>JAJOZX010000081.1:525000-1125000 GCA_023014485.1 Bathynomus jamesi | reverse complement strand
TTGGGAGGACATCTTAATAATCTCTGAAAAATCCAAACTGCAAGCCAAATCACTTTCAATTGAGATGAGTGCTAGTGCAGATAAGCGAGATTGTCCCAGGTTGATCGATAACAAATTTTGACTCTCTGTAGAGTCAAAAATGATCTCTCTCCTTTGGAATTAGTACCCAACAAGCATAAATAAATATGTAGAGCTATATAGAGGTTTGGGAAAGTCGCAGTCATCATGTGCTGCAAAAGAAATTGTAGCACCTGCTCTGCCAATTTGAGGGACACCTCAGAAATACTGTATTTGGATAAAGCAATGACTTCATCACCGAGATCTAGCTCTATATCACCCCCTAGGTCTACTCTACAGTCTACACAAATAAAGTGGAAAACAACTAAACAAACACCTCTACTTCAAGCAGGGCTGTGGAGTCGGTGATAAAATTTGCTGACTCCAACTCCGACTCCAAAAATTTTAACACTCCGACTCCAGAAATCTGACTTGCAATAATTCCAACTCCGATGGAATGTTAAGGCCAAATTGATTACGATTAGCTTTATTAGGCCAATGGAGATTCATAAACAAGGCATTTCATCACCACCACATGACTCATCAGGTTACTTAGTGGCTATAACTAGTATGCCTTAATGCCTTTTTCTGTCTTTATTCAAAAATTACAATAAATCCCAAAATTCAAACTGATTGAAGCTTAAACAAAATAAGATTATTATTGGTTTAGCAAATTAATAAGATGTTTTTGTATTATTATAAACATCCATAACAAAATGTACTAACCTAAACTGAATTTGTTCTTAAAAAAAGGATTGCTTCCATTAAATCTTCTTTCAGTGATGCTTATCAAAATTATCAAATTGAAATCTAAAAATCTGAAAAAGATTTAGGGTTGCTAGTACAAATTTTTAAATTTCCTTATTAATTATGTTAATTAATTATAATCCTTATTAATTATAAGCAACTATATTTATATATTATTTATAGTTATATATTTATATATTATACAGGGTGTACATAAAGTCAGGATCTATTTTTGTGAAATAATTATTTTTTCTATTTTTCTTTTCAGAAGCCCTTAGCATGAATACAGAAGAGCGTGTGGCAATAGTAATTTGGCGAATCATGGGAAAGAAATACAATGACATCAGAGAGAAGTTTAGAAGGAGATTTCATAAGCCAGGGCCAATAGACGAGACAATACGAAAATTGGTGAACAAATTTAAATGAACGGGATCTGTAAATGATGAAGCAAGATCAGGACGACTGTGTATGTCAGATCTTACCGTGAATGCAGTACGCGGAATTATCACTGAGGAGCCACGTACATCCATTCGTGCTGCATCACACAGACACAGACTCAGCCTCCCGACGTCATCTGTGCACAAAATTCTGAAAGTTAATTTGCAGAAGAAAAGCTATCATTTGCAGGTTTTACATGATTTACATGAGGAAGATTTCCCTCGATGAAGTGCTGTATGTGCTGATCTCGTAGAACAAATCTGGAGTGATAATTTAATGGACAACATTCTCTTTAGTGATGAAGCCACTTTCCATATGTGTGGAAAAGTAAATCGCCATAACTGTCGAATTTGGGCAGATGAAAGACCAAATGATTTCGTCCAAAATTGGGAAAGAGACTCACCTAAAGTTAATGTCTGGATGGGTTTAACAAAATCTAAGGTTTATGGTCCTTTTTTCTTTGCTGAAGCTACAGTTATGGGGCTTATTTATCTGGACATGTTGCAGCAATTCCTTGAACCTCAGCTGATTGGGGATAGGATTGTTAGTACCGTCGTCTATCAACATGATGATGCTCCTTGTCACTATGCCAAAATTGTTCAGGATTATCTAAATGGACGTTTTCCAAATCGCTGGATCGGACGCGGAAGCAACAGACCTTGGCCAGCGAGATGACCAGATTTAACCCCTTTAGATTTCTTTGCATGGGGCTTTATCGAGTCGCACGTCTATCAGACGAAGATTACGAGTCTTGAAAACTTACGTACATGTATACGAACTGCTGCAGATAACATAACCCCGCAAATGCTCCAGAATGTGTTTAGAAATGCTGCGGAACAATTTGAGCTGTTCAGGGATACTGATGGGCGTCACGTCGAATCCTACTCTTAATTATTTAATAAATGTTACCACTTTATCATTTTATGATTGAATTCCATATAATTTCCAAGTGCTTCACAAAAATAGATCCTGACTTTATGTACACCCTGTATATTATTTATATATTATATATTATATTAAAACACACGGTTAAATCTATTTTATTCATAAAATTGAGCTAGGCCTAGCCCTAGGCTGCTATGGTTATAATTGAAGGATTTGCACCGACTCCGACTCCATCCAACTATGCACTTCCGACTCCGACTCCACTCATTGACCGACTCCACGACTCCAACTCCTGACTCTGACTCCGACTCCACAGCCTTGACTTCAAGGTCAGATGACAACTGGGTCATTCTCTGTCAGATCAACCAGTGCCTAACACCCTCATCTCTCAGATTTTGCTGAAATTTGGTTTATAGGGAGTTTGTGGGCCCTGAATCCATTTCTGAAATTATAAGGTCAATCCGACCAACGGTTCAAGAGATATGACCTCGGGAAATTTGAGGTCACTTGCGAGGTCACTAACATTTGGCGACCCATAACTTGGGTAATAATGGTCACAATTATATAAAAGTACAGTATATATATTTAGAATCAGAAAACGACAAGGAATCCAAATATGCAAGTTTTAGAACTCTAGGTTGAAAAATAAAAAGTTACACTGTAACCAAAATTTGAGGTCACGATTTGACCTCTGGGGTATCAAATGAGAATTTTTTTTTAAATGTAAAAAATGAAGGCATAGGCATTGGCTATTAGAATCAGCAAAAAAAAGTTTGTTTATGTTAGTATTTTTCATGTAACTAACATATAAGTGAACACCATATTCATAAGTTGTGCGTCAATTCTACCTATTTTTTCACACTTAAGCTCATAATTTGACCTATAGAAATTAAAATTACATTTTTTATAGATATAAAAACAAAGGCAAAAAATGTAAAATTGTATTTCACTGCTAATCTACACTGGCAATAATAGTTATAATAGTGAAAGGGGAAGACCTACTTCGAGGATTCATGTGCTAGCCTAATACAATTTTTGCATGCTCGATGCTCTCATCAATTTCTTTTTGTGGAAAATGTATTGAATTCTGCTGCCTCCTCTTAGGGTAGGACAACTCATTACAGTTAATATGATGTCCTGGCACTGCACATGAATCCTTGTTTGATGGATAATAATATGCACTTGATCCTGATGACCCAGAGGGATGTAGAAAGTTCACAGTGAAATCATCAAACTCTTCACAATATTCCTCCACAATTCCATACCAAACTTGCATGTCATAAATGCAGCCAACATACTCTCCTGGTTTGACACATTTTAGGTTACCAAGCATTGCAGGTTCATTAGTAAAATGACTTTTCCTTATTCTTTTCTTTTCTCCAATACCACTTGAAATGGGATACACCATCAGCTCTTCCTTGTTTAGGGGAACAAATCTATGATATTTCTGAGTTCCAGGAATAGCCCTACTATCCTTGAATCGATGTTCCAACCGTTCTTCTGCATCTTTCAAATCAGCTGTAGTTACAAAGAAAAAATTTATCTTCTTGCTCAAGTTTTCTTCACAAAACTGAAACATGTGTTCTGGTGTAAGAATTTGCCTCTCTGTAGTTCTCTGCAAACTGGCATGAGCAGTAGCTCTTTTCACTGTTCCTCCAATCCCATCACATGCATTTTTGCCATGGGATGTAGCAAAGAAGTGCCATTCACAAGACAGACCAAAATCCTCTTCATGGTAAGAGATTTGTGAAGTTGTATCTGTTCTTATATTGGCCAGCACATCCATCTGAGAAATAGTGCACCTTCTTCAATTGTGGGCATCTGAATTTAACATATGTCATAAGCTTCAATATGAATGAGTAAACCATTATAGTGTTGTGTTTTAGTGATGCAGATAAGAAACAGACACTAAAATGGCTAAGTTCCTGGTCTGCAGATGATCTATAATAGATGACAAAAGGGTGAACTGTACACTGTGAATTGTCCCAGTGAAACCCTTGGGCAGCATCCTGGACAATGAAAGAATAATTCTCAGAGAAATCACCTACTATAACTACCTCGCTCTGAGGTGGTAGTGTTTTCTTTCAACTGCTTGAAGTACTGTGATTGTTGCTGAGCAACAAAGTGATGACGAACCATGCAGGATATTTTCATGCTTAGGGATGATAAGTATTCATGAAGTGGCTCCACCTTATCAACCATTGTACAATGGTCAACAGTCACCCATTGCTTGTAAGATATTTCATTTGGAGCTGATTTCACACTGTCAAGTAACTCAAGAAAATCCAGGACACCCTCTTCTCTTGGGCAATCATTGCAAAGTTGCATCATGCAAGTCTCTCTTTCTGTATTGCAGACACTGTAATCCATAAGATCCTTGTATGAAAGACCTCTTTCTCCCAATGCAGCCAGCTGCAATTTTGGATTTTGATGGTATGTGCAGACACAGACAGAATGAGTCCCACCACTACCGGCAAGCACACAATATGATGGCCATAATTTTGCAAATGTGGAAAATCCTATTTTGGGATTCTTTTCATCATTTTTATATAGTTCAAACATCTCTCTTAAATTCCCGAGGACCAATCGTTTTTGCACCTTCATTGCACCTTCAGCACTGATAACTTTCACGCAATCCTTTTGGCCAGGACACATACGACTAACCTCTTCTGACTCATAGAATCTTCTAACTATATCTTTGTGTTCTTCAGATATCACTTTTCCTTTGCTCATTAGTGGAATCTTCGGAAGGATTCCATGTTCTGATTTAAGTGAACGGCTTCTTTTCACCATGTATGTTGTAGTTTGAAAGAAACTAGCTGTTTTTTCAATTGTGTATGGTGAGAGTGTCAATATTTGTAGTTTGTGATGGTGACATTTGCTCTCCAGGAATGACTGTTTCAATTCATTCATTAATTTGTCTAGATGTTTTTCAGATTTAGTTTCAGGTTTTGAAGTATCACTTACCTCCTCGGTAATTTGAACACCATAACTGAGTTCTAGCCTCTCCTTCAGGTGTTTCTGAGCAGATGATAGCTTACCACGAGCCTTGCGCTTTTTCTGGCTTAATGACAGCCCTTCTGAAAAGAACAGAAAAAAAGGTTTCACACACCTGAATATTAGTAATTAAATATTAATTATAGTACCTTAAATGCTATATAATTGGCTATATAGTAGATCAAACAGACCTTGTAGTAAAGTATAAGTTATTATATTAATTTATTACTTACTTTTTTTAACTGGTGTTTGGTCCAGAAATGCTAGAACTGGTTCAACTGAAGTTGAAGGATTTTCCTTTATCAAGCAATCACTGTCATTGTCCAGATCTTGAATTGAAGAGATGTTACTCAAGCCACTGATAGTAGATGATTCATTTGAATCCTGCTCAGACTCGTTTTCAGTGGTACTAAGTATAGTGGGGTTTTTCATTATCAGTGTCCAGCAGTTCACACACAACAATGAGTCTTTTTTCACTCTTCCAGCACATTTTTCAACAAGTACATCAGTCACTTTTCTAAGATTGATTGTTATTCGTTTCTTGTGTTTTTGAATAGGGTCCTGGCAGTATTTCAAGTGCTGAACCATTGTATTTTGATCTGTAAAGATATAGGATTTACAATTAGGTAATATATATTTTTTAGAAAATATATAGCTATACACACTTAATATTTTAGGCCTTGATAGTCTCTGAGGCTCATTAAAACACCATACCCACCAGCCACCCACAGTGCTGGCTGGAACTGTACTAACCTGTAGACAAGGAATTTTGCAACTATCTGTGTTGATTCTGCACTTAGACAAGTAGCAACATGTTTCAACAGGTTTGTTTAGGCTACATGTGAGCTTAGTCTTCCCCTTTCACTATTATAACTATTATTGCCAGTGTAGATTAGCAGTGAAATACAATTTTTATTAAATTCTTGGAGCTTGAGGTCAAATTGATAGCTAAGATATAAAAATTCCTTGAAATGACAAGCAATTTATAAATATGGTGTTCACTTATAAGTTAGTTACATGAAAAGTACCAACATAAACAAACTTTTTATGATTGTTTCTATTAGTCAAGAACTCTGACTTTGTTTTTTATATCTATAAAAAATGTAATTTTAATTTCTATAGGTCAAATTATGAGCTTAAGTGTGAAAAAATAGGTAGAATTGACGCACAACTTATGAATATGGTGTTCACTTATATGTTAGTTACATGAAAAATACTAACATAAACAAACTTTTTTTTGCTGATTCTAATAGCCAATGCCTATGCCTTCATTTTTTACATTTAAAAAAAAAATTCTCATTTGATACCCCAGAGGTCAAATCGTGACCTCAAATTTTGATTACAGTGTAACTTTTTTATTTTTCAACCTAGAGTTCTAAAACTTGCATATTTGGATTCCTTGTCGTTTTCTGATTCTAAATATATATACTTTTATATAATTATGACAATTATTACCCAAGTTATGGCTCGCCAAATGTTAGTAACCTCGCGAGTGACCTCAAATTGCCCGAGGTCATATCTCTTGAACCGTTGGTCGGATTGACCTTATAATTTCAGAAATGGATTCAGGGCTCACAAACTCCCTATAAAGGGTGTTAATTTCAATTTTTTTTGGTTGATCTGACAGAGAATGACCCAACTGCCAGAAAATCTGCTAGTGTTGTTGAAAAATTTTTTTTTTCATAGGCCAAGGCTTTCAGCCTTTAAGCCTTCAGGTTAACCCGGCACTGGATGTACTGATGTTATTGGTGTCAGTGGTATTGGCCTATTTTTGGAGTATTGGTATCAGTGAAACTTCCACTGATACCACTGATACTTTTTTCTTTTTAGTAGTGGAAAGTTACCAAACATTTAACCTACCTAAATCTCTCTCGTGTTATTATACTGTTATATCTATATCTTCAATAGTATTGTAGTTCACTATTACGTCATCTGCTGTTGGTAAACAGGAAACTCGCATTAGTACAAATGTACAAGTACCTCGCAATAGAAATGCAGCCACATGAAGAAAATCTCTTGGATTAGTGGAAGACAAACAAATGTATGTTCCCATCATTAAGTGCCTTAGCTAACAAATATTTATCAGCTCCACCATCATTGATAGAGAGTGAAAGATTGTTTACCATTGGGGGGAAATATATATTCACCCCCAATCTTTAAAAAATCAAGTATCAAAAGAATCAATTTTTTAGATTACATTACAAATAAAGACAGAGATCATCTTAATTTATTTGATTGTATTTTAAGATCTTTGTTTACAATGATGTTGCTTATATTATATTAGGCTTTTAGTGCCAACACTCTATTTGTCATAATGTGAACATTTTTAATTGTTAATTTATAACAGTAGGCAGGATTCATTTAGTTAAATCATTCATTTACATAGTATTAAAAATAAGAATTAATTACTTACATAAAAATTTTAAATAAGGTCAGTATATAAAAAGAAAATAATAGAAATATACAGTCAGAGAGGGAAATGAGCTTGAGTCAATAGCTTTAGGACAAATTTTGCATGACAGTGTTGAGTGAAAATTCCTTTATTTAAGAAATTTTCTTATAGTAACATGGGTTCTGTTTTAAAGTATTAAATAGATAAAATTGAAAATGAAGAGTTTTGTGGACATCAAGTGTTATGAACATAATGTAGTTATAAAATTAACATTTTTATACTTTATACATTTTTATACTTGTTTATCATTGTTATTGATAAGAAAGATATACGTCACATCCTGAATGTGTTTATAAAAAGTTTAATTTCTTAGGATAACTTGTAAGTTTGCATTGCGATATAAAAGATTTATTCTTTTTATAAAAAGGAAGTATAGCAGGAACAAATATGAAATGCGCAGTGAGAGTAAATATAAAGGAAGAATTGTAACCTAGAGACATTAATGAACAAATTTAAGCTCAAAAGCAAGTCTACGTCTATATAACAAATTTAACACAATTTAATAACCAGTGTTAATCTAGAATGCAAATGTAAGCATGTATACTAAAATTTACCATTTTAAAGGGTTATCAAGATTTTCACTAATTATTTTTAAAGTTAGGTTGCCTTAAAATGAAGGTTAAGCACTTACTCAATCACTAATTTCAGTTAGAGATTATTCACTTAATTATGGATTTGAGCACGTATTAGATATATAAATATTAAATCACTAATTTCAAGCAAGTAGTATATGCAGTAATGTCATTATTTTAAAATGACTATTAGGTGGGATAAAAAGCTTCATCATGTGGCGAATCCTCCAGCTTGATTATTCGAGGGTTCCTCCTGGAGGATTTTTGGAGGGGGGGGGGCACTTTATGCTACCAAGGTCATTCACCTATTATGTCCAGTTTTGGGTTCCTTCTTTCCAAAAAGAAACGTCAATCCTTCTGTTCTTCATCTGCTGCTTGAAGTTTCAAAGGATGGGGGCTTTAAGCGGGCCTGAGCAGCTGTCCTCGATCTTGTAGTTCCATCTTCTTCCCTATGCAGGTGGTTCTCATGCAAGTATCTCGGCCAACATTGGTGTGTCTAGCTGAAGAAATGGGATAAAGGAAAATCTACTTTGATCCCATTTCTGACACAACTTATTACACAGCCCTTGGAGGCAGGGTTGGCAAAAAAAACCAGTTGGGTTTTTGCTGGGTTTTTGCCAATCCTGCTTGGAGGTGAATTAAATTTAAATGTTACATGTTGCTGCGTAGGCCGTAGTCCCCAAGTATCTGTTTTGTCGAACCACCCAGCACCTTTTCACGTTTCTGGGTTCGGGATAGTCAAGAGACTGGGCAAAGATGTAATCTCCTCTGGTATCTAGGAATGCCTCTCTGGTCAGTGGTTTATTTCCAAGAGATTATTCAGGTCTGACTCGCGCGTTAACTGCAAAGGACTTCCCCTAGTTCAGGTGTCTCAATCTGACTCTCCACCACTGAGTAGGAGACCCAACCACTCAGAGTCCAAGAAAGGGCTGGAATTCAAAGGTAGACCTAATAGAAGTAAACTACTCATTGTGTTTTTCTCTTTATTATATCTGAAATAAACAACTATTCAGTGTGACAGTATAAACATAACAAAAGGACTGGCAATGAATCACAATTAACAAAACCTCTGGAGCCCCAATAACACTTAGTGAGATTTGGCAGAAAGGATAGAAAACAAGTGGGAGACAAGTACCGGAAATGACTTGCCCTTTATGACCTGAGTTTCAATTCCTTTATTGGCTGGCTAGTTAGTAGGGTTAGGGTCACAGGCCTGATTTCAGGGCAGATCCAGTGGCCAACAGTGGTTGACACAAACTGCGTAGCTCCCACTGGATGGGATCCACAATCCAAGCCTGATGAATCTGGACCACGTGAGTTGAATCCCAACTGGTTTGCCTAGACAACACAAGATTATTAGTTACATGCACCAGGCACCATTGATCACAATAACATAACAGGCGATTAATCAACAAACATTAACTGGAATCATGACTTCATAATTGATCACTGAAAACATAATTTACTCATGAAATCAAAGCACACAAATAATAAATAACCAACATAAAAAATAATAACTATAAACATTGACAATTATGGCAAACCTATCTCACATGAGCTGATCAACCTGTAATCAGTGCCAAACAAGCAAGGGCCAAAACCTAACTCTGGAATAATATGACTGGTGACCTATAATAATGATAATTGGTTCTCTAGCTAATTACATGACAAGGTGGCAAACCTATCTATACTCAGTCACAATTTCAACAACCTATATGTTGGCCAAGGATTACAAGCTAGAGCACTTAACATCATACCTTTACAGGCTTTCCACACTCCCTTGGCTTCCAACAGGACACATCCGTATTAATGGTCTATTCGGATTTCATAACCTTAATCATAACTCACCTGGATGTCATGCTGGTTTTTTTTTTTTACCATTAACAGGCTTCCTAACTAAACTCCTGTGGGGAAAGAAAAACTTGTGAGGAGACCCAGATAGGACTTGAAAATTAGGGTGAGGTTTTTGTGAAAAACTCCACAACCCCCAAAAGGGGAATTTGAAAATCAAGGGGGGGTTGTGAGAAACTTCACAATGTCATCCAGGTAGGTCTAGAAGGTTTGGGGTTTTGAAGGAATCCAATCTGTTTGCAAGGAACGCACATGTCTAAGAGTTTGTTTACTTTGTGTTATATTTTATGGTGTCTCTCTGTTGATGAAATCTGTTGACTGATTCTTCCTTAAAAGAAGAATTGGATGCTTGGAGTTGTATGTATATGTGTAAATGTATATTTTGTTGTAGGGTTTTATTTTTGAGTTTTGTGTTAGGTTAACCAATTTGGCTGAGCAACGATCCTCAAATGTTTTATGCCGATATATGAAATACCAGTATAACTTAGAATGTTTGTGTTAGGCCTATATGTGAAAGAGGACTTAGAATGTTTGTGTTAAGTGGGTGTAAGTTTGAGTTCATGTAATTGCTTTAGATCTGTGTGATGTTAAAGTTCTGAGTTTAATTTTGTGATGTTTATGAATAAGTAAAATTGCTGAAATAAGTTTTATAACCTACACCACAGGTTAAATTAAAAATTTACAAGTGTTTTTAGTTAGGATAGGCCTTGAGTTTAAAGAGTAGGGCCTACTTTGAGAGGTAGGGTTCTAAACTTCTAGTATGTCTAAATTGTAGTTATGGAAAACTCTATATGCTTACAACATGGTATTGTATGTGGTACCTTTATTTCTTAATTAAATATAAATTATTAATTAATTGAATTAAATATCTCTACAGAATTGCCTCGGGATTGGCGACATAGCCTATTGGGAATGAAAATAATTGCCATACATACATAGAACTCGTATGTAGGAATTGGGCCTGCACAACAAGAAAACCAAATTTATTATTTCTTGTTCAACATTTTCCATTGCTGACTCATGAAAATTACTTTGAGAGAAGAGTCAATGAACTTTGCAGAATTAGCAGATTCCTAATGATTATATTATACTGGTGGCACTCTGAGCTGCTTATGTTACAGCGATGCTTTAAGCAAGGAAGATGTACTTATCTTCCTATAAGTTTTGAGTGAAATCCTCTTGATATAAAACCTAATAACTATAAAAAGGATAGGCCTAATCCTTCAGGTATTTAAATACAGTGACTGTTTATATTAATTACATCAAAGCAACTCGTTGTGTAACTCCATCGTACTGCAGCCCTACATTGAAAAACATCATTGCATCCTATGAACAGCAGCGAGGCCCAATGAAATAATAAGGTAAGGCAATTCCATTCTTTACCATTAGGCAGCGCAAATACCAAAGACAATTAAACATAGAGGTCCTTTGAAGACCTATACATACATAACTCTAACAAAAAAATGTAGGGCTTTTGTCATTAACTCCACTGTAATCTGCTGGAAATTTCCAATGGATGAGGGTATCAGGCAATCAACCCATAGCCCTATATAGTTTTTTCACAGTAGTTTGAAGTAGGCCTTTAGTGTATGAGTATGTTAGGCCTATTAAGGCAAGTGGCTACTAATTAGGCTTAAAATGGGCCTATTACATAGACCTAAAGTGAGCTAAGCCTGTTAAATAAGGCTTTATTTTGAGTTTAAAGTAGGGCCTACTAAATACGCTTGGGGTAAAGCAGGCCTACTAAATAGGCAGAGTGAAATTGGCTAATGAGCTAATATATTTGTCTTAAAGTCCCTTACTTGGCAAAGTCTCTAGATGTCTAATTTCATATTTTCATTATTTCTTCTCTCAGAGTAATTTTCATGAATCAATGATGGAAAATGTCTTTCATGTTATGCAGGCCCAATGCCTACATATTGGGTTCTATGTATGGCAATTTTTTCTATTCCCAATAAGCTTTGTTGCCAATCCTGAGGCAATTTTGCAGTTATTTAATACAATAAATTAATAATTTATATTTAATTATGAAATAAAGGTACCATATACAAGACCATATTGTACACATGTATAAGCCTGGGTTTGAATTAGGCTTTGTTGTGAAGTGTAATGTGAAGTGTATGACAGGCATGTATAGTTTTGCCATAACGTTTTGAGAAGTCAGAGCTATGAAGTTAAGCTAGTTAGCATATCATTGATGATCCCAGTTAAAAATACAACCAATTTTAATTTTTGCAAGTGGAAAATCACTTGAATATGCCCCCCCAATATTAATTAATAAAATTGAAACGACTTTTAATTTTCAGGTTTTCATGTCTTTGTCTATCAAAGCCCAGCAAAATATCATACTAAGAAGTACAGTATCTACATAATAGATTTTGCTAGCATAAGCCCACATATAATTCTTTGGGGCTTATGTTTGTGGAAGAATTTGTGCTTGATTGAAAATATTATTAAAAATCATATTTTTAATAATGTAATTTGACCACAGGGACATAAAACAACTTTTCATTGTATACGTGAATTTTTTACATCATCAGAAAATGGCTACAACCTCTGTAGGTCCACCAGATCTGTCTTCATTAATAAGTTAGTATGAAGTCTCTCTTCAACTATAAATGAATGTATATGACTTAGGATAAGTATTTAATTGTGTTTATAACTGCTGTAAGTAATAATGAAGATTAGGGACCAAGTGGAAGTATTGTTATTTTGCATTTGTATCTTTGCAGTGAGAGCGACAAACCCTCTAAATCATGATGATGATCCCAACTTGGTTCAAGCAGTTTGTCAAGAAGTAGGAAATGATATGAACAAAATTCAAGTTGCTGTTAGATTGATTGTTCATAAGATGCAGTCTCCTCATGAGAGGGAAGCAATGCAAGCACTACTGGTAAGTGCAAAAATATTAAGCTGAGCTAAAGAATATCATGCTAGAGTATGATTTTGATGATAAGGCTCCATCAAGAGGTCTTTTTAACCAGTTCTGAATTAAATTTGGGATGGAGGGTTAAGAATTTGTACCTAATTAGGTCTAGCTATAGGCTAGCCTCTTCTAAATAATGGGCCTAATTTTAGTTTGGAAAAAGTAGATGTAAACTACCACACCATGTACCAGTACAATACGAGTTAGGCAACTGTAATGCAAGTGCTTTGAACATATTCATTAGCTACATTACATTTGGACAACATGAAGCTACCTGGGCTTATTGAGGTTGTTCAAGTCCTAAATCATATAGTTAGCTATATACTTGTAGTTATGGATTGATAGAATTTTGCAAAATATCATTTCGAGTTCACTAATCATCATTAATCTATTTACAGATTACTGTAAATAGTCTTAGCTAAATATTCATTATTTACGCAATTTACATTCTACCTCTTTCATTCATGAAAGAGCCTAATCATTTCTTAAAACTATCTAAGGAGTTACTATTTACCACATCATATGGCAAGTCATTCCACAGATCTACCACTCTAAGGTTTTTTCAGTCTTCAATTCCATTTTCTAATTTTGCTCCAAGTTCTTTTGTCAGACTTTTCATAAGAAAAAGTTGTTTACATCTAAATTGTTTAAACATCTGTATTATATCTCTTCTCAGAATGTCTCTAAAAACTAAACATGCCCAATTCCTTTGAACTTTCACTGTATTCTAACCTCCTTAAGCAGTGGATAAGTTTGGTTACCCTACAATGTGCACTTTCAAACACGTTGTGAGAGTGACCAAAGCTCTGATACAGTATTCTAAGTGAGTGCTAACATAATTAAGTAATCTACTTTTGTAACTAACATTCATTTTAATAAAACCTAGCATTTTATTTGTTGCATACCTGGCTTGAAAGGACTGCTAAGAAAACTGTAGGTCACTACTAAGTATAATGCCCAGATCTTTTTCCTGACTAACATTTAACCCAGTTTCCTTGCTTCGTAGAACTGAAGTTTCCATTATTTCTGCCAACATCTGTCAGTTATTAGCCCAGGCAACTAATCTGTCAAGATCTTGTTGTAGTTTAGGCCTATAAAAATTCTGTGACTGGAACAGCTACTTTTGTATCACTGTACTATTTTTACATTTCTGCTGTAGCTGATTCCAAGTACTTCCAGGTGAGGGGATTCATCCTTTGACAGGGTTAACCTGAACTGTACTAGAAATAGAAATCCTCACTCATTGATGCCCCTATTATAGCCCTACATGGTATACCAAGTACTACTAGGCTATCCTAGTTCCAACCAAAATGTAGATTAGCTGATCTTCTCTATGCTTCACTCATTAATCTCTTGATAACATGTGGCGTGATATCTCTCTTCCAGGTCCTTCCACTCGCAAGTAAACTGAAAGATCAATATTTATTTATATACTGATACTGGTACTTACCTTTCACATTTCATTTGCATCACAAAAATGTAAGCAAGTTCAAATAAAGCCATCCCTGAATCCTTGGTACTCTATCCAGTTTGATAATTTTGCACAATATCTGACACTGATTCAGTGTGAAACTCCTCAGTTATTATTGTACAGTACATTTTTAACAAGCTATCAAAACAAATTGTTGCTGATTTTAGATGAAATTGTGGTTGATTATTTCCTTGAAATATATTAGCTTCCTCAACTGGGATCATACACTGATGCCTGATTAAAATGAGTCTGTTCTCACTAAATACATGCAAGATTACCAGTAATAATTTAAATTGATATGGCAGTCTACTGAGTCTTTTAAATATAGTCATACAGCACAACCTATAAACATGCTGTTCTAAAATTCTTCATTGTGAACTTATCATAGTGAAGTTTTCCAAGAATCTCCAACCAAATATGATACACTTAAAACCACAGAACAATGTATAGTATTCTACAGTATTTCTACAAAATCAAAATAATATGATGGGTAGGGTCTTACAGTCTAAATAAGAGCTTAGCTTGTCACTTGGTGAAAAAATTTCCAAGAACATGGTATGATGATCAGCATGAGCATGGATGTAAAACTTAGTACTGTATGATCTGATTTTGTATAAATTTGAAAATGCTAATATTGCACATTGTTCTGGGGTTTCAGTGGTGAGTCATGCATAGTTGAAGTTCAGTTCAGGTCATGGTAAATTTCATCATGTTAAGTTTATTTCATGTTATGACACATTTAATGGGTTGTTGTAATAAAAAAACTGATAAGTGAGATTAATGATGAATTGTGACATTGTCATCATCTCATTGAAATTCAGTTATTATATAAGAAAAAATCTAGTAATCAAACAGTGGTGCCCAGACCACAGGTCTTTTGAATTTAAATTTAATGACTCAACAGAACTGTCTCTACGTATACCAGAAAATCAAAGGATATAAAACCCTCAGTCTGGAGAGTCCTAAATTCTTTATTAAACTAATTCTTTTTCAGGGCATAAAATGTAAAAGCAAGAGATTTAGAGAAAGTGACAGAAAAACTCTGTATCCTTTATCTTCTGTTGATTGAAATGATGCAAGTAATGCATTGGAAAATAGCTACGTAATACATGCAGATTACCATTCACACTGAGAAATGCAATTGAAAATATTCAGTAATATAATAAATTAATTGGAGAAAAGAGTTGCTTCACCCTGAACTTCAATGTAAATAAGGCACATGTAGTATACAATAATAATAAAAAGGACAGTAAATTAGTTTTATTCCGATTTCACACATTCTTTTAACTAAAGTTAATTAAGAATGTCCACTTAGTTTGAGTTCCTTGCATATATTTATTTCACTTATTTAGAACATTGAAATGTCTTGTTCTAGTTCAGTCTCGTAAGTTCAGAATTAATTGAAAAACTTTAAGCTCTAAATTTTTAAACCATGAGCCAAATTATCTAGATTGGCTTTATTCAAAATACAGTGGAACCTCAATATACGAACGCATCTCTATTCGAACAAATCGGTATACGAACAACTTTTTTGAGAAAAAATTGTCCTTGTATACGAACCATTCCCTCATATCCGAACCGAAAGAAGCTGGTCAGTTTCTCTCCAGCCAGCGTTCGGTGTGCATCACTTTTTTTTTTGAGCTCCGTGAAACGTTTGTGAATCCACCGTTATTCTTTGGTGTTATTTTTATATTATTATTAAAATTAAGTGACCATGGCCCCAAAGAAGTGTAGTGAAGGAAAAAAACCTAAAAGGAAAGCTGTGTATGATTTTATGCATGTAAGTCTTATTTTACAGGTTTAATTAACCAATATTTTGACTTAAAAATGTTTCGTAAGGGGTAACTTTTGGGGGTCTGGAACGGATTAATCCAATTTACATTATTTCTTATGGGAAAAATTGATTCAATATACGAACAATTTGATATCGGAACAACCCTCAGGAACGGATTAAGTTCGTATATTGAGGTTCCACTGTAGTGCTTGATACTCATTCTCATGGTTAGGAAATTGGCATTATAACATACCGATATGTAGGACATTGAAAGAATGTACAAAGAAAATTTCAACTTCTAGATTTGGCAGAATCAGTCTTACCAGGATTTTGTGTAAAAAGGACCAGTGGGTTACCAGATCAAGTCAAGTCTCTAAAACATATGTTGAAGTTGAACATCGTCTTCCAGCTCAAATTTTACTTGATACTCTTTTGTTCAGTACCTTCTAGTAGACACTAATAAATTTATATGAATTGATATAGCCTACAATAATGATACCATGTCTGTCTAATACCAAAATGAAATATTGGTTACTGTCACCAAAAGGATAAGATAGCCCCCCCCCCTCCCCCCCCGCCCCTCCCCCCCCCGCCCCTCCCCAAAAAGAAAGGAAAAAAAACACAATTAGTAATTTTTTAAACTCTAGAAATTTTATGCTTCCAGGCAAACTTCTTCATTGAAACTGTACTACGTTCATATTTACAGACTACAAGCATAAACAGGAGTGGTCACCACCATTCAGTTTCACCTTAAAAAAATACAAATTGTAGTCAAAAGTGAAAACACATTTTAGTTGGTTTGAAAGTGGAATAGTTCAATAAGATTTAAATGTTTACTTTTAAGTATCAAACTATCATGACTATTATAAGGAGTTTTGAATTTAAAAGGTTCTTAATGCAACATTGTACAGTCAACTCCTGCTGTCCATGAGGGTTACATTCTTGTTAACCTTCATGGACCCAGTGATTTCATGGATGGTGAACAGATTATATAATGGGATATGTTCCAACCCTTAAAAATCAGAGTTAAAAATTTATAAATAAAATGTATTACAGCCATAAGAAAAATAGGTTAATGAATAACTTGCTTGTGATAAACTGGTTATTTTGGTTAGCTTGCTTCCGTATTAAGCATGTTATTTACTTTATGATGATTTCATTAATCTAATATGTTGTATAGTGTTCTAAATTTTTTTTGTTTCAGATATGTATATTTCATTTTGTTGAATAAAGCCTAAGGTTGTCAAGCTTCAATCATTCACGATCCAAACTAAAGACTACCTTATCTAACTATAATATTACAATTTATTCAACAAATGATTCAGTGTCAGTGCAGTCATTTGATTCATTGATTTAATCGTGGATAAATTCTTGAGGCCTGAGTGTTTTGATGCAGACCCTAGCTCAAGTATTGCAGCTAAACAGTGGAATCACTGGTTCCGAATGTTTCAGAACTTTTTAGACTCCATAGCTCCTCATGACCCTGATAAGCTAGCTGTTCTCGTAAACTACGTGGCCCCACCTGTATACGAAATTACGAATACATTTCTGAGTGCTCTAGTTATGATGATGCCGGGAAACATCAAGGAAATCTATGTGAGGCCAAAAAGCGAAATCTTTGCCCGTCATTTGTTAGTGACTCGCAAGCAAGAAACTGGTGAGACGCTGGACCAATTTCTGCAGGCATTAAAACAACTCGGTAAGGATTGCGATTTTTGGGATGTCTCCGCTGCCCAATATCGGGAAGATTACATCCGGGATTCCTTTATTGGTGGCCTTCTCTCATCTCACATTCGCCAGTGGCTATTGGAAAATATAACTCTGAGCCTACAATCAGCCTTCGATCAGGCTCGGTCTCTGGAGATGGCACAACGACAGGCCGATTTGTACCATGCTAATTCTCTCTCGACCGTCGAGGCTGCTTCCCAAAATGCTCTGAGTAACATCACTCCATGCGATGAGCGCCTTAGATCACCCGACTCACTCTACGACCGTGACAGAACTCTCTACCTCGGCTTCAGTAATGGTCAAGTGCTACTTCTGTGGCTACAACAAACATCCCCGAAATAAGTGTCCGGCTAAGATGCCATCTGCAATTCGTGTTCAAAGAAAGGCCACTTCAGTAGAGTTTGCAAGTCGGGCGCACGATCGACCTCGGCCGCTGCTGCTCCACTGTTAGCATCTGCGATAGCTGCTACTCCTGGCTGTCTTTCTAAGGCACTATTGAAAGTGCGTGTAAATGGAGTATCCACTGAGGCACTCGTCGATACTGGCAGTTCCGAGAATTTCGTGGATAAACGCTTCGTAGAGTCACTAAATTTGGAACTATCGCCTCCGCTCCAAGCGCACAATATCTTAATGGCGGCAACATCACTCTGTGTCTCCTCTGGGACGATACTGTGTCCAACTTAAATATAGTGACACACATTTCAACAACGTTCAACTCACGGTACTCCGGGACCTTTGTGCTGACGTAATATTAGGGCATGATATACTCAGGAAGCATTCTAGTCTTGAAGTCCAGTTCGACGGGATGAGCCCTCCACTCAAGATATGCTCCTTGGCCTCGGCTTCAATAGCACCTCAGTCATTATTCTCTCATCTTGCTCCTGACTATTGGCTGATAGCTGACAAGTCGAGACTGTATTCCGAGAGCAATCAATGATTTATCGAGGCGGAAGTAGTGAAGCTGCTTTGGGAGGGCATCATCGAACCCAGTGCATCGCCTTGGAGAGCGCAGGTGCTTGTCATTTCTAATGAAAAGCACAAGAAAAGGATGGTTGTAGATTATTCACGTACTATTAACCAGTTCACTTTGTTGGATGCCTGCCCTCTTCCTCGAATAGATGAACTCGTCGGTAAGGTATCTCGTTATCGTGTGTATAGTACCGTGGACCTAAAAAGCGCCTATCATCAAATCCCAATTAAGGATGAAGAGAAACAATTTACCGCCTTTGAGACTAATCGGAAATTGTACCAGTTTCGCAGGATTCCTTTCGGAGTGACTAACGGCATTGCTGCCTTTCGACGAGTAATGGATGATGATATCTCCCAGAACGAGCTGCGTGATACTTTCGCGTACCTCGATAACGTGACTATTTGCGGAAGGAATCAGCAGGAGCATGACAGAAACTTAGATAAGTTCTTTCAGGTCGCTAAGAGATATTTATAACCTAACTTTCAACAATGATAAAAGTGTATTGTCCGCTAAATCTATTAACTTACTCGGTTATTGTATCAGTAACGGCTCTATTCGACCTGATTCTGATTGCCTAAAACTACTGTGGGATCTTCCACTTCCAAATGATGCTCACTCACTATGCAGAGTCGTGGGCATTTTTGCGTATTATTCACGGTGGATTCCAAAATTCTCCGAAAAGGTACGACCTCTAATACAAAATCAAGAGTTTCCTCTAGCATCTCCAGCCATCGCTGCTTTCGAATCTCTCAAACAAGACGTAGTGACGGCTGTTGTGATGGCGATCGATGCACAGGCACCGTTCGTTGTTGAGACTGATGCGTTGGACTATGCTATCACGGCGACGCTAAACTAGAAGGGGCGACCCGTGGCCTTCTTTTCCAGGACTCTCTCTCATTCTGAGCAACGCCATTCAGCAGTTGAGAAGGAGGCATGCGCGATCGTTGAGGCGCTTAGGAAGTGGCGCCACTACCTGCTCGGGCATCATTTTAAGTTGATCACGGATCAAAAGTCCGTCGCATTCATGTTCGATAATAATATTGTTTATCGGGCAGGTGATCAAAACGCTGCTGCAGACATGCTTTGAAGGAGTTTCTGTTTGGCTACTAACAGTACTTCCCTCTACCACCTACACGAGGCCTTGTGTCACCCAGACCTAACCAGAATGGCTTATTTTGTTCGCTGTAGAAACCTTCCCTACACGTTTGATGAAATTAAACGAATGATCAGTATGTGCTCAGCTTGCTCCGAGCTGAAACCGAAGTTTTATAAACCTCCAGGTCGATTAATTAAAGCCACCCAACCATTTTAGCAGCTTAGTATGGATTTTAAAGGGCCATTGCCTTCTAGTACTAGAAACAAATACCTTCTCACAATCATTGACGAATTCTCCAGGTTCCCATTTGCCTTCGCATGTCCGGATATCAGTGCTGTTATTGTGATTAAATGTCTGTCAATTATTTTCGATCTTCGAAATGTCCGCGTACATACACACCATTCGAGGGACTTCATTCATGTCCGCCGAACTGCGTGAGTTTCTCCAGACTCGTGGTGTAGCTGCCAGCTGCACTACCCCATACAACCCACGAAGGAATGGTCAGATTGAATGATTCAATGGCATCATATGGAGGACCATTTCCCTCACGTTTAAATCGAAGGACCTGGCGATTACCCAGTGGGAATTTATTCTACCAGACGTCCTCCATTCCATTCGATTTCTATCTACATCTACGAACGAGACTCCCCACGAAAGATTATTCAACTACCAACGCCGTTCGGTGTGCGGCGACTTCATTCCTACTTGGCTAGCTACACCTGGCAAAGACCGTCTTCGAAGGCATGTGCGAGAATCCAAGTACGATCCATATGTCGACGAAGTTGACCTCATTGACGCAAACCCCAGGTACGCTCACGTGCGTTTCGCTAATGGTAAAGAGACTACGGTATCTCTACGATGCTTAGCTGCTCCTGCTGCTTCAGAGTCTGGATCTGCTCCGTCCGTGGATGCGGCTACCCCGAGCATTCCCGCGTCCTCTATCGAGAGATGTGACCTCGGCTGATGCTCCTCTATGTACTGTTCCATCCGAGGCGACACCTGCTGAGGAAGCGATGCCGGAGAGCGAGCCACAGCCGAGATCTGGCCGTATAGTTCGTCCTCCTGATCGTCTGAATTTGTAATGTCTAATGTAATGTTCGAATTTGCCATGTTTGTAATGGTCTACTGTGATGTTTGAATTGTCTATTGTATTCATCGAATTTGTCATGACTAATGTTATGTTTGGATCTACAATGTTTGTAATGAATATTTAGGATACACGTGCCATATTATTTGGTGGGGGTGAATGTGATAAACTAGTTAGTTTGGTTAGCTTGCTTCCTTATTAACGTAACGGGGGTCAAAGTTGAAGTCTTCAAGAAAAGACTGGATGCCTGGCTCAGGACAGTACAGTACCAGATGAGCCGGGCGTGCCTGGCTATGTACGGTGGAGAGCGCAAGAAAGTAACTCGCTCCTCCACCAGGCCAGACCTAGAGGCGGGGCCACCAGCTTGACCTCCGTGTGAAGAGAGACCAACACACGAAACAACATAAGGTTCATAAGGTAAGGTATTGTATAGTGTTCTAAATTTTTGTTTTGTTTCAGATATGTATGTTTCATTTCGTTGAATAAAGCCTAAGGTTGTCAGGCTTCAATCATTCACGATCCAAACTAGAGACTACCTAATCTAACTATATTACATTGCCATTAATTAGAAGACTGTTCAGCTTATGGTGATGGGCTTTTAGGTGAAGAGGATGGAGATTAGTTGAAGGTGGAGGGAGTGGAGGAGGCCGCAGTGGAGGTAGAAGCCGATGAGAGTGATGAAGAGGTGGAAGAGCTGGCTTAAAGAAGGAAGTTATTTGTGACTGCTTTTCTTTACTCCTAAGGCTTTTGTAGAGCTCTGTATAAGGAGATGGTTGATTGTCTATACCTCTACTAAAGACCGCTCCTTTCCACGTTTGTATCACTGTGGATAACCTTCCATTTCGAGTCTTCTCCCATTTTTAGCAGTTCAACAATGAGTTTGGCAGTTAGTTGTAGTTTCCATTCTGTTTTTAAATTTTGCAATTTTTCTTTGATTTTGATATTTTTTCCAATTTCAACTGCGGATAAGCAAAGAAAAGGTTGCAGAGGGTGAAAAGGGTTACCAAATGGCAACCATGGATAAACAAAAATGTGGATGATAAAGATGCAGATTGTGGGAGTTGACTGTACAAGGCTTTTCGGGAATAAATTTTTACCACATATTTTGGGAACATTTCTTTGAAATAATGCCTGATCAGAACGTAGTTTATGTTCCCAAAACTGTGATGTTAAAGTGATCTACTTTATAAATGAGGAGAAAAAAATCTTGTTTCGTATTGAGACCTGTAAAGGTATTATTAAATGGGTGGCACCAAACAGTTTTAAAATTTATGAAAAATCACCACTTTAATGTACTTACTGGCTTAAATATATTGAATTTGCTTAAAAATTTGGCTTGCATTGTTTCTGCAAGTTGTTATAGTACTATTAAAAAAATAGGAAATTTGTAGAAACATTCAAAGTCATTCCATTTTGTGATATATATGGATGAGGTGTCACTAGTACAAGGGCTGAACTCATCAAACCAGTACATTATGGTATACCTCTCTTCTTTCCAGGGAGTACAGATTTAGTTTACGTAGTCTTTCCCAGTAGTTGAGTTCGTTGTAGTCATCAATCTTGGCTGTGAAATGTGTCTGCATTTCTTTGTTTATTAATTTCTTCCTTTTTATATGAGAATGTCAAAACTGAGTAGTATTCAAGTTTTGGTATGATCAGTGTTCTTAGCAGGGGAATAATTACTGTCTTGTCCCTCCTTTTGAACATTCTTAGTACCTGTCCCACGACTCTCTTTGCTTTGTTGCTATCTGATTTTGTCTCGAATTTGACATCATTGGTCATTATTACCCCCAAGTCGACTGCTTTCGTGCTTCTCTGAATTTCCTGTCTATCTGGAGCAGAATATGCAATCTGTTTAAGTTCTGCATTTCTACCATACCTCAAGAGCTGAAATTTCTCTGTGTTAAATGTCATACTGTTGTCTTCTGACCATGTGTATATTTTGTCTGTGTCCCTCTGCAAGGGATATATTATAATATATATATATATATATATATATATATATATATATATATATAAACTTAGTACTGTCAGAGATGTGCTGTAATGGTGTCTTGCGCACACAGCCTTTTCATCTTGGTTAAATGAAGTAGGCCCAACAGTAAAATTGATGTCATGTTTAGTTTTATAAGCTCTGTACAGTGCTTTAATTTCAAATTCTCTTTCTCCTACCTAGGTTTTGCAAGCATGTATCAACAATTGTGGGCCAAATTTTCATTCAGAAGTAGGGAAATTTCGATTTTTGAATGAAATGATAAAACTTGTTTCTCCAAAATACTTTGGAAATCAGACCCCAAATGAAGTGAAGAAAAAAGTCAATGAATTACTTTACACTTGGACCTTGGACTTGAAAAATGAACCTAAGATTTCTGAAGCGTATGATATGCTCAAAAAGCAAGGAGTAGTTAAGGTAAGAGTATTTCTATTTATGCATTGATATTTCATCTGAATTAATATTTACTGATTTCTTTTGCGTGTTTATAGGAGGATCCAAATTACTTGGGAGCTCAGGTTCAACCCGCTCCAAAAGCACAACAACCAGCATCTTTTGAAGATGAAAAGAAATCCCGGTTGTTACAGCGTCTTCTTCAGAGTAAACGACCGGAGGATATTATTAAAGCTAATGCTCTCATTAAGCACATGGTAAAGGAGGATGAAAGACGAATAGAAAGATCATCCAGAAGAATTGTTGAGGTAACCCCTGGTTGGAGTCCATTTTTGAAAAGGACGCAATTGAAGTTTTAATTTTATCCAAGTTGCTTTTTGCCACGTACTCATTATGCATTCATGTTGTAGTTTATACTTTGTGTATTAGATTTGCTTAGTAATTACAAAGTTCTGTGGACCAAGTTGAATCAGTATCTCGTAAAACTTGATTGTTCAGTCAATTTTTCAGGACTTATAATTTCTATTGATGATCATTCTGAATTTCATGTTAAATATATTTTGTCTCTAATATGAATTTAATAATTACCATAATAACTTTAAGTTGTCATAGGGGTACTATACAGGCTTTAAGCAAAAACTAGTTATAGGCTAAGTGTAGGTGGGCTTATTATTATTCAAAACTATGTCAGACACTTAATTAAAACCACATTTAGACCATAGCCACTCTCTTTACAGAATGAGAACTTCTTAAGTATGGGAAATATATGTTTTAATTCCAGTTGTTTTAGTTCCATGAAAATTTCTGTTCAGGGCATATTCAAGTTCTTTTCAAGTTCTATTCAATTTCTGCTCGGGACATATCCCATATTCGAGTAGTTTACTGGTCAGAGCACCCTAAAAGCCTCGTATTTAGTCTTGTTTCTTCATTACATGCTCTTTCCCTAAGAACGAGTCTAAGGAAGAGTCGTACGAAAGCGGTGTTTCAACACCCCTAATCATAAAATTTTAGAGAAACTGAACTGCACATCGATTTCTTTACTGATTAAGCTTACTATTCTAGAAGGCCTCTGACAAAATTAATAGGATGTAGATTCTTGTGAGCCAACCAAAACTTAAAGTGAACTATAACTGATAATTTTATAGTGGTGGTGTCGTTGGATTGTCATGTCGTACACTTTTTGAGTAAAGGGTGTTAAATATTTCATTTGCCATTTTAATTGTTTTTTCTGAAAGATTATGCACTATATAGCTATTAGGAAAATTATATTAAAAAGCAGTTTTTTGTTTTTATT
Source organism: Bathynomus jamesi (assembly GCA_023014485.1). Classification (NCBI taxonomy): domain Eukaryota; kingdom Metazoa; phylum Arthropoda; class Malacostraca; order Isopoda; family Cirolanidae; genus Bathynomus; species Bathynomus jamesi. The sequence goes on along the minus strand of JAJOZX010000081.1, from coordinate 1,100,269 downwards.
TGGTGAGTCCAGTAAAATATAGGCCTATTTAAATAAAAACCTGGTAGCTTAGTTTTTAATGTGGAGGTCTTGAGTTCGGGTGTTGTACTACTGACTCAGATTTCCTATTTCAGCAATCAAGGTGCCTCTCTGGGGCTTTGTTGGTAGAGCATAGGTGGTTCAGATTCTACGTAACGCTGTAGGTCCCTTCCATCATATGATGTTGGATGTTAGAAAGGAGGTTAAACAACCACAACCATTAATATTCCTTATTATCAGCCCAAGTGACAGTAGTTTCAATTCGGGGGGTGTTAAACATCAAGAAACTCTAAAGTTAACTGGGAAACTTGCCTGAAACTATTTTTATAGATTACAGTTATTTGATACTTTTTTGGTAACAATTAATTTCAGTAACTAGAAAGTACTCAAATTTACCCGTTTAGTTTCTAATAATAGTCTTCGCTTTATAAAACAGGTGGAAACTGCTTTAAACAATGTTAAAGTCCTAGATGAAATGTTGACTCAGTACAAAGAGTCAAATTCAGCAAAGCAAGCGGACTTGGATCTAATGGAAGAACTTTTTTCTTCATGTCAAACTTTACGGACAAATATTTACCGAATTGTTTCTGAAATGGAAGATAAAGAAGAGGGAATTGGTAAGAATTAAGAAAAATGTATTATACGATTAGTACATACTTTAATTTCAAGTTTGAAGGGACTTTTTTTCAATGAATGAAACGTAAATACTGAGTTCAAGGTTCCTGAAAGTAGACCAGATATACGAGGCACATAAAGTTTATTAAACTGCAGGTGATCTACTTAAAGCCAGTGATGAATTGTCTCGCGTGATGGGAAGATATAAACTAGAAACTGAAGGTAAATTTGATCATTCCAAAGAAGTGCCTGGAACAAAATCGGATTTAGAGAAAAAAGTAGAGGAAGATTCTTTATTAGATCTTTCTCCGGAAGTTGAACCGCTTAAATCGGAATCACAAACTTTAGATGATTTAGGTATGTAATTCAGAAGTTAATTTTGTTCACTTAAAAGTCAGATGTATTGTAGAATGTGGGTATGATTCACTCCTCCCTTCCTTCTTTTTGGCCTCAACGGATTTGATGCATTTAAGGCATATTTATTACTTGCTAGTTTTCTTGTGGCATTAATCAGAGTCTGTGATTTTCCTTTTTTTTTTTTTTGTCCTTTCCTGTCAGGTTTGCTCTTGTGCCCAGTTCTGCTTTTATGGTTTATCATTTGCCTGATATTCAAGTAGTGCGTGTTTTACTCCATTTCATTGCGTTGTCACGTCTCTCGCGATGCTTTGCATCGTTAGGCGACTGTGGGTGTCTTATTTTTAATCTTGTGAGGTGTGTCCAAGTTTTGAGTGCATTGGTGTTTATTTCATTTTCTTTTTTGCATCAGAATTTCATATAATTTAAGGAATGTATTAACTTGTATGTTTTCTTGTAGTGTGGTGATGGAGGATATATCCGTAGGTATTTTATAATTGCATTGTTTAAAGCCAGTGATCTATCCGCAAAAATGCTAAAATTCCTTTCCTTTTTTCGGCAGGTGATCTTTACACATGGATCACTTTGTAACGCAAGTCAACGAGTGGTTACATGTCAGTAATGCCTCAGCCATAACTACTCACTCAATGCGTTACAAAGTCATATATGTACATAATTGTGGAATAAAAAACGAGAATTTTAATATTTTTTGCAGAGATCAACCATCCAATTCTCTTTGTCTGTGTATTTACTTAAATTAATGTATAGGAGAGTTTTCAGCAAAATTCCTCTTTGTATCTACAGTAGTTTGAGAAAATTGTTGCAAACTTTATCTTTTTTTTTAGAAATATCAATAAGCATGTGGTATTTTTGTGAAGTGAGTATTCTTCCGGCTTTAAGTTTGAATTTTGGGTATATCCTTTTACTTTGGAGTTCCTGTGGTATCTTTGTGTGGTGGAATCTCCATTGTAAAAACACATTCCTTTACATTGTGCATTATTATTCCTGCTGCTTTGATTCCACATGGCTTTTGTAGGCTTAGGTTCCCATCTAATAGTGTATTTCAAGGGTTAAGTATTTTTTGGAATAGTCGCTGAATAGAAATGTTTTCTCGGTTCCTGTTAAAAAAGTTGTCTTGGTTGGTATGTGGAATTGGGTTGAGTTTCCTTGTTTAAGAATAAGATACAACGGTTGAAAGAAATTTGCTTTTTCTTTTCTTTTAAATTTGAATATCTACTTGTATATTGGATGGAAGCTGTTAAAGTCGTAAAATATTAAAAAATGCAGATGGGAGTTTCATCGTCAATTTTTTTTCTTTATTAAGAATTCTAAATTTAAATATGCATTTGTAGGTGGAGGTGAGGTACCTGGAGCAAATAGCAAGATTTTGCGAATTTAAAATGATACATGTAGGATATATTTGTATATTAGAATCGCACTTTCCTGGTTTCTGGATATTCAGGGGATGAGATACCGATTTGCAGTTACTGAAAAGGTTCATAGTGGTTTAACCTAGATATATACAGGTGGGTACCACATTCACCTAAGACAGTGGTCGGGGAACAGGGGTAAATTACCCAAATGAGGTAAATTTAAAACTTTTGGGGGTAATGCGTGCGGTATGAGAGAGACTTTGTGCTGATATTTTTTTCGTATATTTTTATTTTATTTTGTTACATAAATGTGGCGTTATTCTAAATTTTAGAATATTACGAATTTACGTCCTGATTACGTCCTCAAATATATTTTGGGGTAATACCCAAAAAAGTTCGCCGACCACTGACCTAAGAGTTTTAATTCTTATTTTTTTTCTAATTTTGTTTTTATATTTCATTGTTTGAGGTTATTCACTCCGTTGTTATATTTTGAGTGATATTTTTTCTTTGTGAAATCCGAGTGGCTGAAACACTTAAAGCACTTCATGTACACAGATTTCAGTAGGTTATTTTCTGTGTTCGTATCCCAATTTAGAAATTTTTTAGTTCAGCTCGTGCTTATTTCCTTTTGTACCAAAGGTCTAATAAACTGTTTGCTTGATTGTTTAATATGATTAACATCATTAACACGGGAATTTCCTTTAAAGTAGTTTATGAATATATGAGTAGGTATTCAGCTTGTGTGAGTAGTCAAGTGTATTAAATTCGTTATTAGAAAGGGAGTAAGGTAATTGAAAACTGAATACTGATTTTGTATTTTACCTAGCATTATAGTTAATAGAAGCGGTCCCAATATCAAGTCCTTTGGGGGGGGGTGCGCGCGCGCGCGCCTTAGCATAAGTGATGTCGAGTGTGATGAGTCACAGATCCAGTGGTGTAATTTTTTTTTAGAACACTTTTGTCGTCTCGGAACATTAAAAATCAAAAAACGTTTTTGTTAGAAAAAGATTTTAGTCCTGATTAGGTTCGGTAGGCTAGATTAGCGAGTACCTTACTATTTAATGAGAAAACGCCCTTCAAGCCCCCAATTGCGACCGAAATTGACTTAAAATACGTAGGTATCTCACTTATGCGGAGATGCGCGCATGTAGGTGCGGGGGGAGGGGGTTCGTTAGTTTATTTTGACGAATTTTTTCTTTTAAGATTTTAATTAATCATTTGACACGCCTTATTTCATGGTAATTAGCAAATTTATTATTATTATTCACAGGGCTCGGAAAACTTGAGCTGGATAGAGTTTCTGGACCTCAATCGACCACTGAAGACGCCGCTGCTGTCCCTACTTCAAACACTTCGAATGGACAGAAAGAATCTATTCTCGACGAATTAGGGGATGTTTTCTCCAATGGAAGCGTTTTAGGACAACCTAGTTTGAAATTTTCTGTAGAGGGGACCAACACGAATCTCTTAAGTCACGATATCATGCCCGAACCCCTGTCCCCTCTTAAAAATAATCGACCAGTGATGGCATCATCAGGTAGGAATGTAGTCAGTGATCTCGCTGTGAAATTTTACTGTATTAGAAACCACCATTATGAGCGACTTGGTATGTGGTAGATTTTATAGCTGGTTACAGGCGTACTAATTATATCGATATTTTGGTGCTTCGGTACATTCTGTATCCGATAACGCAGCGACGAAACTCTTCTTGATGTTAAATTTGGCTTCATCAAAATCAAGTTTAGGAAATCAAAGATATGACCATTCAGAATTTGGGAGCTACGCTCTTACCTTCCAAATTTTAACATAATTGTCTCGTTTATTAAATGAAGTACAGTTTTGGAAAAAAATTCGTCTAGAAACATAAAATTACTAATCACCAGTGGTGGGCACCGTTAACCAAAGAGTTAACTTCGATAACGATAATCTGTTAACCCCAATTTTTAACTCCGATAACGATAATCCGATAATTTTACTACAAAGTTAACGGAAGTTAACGATAATCCGTTAACGATAACTATTTCTTTACTAACATTTAAAAAATCAAGGAAAAAAGCTTTAAAACCCATAGAAAATGTTTATTTATGCAAAATCCAACAATAAATAGGTATTTAACTGTATTTTTATAAAGTTTTGCAACTTTTTTTGCTTAATAACTTTTTTTTTATTTTTAATAAAAAATGTACTGATTACATGTTTTGAAACCCTTGTAACCACTAACCATTAACTAAATTTTAATTTACCAGAGAATTATTATGGCGGGAACTGAAAGGTAAAATTAAATTTTAGGCACATTTATTAAAGACTATGACACAATGTGCTGGTTGCCCTTCAGAAAGACCAACTTCTCAAAGTTAGGCCCAACTGCCGGTCTTGACCTCTTGGGCCTCAGGATGTCCTTGCCGAGAGAGAAGAGCCGTTCCACTGCGGCAGAGGACGGAATTGGCAGACTGAAGTTATGGCGGTTTGAATTCATTCGCGGAGCGGTGATCTTCCGTGAATGACTCCTCGCAGTTAACGTGTTAACGGACTTTAACAGACTAAATATCGAGTTATTGGAAGTTAACTGGTCCGATAACGATAAATTGAAATTAACTACCGTTAATAGTCCGTTAAAAAAAGTTAACTTCGTTAATTAACTGTTATCGGATTAACGCTTTAGTGCCCAACACTGCTAATCACTAATGATTGGATTTTATTTTTAAAATTTTATTAGTCACTAGAAGTGAATAAAATATTCGAAGAAAGACAGAATGTTGCTAAATTTTTGTTTTTCAGAAATTTTATACTCCTGGGCGAACTTTTTTCCGAAACTATATAGCTAACCTAATTGGAGAGAAATTGTATTGTGTTAAAAATGAGTAGTTTGGCTCACCTTCACTACTTCTATGCCAGTAAAAGAAGTAATGACCAACATCCAATGAGACGGCCGTGGTGCGCCTGACCTTTCTATTATTTTTGATTGGGACAGAAAAAACTTTGTGGCTTTCAATGCCTCAAAAACTCTGTTTCTTCATCTGTTTACTCGTCACAATCTTTCACACAACTATCCCTTTATTTTCACTAGTACAGAACTCGATCCTTCCTCTTCTCTCAACATTCTTGGTGTTCTTTTTCTCTCGATCTTTCTTGGAAAGGTTAGGTGTGCTATAATGCGAGGGTTAATCGATATTTTGAATCTTTCATCTATTCGACTGGTCACTAATGGAATAACCTTCCTCAATTCATCGGAGTGTCTAGGCGTCTCGAAAACTTTGGATCTTAATTTTGGTTCTCTTCTTCTATTGGGGCGGGGGGGGGGGGGGGCATTCGCCCTTGGCCCTTTCTTCCTGCATAAAAAAAAATTAAATCCGTTAGTTTGGTGAGAAAGGTATGGGTTGTACCCTGGTTTCCGGGAGAATTAGTGATTGATACGTTATATTTGATAGTTTTACATTCTAATATGACCTATTTTATATTTTAGGAAGAAATCCGAACTATATAAATGTATTGAATGACAGCGAGGACCAGAGACTTATTGATCGGATACGAGCTAACGCATTCCGTGAAGAAATGGAAGCAGGAGCAATATTTATCAATCGAATGTGGATTGCTGAAAGGTTGAGGCGAAGTGAACGGTGGGGTTACCAGAAACTGGAAAAAAAAGTTATGATAACGGTTCTACTGAATTTGGGGAAGGACGACCAAAAACTGTCACACGAGAGCGAAGCAATTATTGATGCAAACAGCGGAAAATGCGACGAAGCAACTCGAGCGTCGCCACACCTTTTCGACACTTCTTGTTAATGTTCATCGTCATGGATGTTGTCGACTGAGAGGAACCATACCCGATGATTTTGATAACTTGGACTCCGAACAGTCCAAACGAAGAACTCGTTACTTGGCGCAAAATGCAAGAAATCTTTCTCCTCCCAATCCTCCTCTAGATAATCACAAAACCACATTCGATGTTCAAAGCTGTTTTCATTGGCTTTGGTTGAACGTGAAAGGGTTACGAGCCAGCCCGTGCACGCTAGCGCTGAACAGTTTGACGACAAATTTGCTTTGCCCGCTTCTGCACTATCTCTCTGGCGGCGCTCGAATTGCTTCGTCGCATTTTCCATTGTTCAATAATTGCTTTGCTCTCTTGTGACAGTTTTTCCGGTCGTCCTTCCCCAAATTCAGTAGAGCTGTTAGCGTAACATTTTTCCAGTTTCTGGTAACCCACCGTTTACTTCGTTTCGACCTTTCAGCAATCCACATTCAAATAAATGTTGCTCTTGCTTCCATTGCTTCACGGAATGCGTTAGCTCGTATTCGATCAATAAGTCTCTGGTCCTCGTTGTTATTCAGTACATTTGGAATGGTTCAGATTTCTTCCTAAAATATAAAATAGGTCACATTAGAATATAAAAAATATCAAATATAACATATCAACTACTAATTCTTCTGCAAACCCCTGGACAAAGTTTATGCACCACCCAGTAGGCTTCTAGGACAAAATCCCCTCGTGGACAAAATCCCCTCGTGGACAAAATCCCTCGCGGACAAAATCCCCCCGGACACATCCCCCGCGGACAAAATCCCCTAAGGCTTTATTAAAAAAATAAGAATACGACTGACTTTATTAAAGTTTTAAAAAAATATCACGACTTAACCTAACCAATCGTCAAGGGCGTACAATTACCTAACCGGGCAAACAAATAAGAATACGACTGACTTTGAAGAAGAAAAATTAAAACACAAAGTCAAACAAAATTCAAAATTTAAAAACAAATTAAAAGCAATTCCCTTAAGAAAATCAAAAATAGACCTGTTGTTATAGTCTTGTACAATTTTCAAAATGCGAGAAGAAGAAGACTTATACTTCTTCCTTTGCGGTTCTGTCGGCAAGCCAGCGATAATTTGAGAAATAAATGCCTGTTGGTAGCTTATTTCTTGCCCTAAAACTTTTAAAAATTTCCATATGTTTGGATGCGAGCATCCTGTTAGAGATGTAAAGCGTCTATGCCAGCCTTCGACAGAGTTATTTGTACGTGGAAGTTCTGTAATTGTTCTTGAGTACATATTCCAAATAGAAATGCTAAAAGTGGGTTCTCTTCGTCCTCGTCGGCATGGCCTTCCAATATAATTATCTTCAAAATAATCGAGAATTGGCAAACCTTCCACTGGTATAAAATCGTATAATTGTTCAAAAGCATCAACAACTTTTTCTGGAGGCACAAAAGCTTAACATAAATAAATCCGTCACACAGTAGTTTTGTTTGACCTTCATTGCTTTTAATAAACTCCATCACTAAGGGTTAAATAACTTCCAACACCTCTGGAGATGGAAAATAAACTAAATTTATGTCTAAACTTAAATTTCACGAAGCCTCTTTTCTTATTCTTATTGTGTGTTTAATTTTTCTTCTTTAATAAAGTCAGTCGTATTCTTCTTTTTTTAATAAAGCCTTAGGGGGATTTTGTCCGGGGGGTTGTGTCCGGGGGGTTTGTCCGGGGGATTTTGTCCGCGAGGGGATTTTGTCCACGGGGGGATTTTGTCCTGATACCCCCAGTAGGTCCGAGTGATTTAACGACCCTTAGTTCGAACCCTACGTAAACCTGTAAGTCCCCTCCATCACATGAACTTTGCCGTTTCGAAGATTAAACAATCCCCCCCCTCCAAAAAAAAAAGAGGCATCAACATCAGCTTGGTGAGAAACCTCGGGAAATTTGTCTTATACAGGTTTGTTTCATTCCCTTGCCACAGGATTGCCAGCACCCGTTACTCATTGGGTTTCCTGATAAACGAAGTGAAAATACGGAGGTCGGGGGTGCTGGTAATAATAATCCAGGAATTAGCGCAATGGGACGCATCTGGCCTGACCGCTGTGCCAGTTTCTGGCCCTCCTTACTCGGTATTATTGTCAAGGATCTTGAAGATGCACGTCTTCGAAGATCATGTCCATAAGAGTTGAAACACCCGTTCTTCTGTTTTTGTGAAGATGTAACAAACACCGAAAGGGATAAAACATCCCGTATTTGTGTTTTAGATTTACTGAACAAAAATAACTAAGCGATGCGTGGTACCTCCCCTTCTTTGTCTTAGTATCCTTCAGCTTTTGCAATGACTACCCTTGTTTTGACGCACGAATCTGCTCTGGCATGAACCGGACCAAACGCTGGATAGTTGAGCCGTCTTGTTAAGGCTGCCAAATGGTTTGTAGGTTTAATTCCAGTTCGTTCCCGTTTTGTGGCTGCCTTTTTCGTATCGCCCGACCCACAATCCCTTACAGATTCTCGATTGCGTTAAGATGATCTGTTGAGGTTTCCAGTCCATCCCACTAGAGGAGTGATGTTATGATCATCCAACCACTTCACTGATTTTGCTTGGTGACAAGGTGCACCATCATCCTGGAAAAAGAAATCATGCGCAAACTGGAGTCGTGATGTTGGTAGCAGGTGGTCTTGAAGAATTTGGAGGTACCATTTCGTGTTCATCACCGTCCCTTTGGGTAGAATATGTATGGATCCTGTTACTCGACCGGAAAAGCACCCCATGATAAGTCTCGGAATGCTTCGTCGTGGGTAGAGTACACTACGGGTTGAATCGCTTACCTTTTCTGCGGACACAGATACCTCCTTTGTTGCCAAAGCAGTTGAAAGGAGATTCGTCTGAGAAAATGACTTGACACCAGTCATCCTTAGTCCAGTCCTTATATTTATTATAAAATTTAACCTACATAACCAAATACTTGGATCGGGGCATAGCGGATCGAAAATTTGAGGCAAATCATAGGCGTTTTAAGTGTGTGTGCTAACCTAAAACGAACAAGTGGGTGTATAAAGGTTGAGGTAGCATAAAAGACGACTCGCGTGACTTAGGAGTTTTTTAATTAAAATGGTAACGCAGTTGAAATTCAAAACAATAATCATTGTATACGGTAAAAAAAACGCTTTCTCAAAACTTTCTCATAGAACCCCCTTTAACGTAACACAAACGAAAGTGATTAAAAATTTGAAAATATAAAATATATAACCTGTTCGACCAACTGGGTTAAAAATGGGCACGGACGAAAATTTACATAAATGTTCGACTACTTCGGCATTTATGACATAACCTTAATTAACCTTGGTTTTGCTTCCGCCCGAATTGTTCATTTTGACGAAAGTCAAGCTTGTCACTCTGCACCTTAGACCTACAGTCTATACATTAGGATTAGGCTATTCTTCCGTCACGTTAACTCTCCACTTCCAGTAAGTCATTTGGAGGGTGGAGTGATAATTCAATACATTGTTGCCAAATCTAAAGGCGCGCACATAAATTTTGTAAACTAAAAACCCGGCTGTGCGGGTCTTTCACTTTCGGGTCGGGTCTGGCTCAATTTTAAAATTCACTTTCGGGTCCGGGTCTTATCTCACTTTCGGGTTAAACCCGGGTCTGGGTCCGAGTCCTGGTCCGACCTGCCAGCCTATATATATATATATCCCTTTGCTTTGTCCGGAGCGATAGGGCGCGTCCCTCTGTGGCGAATGTGGGAATACACCTTTCTTCGGTGTAAGGGCTTTCTCTGCCCTCGTGGACCATTGGGCCCGTTTGGGGACCCGGCTGATCTCCTGCTTCTTTTTCTTTCTTTCTCTCCTTTAACCCATTCTTTCTGGCTTCTCTCTCTTTTTTTGGCATCGTTCTTTGGACCTTGATTTTGACCCCTTCCTTGGCCCTTGGGTGTGGGAGGTGGTTGCCCTGCACCCTTGTCGCTTTCCAACCAAACCCAAACCCTGTCCCTGCCGCTTTTCACCGCGCGTTGGATGAGAGGCCGCCTTTCAGGAACAGGGACTGGGTGCGGGTGTATCTCCCCTGCGTGACATCTATCGGCGGTGGGACCAAGTGTGCCCACGCTTCGCCTTTCCCTTGTTGGAGTCGGTGGTGGCTGGATGCACGCGGGGGATGAAGTTATTTTTTGTTTCGCTATGGACACTTCTCCCCCTCGGCTTACGACTACTGCTTCTCACTCTCGGACTACTACTCCTCTCAACACTCGGGTGGTGGGCAACCAGGCCCTCGAGTCCTTTACCACTGGAAGACCGCAACCTAATGGGGTTGACCCCCCTGTGGAAGCGGTACGCTTGCACTCTCCTTTTCCGTTGCCGACCCCAGTCCGTCCCTCGACTATGCCTTTGGACCTACACACACTGGAGCAGGGGTCTCGCCCCAGCCCACTTCAGCCACCTTCGGGCAAGTCAAGTTCCACCGAGGATTTGCCCCCACAACCCGGATTCTTGCTCTCCCCATATGCCCCCCTTACCCGCCGTCAGCCCACCTCCCCACGGAGAGAGCCTCGCGGCGGACGGGGGAGCCGGCATTCACGGCCGTCCTATCGACCGTTGAATATCCCGGTCCATTTCGACTCTACAGCCTCCCTCTCCCTTCCAAGTATCCAAAATTCCTGGTGATTCGGCCTACATCTGGGTCCCTCCCGACCAACTCTGAACGGACGTTCCAGGCGATCCGAACCCACAGCAACTCCAGCCGCTATGACGTACGCCCACAGAGGGATGGCTCCCTCCTCGTAAAATCACGCTCAGCCGCAGAGACGAAAGCCCTACTCTCCGTCACTGAGGTCCTTGGATGCTCGGTGTCCGTTTCCCCACACCCTCGCCTGAATCAGAGTCAGGGCACTATTTACGCCACCCGCCTATTGTCGATCGCAGTGAGCGAGCTCCTGGAGGACCTCGCACCCCAAGGAGTCACTAAGATCTATCGCTTCACATCCCGACAGGGAGGCACCCCCTCCCCCACCCCACGTCTGCTCCTTACTTTCAATACACTAATCCCCCCCGGCCGCATTGTATGGGGTATGGGAGACCGCGCGTCATGCGAGTTTTCTATACGCCCATACATCCCAGACCCGACCCGTTGTTTTAAATGCAATAAGTTTGGACACGTTAGCTCCGTTTGTCGACAGCCGCATCAGTTGTGTGTGCACTGTGGACGACTCGCTCACCCTGACAGGTGCCCCAACACACCCAAATGCTCCAACTGCGAAGGCGCACACCCCTCTTCATCCCGCGAATGCCTTTTCTTCAAGTTCGAGGAGGAGGTCCGCGGCCTACAAGTGTCGGACTTCCTTAGCCCCCGTGAGGCACGAGACAGGGTGCGGAGTCGGGAGGTGAGGCCGGGGATGTCCTATGCCGCTGCTCTCGGCTCTATCATCTCGGCACGCCGCCCTGGCCTGCCGCCGAACCCCCCCCCCCCCCCAGCCACTGCTCCCTGTTCCCCACGAAGCAAATCCTCGCAGGACCCGACGGTCCCCTGTCCCCCCACCGTTCCTCTTCTTCCCGCACCTCACCTGCCACGAATCCCCCAGGAGTCTGGGACCAGGGCTCCCAGGTCCCAGCCACCTCAAACCCTGCCTTCCCAGTGCTCCCTGTACACGCCCGAACCTGCCGCCCGGAGCAAGCCGTCGAGGCGGAGACGCCGGAGCGTGTCGCCAGACCCTCCGGCCTTCCAACGTCTCTCTCCCTCTTCCCCTAAGACCAAGAAGACGGCTCGGACCCTTACACAGCCCACCACGTCTGCTATGTCCATCTCTCCCCATCGCAGAAGTCCCACCGCTCTACCCCCACAGACTCTGACAATAGTGGCCGAAATCCACGACCCGCCCCGTACGACGAGACCCAGCCCAGTGGAACCAGTGGATGCGGCTCTGGCGCAGCTGCACGGTGTGACCTAGGGAAGCTCGGCCGCGCCCACGCCCATGAGTCTCCTGGATCTGCCCTTGCCTCCTGGTGCCATTTTCTCCACCCCTCCACGAGACCACTCTGGTTCACCTCCTTCCACCCCCATCGTACCTACCCCCCCAACATTCCCGGCCCCCTCCTTATCAGCTACCCTGAGTACGCCCTCCCTCCCTCCCTCCCACCCGCCCGGTCTTTCTGGTACCCCCTGTCACCACCTAGGGTCCGCCGTGAGACCCCGGACAGGCGGGGTAGCGCCCCTTTTGGGGTTAACGTGCCCCCCCCCCCTGGCCCGACCATAGAGGCCCGTCAGGGCACTTCTGACCCGCTCAGCCCACGATGTTCCTCTGCCTGCCGTGATCCACGCCTCCGGTCTCGCTCGGCCGACTCGACCCCGCAACCTCCGCGGGGTTCGACAGGCCGACCGATTCCTTCCCTGGTGAACGGTAGATAGCCAGCCATACTCCCGACCCAACCTTCAGTTTCGCGAACTTCAGATCTCCCTTCACACTCCAACCTCCTAGCGCCTACACCTTTACCCATCCCCCTTCATCAACTAATGGATCCCCCGAAAACCACAATAGTCCACTGGAACTGTCGAGGAATCTTTGCAAACTATGAAGGCCTTAACTCCCTGCTTGCCACTTCCCGTCCGGTGTGTGTCTGTCTCCAGGAGCTAATCCTGGGGATCAGGCCCATGCCCTGCCCCACTGGTTATTTTTGCACCGCCACCCCGCCTCCTACCTGCACTCGAAGGGGAGCTGCCATCCTCGTCCACCACGCAGTCCCCTTCTACAATCTCTCCATCCGGTCCCCGCTACAGGTGACTGCCGTCCTGCTCTCCCTGGATAGACAGTACACCATTTGTTCAATCTACCTTCCCCCCCACGCTCAAGTCTCCCGCGACGACCTGGTGGAAGTCGTGGAACAACTCCCCAGGCCCTTCCTACTGCTGGGCGATTTCAATAGTCGTCACCCCTTGTGGGGCGACACACACTCCACCTATATGGCCCCAACCCTGATATCCGTCATGACCGAGCTCTCCTTCGAGTGCCTCAACGATGGCTCTCCTACATTCTACCATGCCACCACCTGCATTCCATCCTGTATAGACCTGTCCCTCGTTTCAACTGATGCCCTCCTAGACTTCACGTGGCAAGTCCTCCGAGAGGACCATGGAAGTGACCATCTCCGCATTCTACTCACCCTCAATCGACCCGACCAGACCGTACGGGTACCGGTAAGGTGGGTTACCACCAACGCGAATTGGGCCCGCTTCCGCGACAACACATATACCACCCTTACAACTGCCCACTTCCCATCCATCGACGAGTGCATCGCATACTTCGAGTCCGTCGTTCTAACGGCCGCAAGCACAAGCGTACCACAATCCTCCGCCTACCCCCGCGCCCGACGGGTTCCTTGGTGGACCCCGGAGTGCGCGGAGGCCGTGCGCGCCAAGAAGAGGGCAACTCGGCGCTTCTACCGGACGCGACTCCCCATGGCGAAATCGCCAGCCCCGCTTTGCCCTACCTGCCATACCCCTATCACTGTCTTACACCTGGTGGAATGCTCAAAGTTGTCCGCTCTCCGTCGCAGGTGTTTCCCTCTCGGCCGTAAACCCCATACCCAACTGCCTACGATCCATACTCGCCGAAGGCCCCCACTTTTCAGCGGAAGCCGTTCTCCTCTTCCTTACTCACTCCCATCTGCTCCATCGCATCTGAAACCATACCCCTCCTACCCCACTATCCATCGACTGACCCTTACTCATTCCCGTAGTCTACCACCCCTAGCACAGTAATATCACCCACTCACTGCCTCGCCGAGATATGTACCGCCTCTTTAGGTACGAATCGGCGGTAAATCTGAAAAACAAAAACAAAATATATATATATATATATATATAATATATATATATATATATATATATATATATATATATATATATATATATATATATATATATACACCGGGTGTCCGAGAATTATCTGTACAATTTTTGGCTGTTATTAAGTCAACCATGAAGTGTAGAAATTCCAGTGTTGTCCCATTTTACAGAGAATCTCATTAAGTTTTTTCTGATACCACGTTTTGACAAGTTTTTTAGAAATGTACGCGGGTGACAGACATTGATGATTTAAAAGCAAGAATCACAGCTGCTATTGAGCGAATTGATGTGGATATGCTGCAGCGTACATGGCAACATTTGGAGTATCGATTGGATGTTTTGCGAATCACTAATGGTGCACATATCGAATGTTTGTAACAACGTTACTTTAATAAAAGAAACTTTTGAAAATACAGATTCTAAATAATCTTGTTTAAGAATTTTACGTGTGTTATCAAGAATTTTATTAAAAGATGAAATTGTACAGATAATGTTCGGACACACTGGAATTTCTAAAAAACTTGTCAAAACTTTGGTATCAGAAAAACTTAGAGATTCTCTGTAAAATGGGACAACACTGGAATTTCTACACTTCATGGTTGACTTTTAATAACAGCCAAAAATTGTACAGATAATTCTCGGACACCCTGTATATATAAAGCAAACCCACAAAGGAAAAAGCAAAAATTATTAGAAGGTCTTTCGTATATTCAGCAATACACCTCGTCAGGGAATGACTAGGTATATTGCTGAATACATGAAAGGCTTTGGAATAATTTTTGCTTTTTCCTTTGTGGGTTTGCATCAGTCATTCATTTCACATGTTTAAGTGAAACTCATCATAAGCACACCGGACAAAAAATTAGTCACCCCTCTCAGAATGTACCTAATAACGTGTGACGGCGCCTCTGGCCTTGATAACCGCACGAATCCGGCGAGGCAGAGACTCTACGAGGTTGTGCATGTACTGAACATCGATTTGCTGCCACTCGTTCATCAGCCGGTCCCGAAGTTCCGCCAGAGTCCGTGGGTGTCTATTCCTGCGCTTCACTTCTGTTTCCAGCCTGAACAACACCTTCGACGCATTCAGGATTAAAGGCTTCATTGGACCTGCGATGTACTCGTCGCCTCCCATCATTGGAGAACAAACAAAAACGGGACTCATCGGACCAAATTACACGTTTCCAATCTGCCGCAGTCCAGTTTTTGTGCCTCTGAGCCCATTTATAACGTGCCAATTTGTGACTTTCTGTTAACAGCGGCCTCTTCCGTGGTACCCTGCTCCAGATGTCCATCGCATGCAGTTCTCGTCGCAATGTCCGTTCGGAAATTGGTCGCTGGAGAACCTCATTGGTTTCTTGGAGCAATTGTTCTCTGGTTTGAAAACGATTTGCAGTTACTAGACGAGAAACATGGCGGCGGCCCCTATTGTCGAGAATTGTTTTCCGGCCACAGTTACGCCGTCGATTGTCAGTTGATTGCGAACTACACCACTCTTTGTAAACTCGCTGGACAGTACGCGTTCACACACCAACAAATTGGGCTACTTCAGACATTTTGTGTCCGTGGGCTCTGCCAAACACGATGGCTCCTTTTTGCCACTGAGTAACGTCTGCCTCACGACCCATTTTGCAGACTATATCCAACACACACTTTGTTCTTCACCACCTCACGAAACAGATCTGATCCTGTGTGCTACGTCACCGCTACTTGTCACTTACCAATGCTACATCCGCGCCCTCTGTGTGACCTTGAACTTCCTACTATCGGTGCTATTTGGGGTGACTAATTTTTTGTCCGGTGTGCTATATATATATATATATATATATATATATATATATATATATACCGGGTGAACCAAAAGTAGGTGGACAGTAAATGATAACGTTTATTTTGAGGATACATATACAATTATATTTAATTTTTTTGTATACTATAATACAAAATAAATAAAAAATTAACTTATACCAATACAATACAAAAGCACTGAAAATTTTATCAACGCAGGTGCTCAAATTGCTGTCCATCACAATTTACACAGCTTTGAAGTCTACCTTTCACACTTCGACAAACATTTTTGCACAAGTTTCTTTGTGCATTAATTTCTTGAAATGCATCTCTGATGTAATTTTTCAAATCACCAACACTTCGTGGTTTTCGACTATAAACTTTGTCCTTGAGTACTCCCCAAAAGAAAAAATCCATTGGGGTAAAGTCAGGTGAACGTGCAGGCCATTCAATTGGACCTCTTCGGCCGATCCATTTCTCGGGAAATGTTTCATCAAGATACTCACGGACTGCTCTTGAATAATGTGGAGGGGCCCCATCTTGTTGGAAATAGAGGTCATGTGAATTAGGCTGTTGTTGTAAGTGTGGAACAACTTCATTCATTAGAATTTCGAGATACTTATCACCTGTGACTGTTCCATCAACAAAAATTGGTCCTAAAACACCAGAACTTGAAATACCACCCCAAACAGTGACACCAGGCTGGTTTAGTTGCTGCTCTAATGTTAAATGCATGTTCTCACTATACCAGTAAACACAATTATGTCGGTTAACATGACCTGATAATTTGAAAGAAGCCTCATCGGTCCACACAATGTTATCTAAAATTATTGGATTTCCTTCAATTTCGTTCAGCATGATCTCACTAAATTGCAGCTGCCTGTCTGGGTCATCCTCCAATAAGCCATGAATTAGCCGTGGACGATAAGCTTTCAACCCAATAGATTTCAGAATTCGTATAATAATGAACACCATAGTATAATATAATATAACACAAACCCTATTCAACCTACTGTCCACCTACTTTTGGTTCACCCGGTATATATATATATATATATATATATATATATATATATATATATATATATATATATATATATATATATATATATAATACAAAACCCACAAGGAAAAAGAAAAATTATTCCAAGTCCTTTCGTGTATTCAGAAGTACACCTCGTCAGGGAATGAAGAGGGAAGGCGAGAAGACAAAAATAGGGCCTATATACTGTACATACGTACAATGGTACAGAAAAATAAAAAGATTAGCACATGATTAATGAGAGTTGATTAAAGGCAAACGGTATTTTAACAGGATATTGTCAATTTTATACATTTCCGTACTGTTGTTGGTTATTTTTAAAATGGATAAATGCACATTCTAGGATAGTCCTTTCAATTATATCTGTTTTTAACGAGCGCTTTAGAACTATCCCACTTGATACTATGATTAAATCTATACGTATGGTTAAACAATGCATTAGAATTATTTGCTGTCACACACACCACACACACACACACACACACACACACACACACACACACACACACACACACACACACACATTTATGCTGCTTTACCCTAATATCTAACGTTTTTCTCGTTTGGCCTACGTGTACTGAGTTACAATGTGTACATCCGATCGAACATACACAGCCAACCGCATTATCTGGGCTATTCCTTATTAGGCGTGATTTAACAGTATTATTATACTTAAAGACTACGTTCATACCAATTGCTTTAAGTAAGGTCGGAAGATATCCAAAATAACATGGTAAGGTAGGCTAAGGATATTTTTACGCTCAAATTTACAGTTACACTATTTTAATACCTATTCTTAACTTTCCTAAGGCAGTTATCTAGTAATGGAATAGGATAACATAATTTAATTAAGAAATAAATCAACATCCAAATTGTTCGACCAAAGGCATAAAATATCATCTATATACGGGTGCCTTTGGCCTAACAATTTGGATGTTACTTATTTCTTGGTAGGAGGCTCAACAATTTAGTCCCATCTAAGCTTATCTTTTCTGGATCTAAAAATTCGGAGATGCTTGACGCAGTTCAAATTTTAAGTTTCCCGTAAGCCTACTAATAATAACTCGTGTGCATTTTTATTCTGACCATCCCTCGATAAAATCTTCTATTTTCTCTGCTATGTTTCTTAGAGCATTGAGAATTGTCAGTCCTGAATTTTTAGATTCCTAGTTATGCAATATCATGAATATTGGTACTAAATTATGTTATCCTATTTCATTTCTAGATAACTGCCTTAGGAAAGTTAAGAATAGGTATTAAAATAGTGTAACTGTAAAGGAATTTGAGCATAAAAATATTGGTGACTTTATTTTTTACTTGAAATCACCTCCACTTTTTGAAAGATTTAAGAAATTACTGTTGGGATTATTTTTTCTTTTCAGATAAATCTTCGATAGACAGAGAATCCCCCAAACCCTTGAATAATCTTGACCTTTTAGGGTCTAATTTATTGCGGGAAAGTCTTCCGACCCACGTCGACCCAATTGGATCTCATTTTAGAATTCAGGAAAAGGTTACCCTTAATGAGATGAAGCAGAAATCTAAATTGGTCGAAACGACGTTGAAGAAAATACCCAGCCCCATTCCTTTTATCTTAGATGATAGTAGTAGTTCTCGAGTCCTGCCAAATGATCAGAAGAGTTCGATTAAAGATCATGAAAAAGACTTATTGAATAATGTGTTATCCGGCGCAAGTACCCAGAGCAAGAAAGAAACAGAGTCTAAAGACGCTGCTCTTTCCTCTACCAATTTTCTTCAGAGTACTTCAGCAACTGATTCTAAGCCCTCGCTCGATCTCACTTCATTGTCTTTGTTGAATACCAAAAATGAGACTTCGGTCATCGATTCACCCAAGCCAAAGACAACCTCGAACGTGCAACTATGCGAAGTCAAACCTCTAAGCAATATTCACGTTGCTCTGGAAGATATTAAACCTGGTGAGTTGTTCGCGAGAAATTTAATTTTATTTCCAGACTTTAATCGAGATCTTTTGCGAGTATACAGGGTCTTCCGTAAGTCACTGTATGTTTTCATTTAATCCTGCATGACTGATGAGAGACCGTGTGAAAATGTGATGATTATATAAGGAAGGATTGCAGGTGACTACAATCCGACATTTTCGTGTGGTACCAGGCGAGAGTACTGTCAGATTGTAGTTAACTCGCAATTTCAAGCTTTTGTATAATGAGTGTAATTAGAGAATGTTTAGAAAACGTAAAAGTTAGTAAAATGGGATTAGTATATGTTTAAATTAATTAAAAAATAAATTGATAGTCAATCTATCAACTATCTTATCTATTATGCAGTAAAACTTGCTTATTTTTCTACCTGAATTTGAACTAGAATTAGTGTTAAAAAAGTGAATCCATCTTTCGAGTTCAGTGAATGTAACTGAATATTTAACCCCTGAAGGTAATCAGTCATCGGTGGCCCTGATTGAGAACAATAGCTTGTCGGTGGTTCTTCACTTCACCGACAACAAACCTCGAGAAGACGTTTCGATCATCGTTGTGTCTGTTACTTCTCGAAATGCTCACGCCATTTCAAACTACGTTCTACAAGCGGTTGGACCCAAGGTTCGAGGGTGAAATGAAAAATGCTTGCCTTCACTCCCTGCTTTTATTAGTAAAAATAATTATTAATATATAAGCTTTTAATTTTAGGGTTTTTACATTTGATGACCCGCTTTTTGTCGACCTTCAATAGATTTTTTATTTGGGATGTCCGTTTGGACAGGAAAATCTGAAAGTATTTAGAATTTTTGCCCAAATTCACTGAATTTATAATATGTAATTTTATTGATATCCATACATATTAACTTATGTTGAAATAGGCTTTATCCCCAGTATGACCTTTTCACACTGACTGACTAACAACTTCGATGTAATACATCAACTAGTTTTCTACAAACGCATTCACATTGCAAATTTTTTATAAGTTTATCTTTAGTAAATAAATGCGAGTGTACCCATATATGCAAACAAATATGCAAATATGTACTCAAATAGCAAACAAACCACAAATAGCGCACAAAACTTTTCCAACATCTCGGACACAATACGGTTGCCAAGTCTCATACAGCTCATACAACTGACACAGCTGGGAACCCTCGAACCGGAACACTTCATAGCAAGAAGCTACCAGAAACTGGTAGGCGGGAACGGATCCATCTCGGAGGATCACAAAGATAAAAAACACGCGAAACCAAAGGACAACGAACTTAAAATGCGCAAGGAGCAATGCAAAGCAAAGAACATAAACATTGTCCTGACAAATATTCAAGGAATAAAACCGAACAATTCTCAAAGTTTCGTACTGAAGGGTTTTATGGACGAAACAAGGGCGGACGTCGCATGCCTCACTTAAACACATCTTAAAGATTGCCAAGGAAACTGCGATAACTGCGAACACTATCGATAAGAAAGAATTGCATATCGATGGATTCAACTTACTAAGAGCGGATAGAGCAACGAGACGTAAAGGTGGCTGTGCTATTTATATACACGAGAGGCATATGACAGAGACGGTAATAAGTAAATTCAACAGCTTCGTGGAAACCCTTGCAGTAAAAGCAGAGAAACTAAACGTGGTACTGATAGTCATCTATAGACCTCCAAACTCCCCAAATGAAAAATTTTCGGATGCCATTGATGATATCAGAACCCTAATAAAGTCCCTAAACTCTCCATCCCCAACTATAATACTCTGCGGCGATTTTAATTTTCCATTTATAAAATACAAAAAGGTGGGTAGAAATATAGTTATACAACGAGGTAAGGGGGGACACAAGAGAGGACCAGGAGCATGCAAAAATGCTGATGGCTCTCACAAACGAGTTTATGCTGACATAGGAGATAACAGAAAATACCAGGAAAAATAACTGCCAAGATCTGGTATTCATAAATAACATGAATTCGTTTGCCGATATAAAAATAACCCCAACTATTATCTCAGACCACAATATAATCGAGTTATCAACAAATATGGCGATAACTTTAAAAGACAATACACGTACGGAAGGAAGAAGCAAATTTGGGGCTTTTAACTTAAACCCCCAAGACGATAAATTGGGAAGAAATCGGATCACACATGGCCCAAGTAGAGTGGAGAACAACTTTAGAGAATAAGACAACTGAGGAAATGCTAACAACCTTGGAAGAAAAGACGTTGAGAATTTTGAAAAAATATGCTCCGAAAGCACAGCCAAAAGGAAAGCGGAACTGGGTAGAGAAGCAAAAGAAAAGAATATTCCACAAAAGAAAGGTAGTAGCGACGAAGTTAGCAAATTGCGGAGACGACAATGCCAGGAAAGTAGTAGTAAAAGAAAAACTGGAGAGTATCGATAGGGAAATACAAGCTCTGATAAAGAGCCATACAGACACGGAAGAGGAAAAGGCGGTAGAAGCAACAAAGGAAAATCCAAAATACTTCTACAGCTATGCGAAAGGGAAAACAAAAACGCGCGCTACTCTCGGGCCCTTAAGGAAAGGGAATAATGAACTAACAGACGATCTAAAAGAAATATCTGAAACATTGAGAACCCAGTATGAATCGGTCTTCAGTACCCCAAAACGTGACAAAACGATGCCCGACAGATGCATTCTTCAGAGAGAAATTGCAATGAGAATGTATAACAGACTTTGATTTTACCCCAGAAGATGTAGCGAGAACTATAGGACAAATGAAATCACATTCAGCTGCAGGTCCGGGCAAATGGAGCGCACTATTAATTAAAAACTGTAAAAATGAAATGGCTACACCCTTATACTGGATATGGAGAAGATCCCTAGAAAGGGGGGAAATACCGAGCATCTTGAAAAGAGCAAACATTGTCCCAATATATAAAGGCGGGGATAGATCTCAAGTAAAGAACTATAGACCAGTGTCATTGACGTCCCACCTTACGAAAATATTTGAAAGAATAGACAGAGAAAATCTGACTTCTTGGAGACACTGGAAAGATTCAACGAAAATCAGTACGGATTCCGATCGGGAAGATCATGCTTATCACAACTTATAGAGCATTATAATATCCTAGATGCACTTGAAGGCAATGAAAACCATGATGTCATATACATGGATTTTGCTAAAGTTTTCGACAAGTGCGATCATGGTATAATAGCACATAAAATGAAACATGGGAATAACAGGCAAAGTGGGAAAATGGATCTATAACTTCCTCAGAGAACGACTGCAGGTCGTCAAAATTCAAGGTGTATCATCATCAGAATCAGAAGTACGCAGTCAGTGCCACAACGTACGGTGCTGGCCCCACTCCTGTTCATTATCATGCTAACAGACATACAGTGGAGTTAACAGCAACAGTATAGTAACATCATTTGCGGACGATACAAAGATCAGCAGAAAAATCAGCGAGGCAAATGAAGTGGAGGCCTTGCAGAGGGACACGGACAAAATATACAAATGGTCAGAAGACAACAATATGACAAATATTTAACACCTAGAAATTTCAGTTCTTGAGATATGGTATAAATGAGGAAATTAATTGGACTGCATATTATGCTCCAGATAGACAGGAAATTCAGAGAAGGACGAAAGCGGTCGACTTGGGGTTAACAATGACCGATGATGCCAAATTCGAGACACAAAATCAGATAGCAATAAACAAAGCAAAAAGAGTCGCGGGACAGGTACTAAGAACGTTCAAAAGGAGGGACAAGACAGTAAATTCTCTGAAAACTGATCATACCAAAACTTGAATACTGCCCAGTTTTTGACGTCCCCATATAAAAAGGAAGAAATTAATAAACTAGAAGAAACTCGGTGACATTTCACAGCCAAAATTCATGGCTGCAAAGAACTCAACTCCTGGAAAGACTACGTAAACTAAATCTGTACTCCTTGGAAAGAAGAAGAGAGGTATACCATAATGTACATATGGAAAATGATCGAAAAACTGGTACCAAACCTCAAACTAAACCCAGTTACCATCCAAACAACGCTGGACAATAGGAAAGGCAGAATATGTAATGTTCCCAAACTAAAGGCCCGACAAAGAACCTCCTCAACACTGAAGGAAAATAGCTTGGTTGCCAGGGTGTCAAGACTTTTTAACCAGCTTCCAAAGAACCTCGAAAACGTTACAGGGGTCAAAGTTGAAGTCTTCAAGAGAAGACTAGATGCCTGGCTCAAGACTGTACCAGATGAGCCGGGTGTACCTGGGTATGTGCGGTGGAGAGGGCAAAAGAGCAACTCGCTCCTCCACCAAGCCAGGCCTAGAGGCGGGGCCACCAGCTTGACCTTCGTGTGAAGAGAGAGCGACGCACGAAACCGCAACGAGGTTAACGAGGTTAGGTTCCTAGTCTTCAGTGTTTGCCACAGCAATCCATTTTTGGGCTCAACTAAGCCAATATATTATTTGTGAAAATTAAAATAAATTACCCTCCGCGTAGCAGCGTATCTCGTATGTCGAACTTCTGCATTTAATTGCATTTGGTAGAATGAAGTAAAGTTCTTATTCACTTAAACCAACCAAGCAAGTATAAAAGTCCCAGCGAAGAGCAGTTAATTGTTAAAAAAGTTTGTTTATTCTTGGCAGTTAATACGTAACTTTATCAGATATTTGGAATGAGTTTGTCAGTGTGAAAAAGCCATCGCGGAATCATCATCATGATGATGTTTGTAGTTGGTCGAAATCGAGATTTCGTTATAATACGTATTTAATATATCCACTAGGGGTGCAAAGTTAGACTTCAACCTCCCTCCAGCACTTTCTTAGCCGAATACAGCCCTTTTCTTCCTCCGCCTGCCATTACACAGATCATGCTCATTGCTAATCCAAACCAAGTAAGTACTTAAATTATGGTACTCGCAGACCTCGGAAATTATTAGGCATTTTCCACAAGGGTAATTTGGGAATTTAATCGTTGCTATATGATGTACCGTATCGTGTTACGACTGTAGATGAGAATGAAGTATTAAAATACGAACGAATACCGAAACCTTTCTTCATTTTTCATGTAATAAAATAAAATTACAGGCGACTGTAGTCATAAGGTAAAAGAGGTTTTGGTGCGTTGATTTTTATTCAAAGCATTAAGAATGCGTACGTTAACTCATTACTGCCCATTGGTAGAATTTCCTACCGACAAAATTGTTTATCATTATTGCATCACTTTTTCTCGTATTCACGCGATCTTCGGTATGAGTTATTGATATGACGCAATCTTTTAGATTGCGTCATGTCAATGACTCGTACGGAGGGATGGAGGGGTTGGGACTTCATTCTTTGCTTGAACACTCGAATTATATACCTCATTCTTATAAGTACCCGCGATTATGAACGTTGAATCTCCCTCCCGCCACCACCATCACCTCACCTAGTGTCGTGCAAACGAAAGTATAGGAGATGAAAAGCTAATGTTTTCATAAGGCTCAAAAAAGACAAACTACTATTGTACTGCATCTGAAGTTCCTTATAATCATGTTTACTCCAGCGCAACTGGGGATAATTTGACCCAAATACTTAAATTCTTGTACTTGTACGTGTTACCTTTCATTTTGAAAATAATAATAATAGTCGAGTGATTTGAATTTTTGGGATGGAATTGCCTAGACTTAATTTTGATAAAATTAAAATCATAGTTTTGTGAATATAGTTCACATTTTTATAAGATTATCCAAACCTTTAACTGAAGGGCCTTTTATATATATATAATATATATATATACAGGGTGGGCGGAAAGTAGCTCCCTATTTTGGATTGGTAAAAAAATACGTATATTATCCATTTTTCAGAAGAAATAATATGAAAAGGTAGGCATACATGGTAGGTTTTCTCTAAAATTCAATGTGGGCTCCAACTCTTTCCACCAGCTTCTGGAGCCGCCCAGGAATGGCCACTGACTTTAGCAGGAACTCCGGCGGGATGGAGGACATGACTTCCCGAATTCGGTCCTCCAGTTCTTCCAATGTCCTCGGTTTGGTGCGGTAGACTTCTTCCTTTACCCACCCCCAAAGAAAGAAGTCGCACGGTGTCAAGTCGGGGCTCCTGGCTGGCCATTGATGTGGACCACGACGACCCATCCAACGCCCAGGGAAGTGGGCATCCAGCCACTCACGGACAACAAGAGCGAAGTGCGGAGGGCGCCATCTTGCATAAATATCAGATCGTCGATGTTCTCCCATGTGCTGACAACCGGCCAGACCTCGTTTCGCAACATAGCAAGGTACCGCTCAGCATTCATGGTGTTGCGCAGAAGGAACGGGCCCACAACCTGATCTGAGGTCATACCACACCACACCGTTACACTGAACCGATTCTGCCGTTTTTCAGCGGTAACCGTGCGACTTCTTTCTTGGGGGTGGGTAAAGGAAGAAGTCTACCGAACCAAACCGAGGACATTGGAAGAACTGGGGGCCGAATTCGGGAAGTCATGTCCTCCATCCCGCCGGAGTTCCTGCTAAAGTCAGTGGACGCCATTCCTGGGCGGCTCCAGAAGCTGGTGGAAAGAGTTGGAGCCCACATTGAATTTTAGAGAAAACCTACCATGTATGCCTACCTTTTCATATTATTTCTTCTGAAATAAATGGATAATTATACGTATTTTTTTACCAATCCAAAATAGGGAGCTACTTTCCGCCCACCCTGTATATATATATATATATATATATATATATATAATATATATATATATAATTATTAATAATTATTAATAATTATTAATAATTATTAATAATTATTATTTGCTGCTGCAATATTCAAAGTAAAGGAAGCAGGAAGACCTTGGATAAATCTTATAGTTGCCATACTAAAATTATTCCTGGACGGAATAAGTTTTTATTGCTCCCCTGGAAAGGGAATCAAAAGATGCTTACGATATATTGTCTTTCTGATCAACCAAAAATAGGGCCAGCTTATACGAGTAGAGGTAGGACCCATTACAAAGCAGCCATAAGACGATGTAAACGGGAAGATGATTCGTTCGAGCATGAAAAGCCTGTGAGGCTAACTTAAATAATAATGATGATAAATTCTGAAAATTCGTCAAGAAGGAAACGTGTACCAAGACTGTCATCCTATCAGCAATTGATGGAGTGTCTGGGGGGAAAGAAATAGCCAAGTTATGGAGAACGAGGTATTTGAACATCCTTAACAGCGTGGGGAGAATTAATCTTAATGTAGGTTGCGATGGAACGTCATTAGGAGGGGTCGGCGAAAATACGGGGACTTCAGTGTCTGAAATTAAGAGTCGGATTAAAGAGCTGAAGATAGGTTCCTCCCCAGGTATAGATGACCTGTCGAATGAGCATTTAAAGTATGCTAATGATGTGATCAGTTTTCATGTATCATTAGTGTTTTCAGTCATGCTTGCTCACAGTTGTATACCTGCAGCGTTTATAGGGGTATATATATATCACATCCCATGTCAAAAATAAATATAGGGACATTCTATCCAGCGATAACTACAGGCCTATTGTTGTTGCCTCCTGCTTCTCAAAACTGCTTGAGAAATTTTTGCTACGCCGACTAAACGATTATTTATGGACGTCTCCTAATTAGTTTAGTTTTAATAGGTCTCATTCAACTGACCTGTATATTTGTTTTGAAGGAGATTGTATTTAAATATTCTGACAGTAATTCAATATCTATAGTTGTTTCTTGGATATAAGCAAAGCATATGATAGTGAATCATAATACAGTACAGTATTCTGTTTAAAAAGTTAGAAGACGTGAATGTTCCACCTTGTTTTAAATATATTGAAATTTTGGTACACTTGCCAAACTTTTAGGGGTAGATGGGGAAAATATATTGTCTGAATGTTTTCAGTCCTCGTACGATACGATGTTAGACGAGACTCCTTGCTCTCTCCTTTGCTGTTCAATGTGTATATTGATGGATCAATCACTTCCCTTAATAAGGCAGTAGGAGGATGTCGTATAGATAACGTGAGGATAAATTAAATAACTTTGTCTATGCCAATGATATAGTATTAACAAGCCTTACGGTTAAAGGTCTGGATCATCATATAAAAATCTGCGAATTATATTCACAGAACTATGACTTTAATATTAATGTTACTAAAACTAAAGTTATGCAGTTCCATCCTTAGAGCTCGAACCAGAGAGTCGATATTATTTTCAAAATGAGAGGCGAACCCATAGAGCAAGTACAAGAATTTAAGTGTTTCGGTCAGATTACACCGGTCTGCATGAAAATCGATTTCTTTATTTTGAGTTGTGATTCTGAAACAGTTCGCTGCGCTGAATTAAAAAATGCTACCAGTTTTTTCTATCACCCACAGTTTTAAAGTTATTAGCAAAACAATTTTGGGGCGTTTTGTAAATTTTTGCCTTTTTTATCTTTAATTAATTTCGTTTTTTCATATTTTTCAGATAGATAATTCTAACATTACGTCTTTAAAATTTTAATAATGGTTTCTAGAGGATGTACCCATAGTCCAGACATATTTTGTTATATTTGTGGTCGGTATGATGTTGTAAAACAAAGGACAAATGTAACGACCTTCATTAAGAGAGCTTATCATGCTTATTTTGGAATTAAATTAGGAGATCAAGACAAAAGTTGGGCTCCACACAAGGTTTGTCTTACGTGTGTTGCGGCACTAAGGAATTGGAGCAAAGGTAAAAAGAAAAGTTTGCCATTTGGGATCCCTATGGTATGGCGCGAGCCTAGAAACCATACCGACGACTGCTACTTCTGTTCTTGCAATGTTAAAGGTTATGATGCAAAGAATAGAGAGAGCCTTCAATACCCAAGTCTTCCATCTGCAATAAGGCCGGTACCCCATGGTCCAGAAGTTCCTATTCCCCGTCCACCCGAGAGTCTGGATCAATACAATTCAGATTCTGATTCAGCTCCAAATCCAGACAATGATGATGTTTATGAACAGCCAACAGCTGACCGAGATCCTCCTAAACCATTAACCCAAGCCGAACTAAATGACTTAGTCAGGGATTTGAATCTGCCTAAGGACTCTGCAGAACTTTTGGGGTCTAGATTGCAGGAGAACAATTTATTGGCATCCGACACATACTTCGCTTGGTACAGAAATCGTGAGAAAGACTTCGTGCCTTTTTTCGAAGAAGATGGTCGCTTGGTATTTTGCAAGGACGTCACAGGATTAGTGTGCAAGCTAGGCATCGAATACCAAACCAGTGACTGGAGGTTGTTTATAGATTCCTCTAAAACCAGTCTAAAAGGAGTGTTACTGCACAACGGTAACAAATATGCATCAATCCCAGTGGCCCATTCAACTCCTTTAAAAGAGACCTATGATAACATGAAACTGCTTCTGGAAAAAATTCAGTATCAAAATCACAGATGGATATTGTGGGGATCTCAAAGTCCTTTGCATGTTACTTGGGCAGGGCAACAATCAGGATACACTAAGATGCCATGTTTCATCTGCGAATGGGATAGTCGAGCACGTGACCAGCACTGAAAGAGGAAAACTTGGCCTCTTAGAGAGAATCTTACCCCAGGATCAAAGAACATTTTACATGAACATCTAGTTGAACCAAATAAAATCCTCCTACCACCCTTGCACATTAAGTTAGGCTTGATGAAGCAGTATGTCAAAGCATTGAATAGAGAAGGTGAGTGTTTCAAGTACATTTGCTCAAAATATCCAAAGATTAGCTACGAGAAAATAAAGGAAGGTGTTTTTATAGGTCCTCAGATTAGAAAGTTATTGACAGACGATCATTTCCTGAACACAATGACCAATAAAGAAAAAGAAGTATGGCTTGGTTTCAAAGATGTTGTTGAAAACTTCTTGGGAAACTACAAAAGCCAAAATTATGAAAGACTGGTGGAAAATATGCTTAAAAAGTTTTGCGCCTTAGGTTGCAACATGAGCCTGAAAGTTCACTTCTTATTTTCGCATCTTGACCGTTTTCCAGAAGATCTCGGAGATGTCAGTGAGGAGCAAGGGGAACGATTTCACCAGGACATCAAAACCATGGAAAGAAGATATCGAGGAAGATGGCATACAAATATGATGGCGGATTACTGCTGGTGTCTGCAACGAGATCAGCCTAACGCACAGCATAAGAAAACATCAAAGAAGCACCGGTTTAGTCGTCATTAGTCAGATCTACCTTCGTAGTCTTAAGTCTTTGGAATAAATCCTGAAATGTTTGCAAGTAAAGAAGGTAAATATATTTTGTTTGTTTCAGTTATTTTTTTATTCTTTCATAAACGAGCAATATGCTTGTCCAAGAGCTAGGAGCTATTTAATTCTGTTTTAATTAGGTTTTACTCTATCACCTAAAGATTTCGTGCTACAAGGGGTGTTGTAATACCTCATCTGTCCCCAAATGTTAACCACTCATTGATGGGAGGGGAGAGAGTATTTTGCTGGGAACGGGACTGGTTGTTATATATATATATATTTACCCTACATTATTATGTAAGCGTTACTGTAGTCTATAACAACAAAATTTATGGTTTAGCATGTGCAATCCAATGCTGGTCTCGATAAGATGGTTCACATTTGGGGATAAATGGGGGATTTATGACACACCCTGTAGTAAGAAAACTATACGTGATAGGGAAAAACTAACTATATTTTTGAGATCAGCGCACTCAAATTATATAGAATCACCAACTAGTTTGTAAAAATCGATCGACAAGTTTTCAAATGTGTACTGGTGTTATCATCAGCTCTTTTAGTGACAACTCGGACATAAGGAAATAATATCAAAGTTACTGTGCTAAAGCAAACATGATTATAAGGCACTTCAGATTCTGTACAAGCGAAGCTGAAGACATTATTTTTCATACTTTCTGCTTTAATATTTACGGGCAGCAACTCTGGGTTAATTATAAAAAGACTCTCAGAACCCTGAATTTGCTTTATAACAGATCTTTAGACTGCCGCATAAGTTATCTCCAAGATGCTCAGCTTCTCAATTGTTTGCTAACCGCAACGTTTCGAGCCTCCCTGCGGTAACAAGACGTGCTCAATGCAGTCTAATGCGAATAATTAAAAATTCAGACAGTACAATTGTCAGAGTTATTCATCAGTCCTCCTTTATTTCTTCTAGACTATGGAATTTATGTATGAAAGCGTTTGTTTGTAGCTCCACTCGACACCTATACTGACTTTTTATTACATATACCCTTTTATTTTTATTTTTTAGTATTAACTTAAGGTGGTAGTTATTTATTTTATTATTACTCGTTTCATTACGTGTATTACTGTTATTTCTTTTAGTCCTAGGTTGTTTTAATTTGTTGTATCGTTATTACAGTAATGAAGGTTGTACTGTACTTTTTTATGGGATTTGTCTCCTGACAACAAAATTTATAATTATCATCATATACGGACATAGACTCAAGTTATTTATCCTAATGTTATCTGTACAATATCCAACTTTTGTCTCATTAGAAGTAATTAAGCTATCAAATATACGCATTAAAACAGCAGAGAATAGAGCTCTCTCTAACTCCGCATGCGGAACCAAAACACTCGGACAATACATTGCCTTATTTAGCAGTAAAATAATTCAGATTCTTTGTTCTAAAGAGAAGTAGAAAGAATAGACGTGTACAATTTCTTTTTCTCAGTAAGGATATGTAATTTTAAATACTCTTGCCATATATATGACACTAAGAATTACATTTCATGGCAGAAATTATATAATATATATATATATTTTTTTTTTAAGTTCGGGAAGAACCGATTCGCCTCTATTTAAAAGGGCATATCTCGGCGGAAAAACAAAGAAAAAGTGAGAGGAAAGACAGAGGAAAAAGAGAGGGTGGAGGGGACAGTCGAAGTGGAAAAAGACCAAGGATGACAAGGACTGCAGGGTCGAGCCCCATCATCCTTGGGTGCTAGGACCGGGAGGGCGCACGTCAAACCTCCAGGAACAAGCACGTACAAACGAGCACAAACAGCACTCAAGAGCACGAGCTTAGAACCCCCTTGCGGGGATATATATATATTAGTAGTGCATACAGTGTTGTATGGATGTGAGGCTTGCTTGGGTGGCGAATGCGAAGGAAAAGGGTGGATGTACTGGAAATGAAATGCTTGAGGACGATCTGTCGGGTGAGGTGGATTGATCATGTGAGAAACACTGATATCCGTGAGAGGGGTGGGAGTCGAAGGAGTCTTGTGGAGAGAGCAGATGAGGGGGTGTTAAAATGGTTTGGGCATATGGAGAGAGTGAGTGTGTATAGTCCAGTCAATCTGTGATTGGACCTGGAAGTAATTGTAACAGAAATGGTTTTAACTGTTTTCGCACCCTTACCTCAACATAAATGATATATTAAAAACTTACCACAAACGGGCCAGGCCAATTTCCATAAATCCAAGATGGCCGCCGCTACCATCGGTAACAATAAAGTGGCACCAAATTTTTACTATTCAATCAATTTCTTATTGTAATATATCATTCTGTAGGTTTTAATGGTCAACGAAACCATTAAAATGGATTAGAATAGTGTCTGATGCTTAGTTTGTCAATTATGGCGGCCATCATGAATTTTCAAGATGGCCGACGTGTGAATAACCCGCATTTACTTATATCTTCGTTTCTAATATATGTAGGTTCACAATTTCTGCGTCTAAACATACATTTTCAGGGTCAGGGAATATAATTATAGCTCTTAGGATATTGTCAGGTAAAAGGGCGTATAGCTTTTGTAAATGATTTACATTCAGAAGATGCGGTGTATCATCAAGCATGTAGTACTAACTTTCATATTGGAAAAGGTATTCCAAAACTATACGATAGTAACACACAAACGAGTCAAAGTTTAAAAAGGGGTCGGCCTTATGATGAATCTCAAGAGTCTGCCTTTGCTTTTGTGGCGAATTATTTGCGAGAAAATGATGATTAACAAACCACAATCAATGATCTTTTGTCAATAATGCAGGATCATCTGAAAGATTCAAGTCATGCATATACAGTACTTCCAAATGGCTGAAAAGTCGTTTGATGGAGCATTTTAAAGATGAAATTGTTGTCATGGAGATTAATGGGAAACATAATGTTGTCACATTCAGATAAAAAAACCAAGAATATTCTCTATGATTTCTATAAAAGCAAGAAATCAGATGACGTAGAAACTGAAAAAAATCGCATTATTGAAACTGCGGCAAAGCTGCTAAAAAGTGAAATTTAAAGAATGCGATAGTTCTTCAACAATGTATCCATCCACCCAAGACATAGAATCTCGTGCCCGTTGCAAAGAATTTCTTCCCAAATCTTTACGATTACTGCTTAAAAAGATGTTTGTTGCCAAAAGCAGTGACTTAACGAATTGCCTCTATTGGGCAGGCAATAATGCGAGCACTCAGACCAAAAGCAATAATTCCCCTACTTCAGATTGGCTTGAGAGTGCAAATGCATAGACAATTTGGATCAAGGTTTTTAATTGACTCTTTACACAGTCACGGATTTTGCTCTTCCTACTCAGAGGTTCAGAAGTTTGAAAGAAGTGCGGCGTATCATCAGGGGACAGAAATTGAAGGAATTGACAATGAATCTTTCATACAACATGTTGGTGACAATGTTGATCACAATATTAGAACAATCGATGGTCTAAATACATTCCACGTTATGGGTATAATTGTTACAGTTACTCCCAAGGTAGTTTCCATGAAATTAGTGCCAAGAATAGATGTCACATCAAAGGAGATCGTGGATATTTGCAGCATCGAAACTCTCATATTTCGCTCGCGCAGAAAATCTTCTTGCGCCTTAACATACAAAGATTTGCATCAATTTCAATTTCATGCCGATGATCCAACAAGTTGCTTCAACATTTTATGGAATTGTGCCTGGATGCTGAAACCTCAACGACCACTGTGGAATGGCTTTATGCAAATGGTGCATAAAGGAGAGCACCCTGGACAGGCTTCCGTTATATTCATGCCGATGATCGATATGCAATCCAGCGACGAATCGTGCATTTTGTCAACTGGAAGGGAACTGAAATCCAAGAAAGTGTGGATGATGCAAGCCCTTTGAAAGAAATAGTGTTGCGACTTGGTGGGCTCCACACTGCCATGAGTTTCCTTGGATCTATTGGGCATCTCATGACTTCTTCCGGACTACAGACAATGTTAGAAACTGTCTATGCTGAAAACACGGTGCCCCACATGCTAAGTGGGAAAGCAATATCTCGAGCCGTTCGTGATCATCTACTAGTTGTAGGTGCCCTTCATGCAATAATGATGTCAGAAATATACGAGTGCCCTGTTAAGTTAGACAATGATGAAGAATACACTCAGTCAGAAGATGTTTTCAATTTTGCTGATAACTTCGATTTAATACAGATCTCAGATTTACTTGATAAATCAATCTCAGGAGAAATAAGTTCGGAAGATGTAGAAAAAGAGGAGGTCTTCAAAAAGATGATTGAGAAACTGGAGAACTACAAACATAGCTTAGATTCCTCGAGAATTGCAAAACTGTGGTTCCAATACATAGAAATGGTCGAAATACTATGCACATTCATAAAAGCCGAAAGAACAGGAAACTTACTTCATTTACTGGTAGAGTATAGCATGCTACCATTTTTCGCAGCGTCTGGACATTTTGCGTATGCTAAGTCAACACGCATCTATCTTCAAAAAATGTTAAATCTAAAAGAGACCTATCCAAATGTTTACGCAAAGTTTAGAGAAGGCTATCATGTTGTTCGCAGAAGTAATAGATTTTGGGCTGGACTCTCAACAGATCTGGTTATAGAACAAGTTCTTATGAGGAGTTTGAAAACAACAGGTGGACTAACTCACAGACGAGGAATGACTGAGGTACAAAGATCAGTTTGGCTACTGTCGACACCAGCCTGTGCAGAAATAAACCGTGCGATGCAGGAAGTTACAGATGTAACGTATGAACATAGTGAGCAGCATAAAGAAACAAGACAGGCACGACTTGAAAGAGATTTCAAAGATTCATTGAAAATCTTGGCGTACGCTGTGGCAAGAAACCCCTTCGACAACCGAAAGGAACTCATGAGCATTGACACAGGAGAAATTGCTATTTCAACTGTCAATGTAGACAATGCCAAGGTTATTGGAAGCAACATTCTTGCTTCAATGTCCGGAAAACCAGTTGCAGATTATACGTTCAAGAAGAAAGACGTGGCCATAACAATGAAAGCAAGATCAACTATTAAGATAGATGAAGAAGTTATTCCCGTTGATACTCTCTTGTTATTCCAACGTCTAATAACCACTGTCAGAGGTATGGGATCAGCTGTAGACTTGGAGACAGCATTCTCGTATGAGCTGTGCACATTTCCTCCTGCACTTATAGAGACAGACGGTTTGTTAAGGGAAGCAAATAAACCACAGCTAGCAAATTCTATCTGGTCTTCAACTGCGCCTGATGAATCAGATGCTTCACTTCCTAAAGATATTTCATATGTCCTCGATGGAGGATCCTTACTCCACAGAGTACAATGGACAAAAGGAAGAACATACAACGAGATTTGCAAAACTTATGTAGAGTACGTCCTCAAGCATTACGGAGACGGAACAGTCGTTGTATTTGATGGGTATGATGGGAAGCCTTGTACCAAAGATACAACCCACATTCGCAGAACCAAAGGCAAGCAGGGCATACCTGTACGTTTAACAGGAGAAATGAAGCTAAATATGAAGAAAGACGAGTTTCTTACTAACCTCAACAACAAGCAGAGATTTCTAGTAATGTTGGCGACTAAAATGAACGAAGAAAACATGAAAGCAATCCAATCATCTGGTGATGCAGACCTTTTGATTGTACAGACAGCAATTGAATCTGCCAGAAGTAAACCAACAGTTGTTATTGCAGAAGATACTGATCTACTCATTCTCCTGCTCCATCATGCTGATGTAGATGGTCACAGAATATTTTTCACATCAGAGCAAAAAACTCGATCGAAAGCTAAAACCAAACTGTGGGACATCAAGTACGCTAAATCGAAATTAGGATTGAAGATTTGCCAAGCAATCTTGCTTATTCACGCCTTACTTGGGTGTGATACAACGTCCAGATTGTTCTCCATTGGTAAAGATGTGGCCCTGCAAAAGTTTAAGAAAGACGAAAGCTTTCAACGCTTAAGCCAAGTTTTCAACAACTCAAACATCAACAAGAGAAGAAGTTATTACTGCTGGAGAAAAGTTGTTGCTTATTGTTTATGGTGGAAAAAAAGAAAGCTCGCTTGATAAGCTTCGTGTCACAAGATTCTACCGGAAAGTTGCTGCAAGTATGAAAGTTGTCTCCCGAGAGCTTGCCTCCAACATCCGCAGCTGCATCATTCCATTCATTGCGTGTTTACCTCCAAGTGCAAGTTTGGAGAGGACTGGAAGATCTTGATCCAGAAGAATGGGGTTGGACTGTGAAAAGAGGAAAACTGCTACCAGTTTATACCTCGAAAGCTCCAGCACCAGAAAGCTTACTAAAACTTTTCAGATATAACTGCAAGGTAGAGTGTCAGAACGCGAGATGTACGTGTTTCAAGAATGGACTGAAATGCTCAGCCTTGTGTGGCGAATGCCAAGGCGTTTCTTGTCTGAACTGTCAGCACCCTTTGGACATAGAGAATGCAGAGAACAGTGACGAAAATAATAGACCCAGATTTTCACTAACTCACCATCACGCATAGGCTATATCAATATGCCTATCCCTGTGAAATCGTTATGTATTGATTTGAGTTGACATAGCATGCTATTTTTTCTATAAACTAAATTTCAGATCAATATCTCTGTTTATCCAGGAGTTATGTCCAAAAAACGAAATCAAAACAAGTGAACGTCGTTAATATGAAAATATATATTATGATATTATCTTCGAAACTATGAAGGATAGACTAGTGGTGTTGGGGTTCATTTGAAAGACCTAATCAAAGCCTCTACGATTATGATGTCCCATGGTCAATTTTACTTGAGTACTTGAGCAATGGTCAATAATGCCTACAATCGCGGTCGATACGCGGCGCGATGTTCCGTTTTTCGTCTTTTAGCATGAGATGGGAGCGCCCCCTTTGGACTGAGTAATTTTTTATCAACTAAAAATATTTGCTAACCATCTAGGAAAGATTACTGAAAATTTGAAGAAAAAATATTAATGTTAAAGGTTAGCTGTGGACGAAAAATACAAGATGGTGTCATTTTGACCTACCAACCTGGGGGTGTGAGGGGTTGATGCAAATTCCATTTTTCTGAAAAATTGCCTCACCCAATGGTGGTAAGTTTTTAATGTTATTTTTGAATATTTGGGGATGTCAAAAACGATGAAACCATTTCTGTTACAATTACTTCCAGGTTGACCAAAAATATAGCCTAGATTGACTGGACTAGTAGAGCAGTGGTACTCATTGCGCGACTCGTGATGGCTTAAGTGGCGGTTCTCGATGTATGGAATATGAGAGAGAGAAATTTGGATATATCAATTTATATAGGATCGTCATCACAAAAGAACAGCTGATGAGTTGTGTGTATATATATATATATATATATATATATCCCCGCAAGGGGGTTCTAAGCTCGTGCTCTTGAGTGCTCTTTGTGCTCGTTTGTACGTGCTTGTTCTGGAGGTTTCACGTGCGCCCTCCGGCCCTAGACCCAAGGATGATGGGGTTCGACCCTGCAGTCCTTGTCATCCTTGGTCTTTTTCCACTTCTACTGTCCCCTCCACCCTTTCTTTTTCCTCTGTCTTTCCTCTCACTTTTTCTTTGTTTTTCCGCTGAGATATGCCTTTAAATAGAGGCGAATCGGTTCTTCCTGAACTAAAAAAAAAAAAAAATATATATATATATACACATTTCAACTGCAAAGAACACGCAGTATAATTAACGTAAAGAACGACGCTTGTATAGGAGAACATTCCGCGCAAGATGAGGAGGGAGAACGAACAAATGAAAAAATGAGGTAACCACCTCATTTTTTCATTTGTTCGTTCTCCCTCCTCATCTTGCGTGGAATGTTCTCCTATACAAGCGTCGTTCTTTACGTTGATATATATATATATATATATAATATATATATATACACACACAAACTCAGAATGGTCCCTGAGAAACTTATAGTTAAACACAGACCGTGCATGGAACAAGGAACTCTTCTGGGAAAATTAAATCCACTATAGTCCGAATCGAATAAGTAATGGTAAATGACAAATACATATTTTTTCTTTTCATGATGCTAGCCCGACGTGGGCAACGGGTCTCTCGCAAAGAGGTCCCATAAATATAGCTTCCCTCACCAGCTATCTGCCAAGCAGACAGGATCCAGCTTTGGGACATGGATCTAGGGTTTAAAGCAAGCCTAGTCCCACTACATTCAGAACCTCTATATAAGTAAAAGACTCGTTGCATTCACGTCGGATTGAATAAATCAAAGAAAAAGGGGTAAAAAACCATTCTGAGTTTGTGTATATTAAACGGACGTGTTACGTGCCTTGAAAAGTGGACGCTCAATGTCCTGGTTGAGGTTTAAGTTTTGTTTTTTTTGGCTAAAAATACAATAGTTACCCCTTTTTCTTTGATTTATTCAATCCGACGTGAATGCAACGAGTCTTTTACTTATATAGAGGTTCTGAATGTAGTGGGACTAGGCTTGCTTTAAACCCTAGATCCATGTCCCAAAGCTGGATCCTGTCTGCTTTGCAGATAGCTGGTGAGGGAAGCTATATTATTGGACCTCTTTGCGAGAGACCCGTTGCCCACGTCGGGCAGCATCATGAAAAAGAAAAACTATGGTATTTGTCATTTACCATTACTTATTCGGACTATAGTGGATTTAATTTTCCCAGAAGAGTTCCTTGTTCCATGCACGGTCTGTGTTTAACATATAAGTTTCTCAGGGGACCATTCTGAGTTTGTGTATATTAAACGGACGTGTTACGTGCCTTGAAAAGTGGACGCTCAATGTCCGGTTGAGGTTTAAGTTTTGTATTTTTGGCTAAAAATACAATAGTTACCCCTTTTTCTTTGATTTATTCAATCCGACGTGAATGCAACGAGTCTTTTACTTATATAGAGGTTCTGAATGTAGTGGGACTAGGCTTGCTTTAAACCCTAGATCCATGTCCCAAAGCTGGATCCTGTCTGCTTTGCAGATAGCTGGTGAGGGAAGCTATATTTATGGGACCTTTGCGAGAGACCCGTTGCCCACGTCGGGCTAGCATCATGAAAAAGAAAAACTATGGTATTTGTCATTTACCATTACTTATTCGGACTATAGTGGATTTAATTTCCCAGAAGAGTTCCTTGTTCCATGCACGGTCTGTGTTAACATATATATATATATATATATATATATATATATATATATATATATATATATATATATATATATATATAAAATTTAGGCCGGGTCGAAATTTTTGATTTCTTACGTACACAGTGTGAGGTGGTTCAATCAATCATAGTAACACCCTGGTAAAATATTTTTGAATTCTGGTGCCCCCCCCCCCCCCCCCCCCTACCGGTTTCAGTTTTTTCAGAAAATTCATAAAATTCGAGATAATTTGCGATTTACTTCGAAATTTTTTATTATTACAAAAGTTCGCTTATAAAACTTATATTTATTTTTTAATGAAAAAAAATTTAAAAAATACAAAAATGCATGAAAAAAAAATTTAATGCATAAATTTTTAGCTATTATTGGTTGAAATTTAGAAATTAAGAGAAATTCAATAAAATTTTTGACCTAAAACTAATAATGTTTTTTTTATTCCTTCCATTGACTTTTCCACTCAAAAGTAGGCAGTTCTTTTCTAGACTCTAAAGTATTTAAAATAAATTTATGCCGATTAATATAACCAATTCTTTCCTGGCTAGATTTAGTTACTAAGTTCACACCCCGTTCAACGCTTTGTCTGTGACAAACCAAATTTCTTTTATATCTTGAACAACTACGTTATAGCAATCATTTTTACTTATTTTATCCTGTGCTTTAGATTCTTCTTCTCTAACAATAAAATGGAAGTTCCTTACAACATCAGCTTTTGATGGCGTCATGGCAGATGAAAATTTTGCTGGATATCCGAAGGCTGCATCGTGGCTTCTTTTTCTAGTAGCCATAATTTAATTTAATAAGATTTTAACTATATTTTATTTATTACTGATATTTTAAAATTAAATAACATATTTTAATACAAACTTTTATCATTCTAGGTACCTAAATAGGAATCTGGAAAGAAAAAAACAAAAATAATGTAATAGGTCTTATATCCAGTGCTATGAGTCAGCACCGGATTTAAGACCCTACCCCCTACCCCCCGATCTCAAAAAAAGTTGGTGAATGGTCTATTCTGATGTAATTCGTGCCGGGGAACCTGATTTTGGCCATCCGAAAGCAAAAAAATTAATATTTAGGGTCGATTTTTATGATTTTCGATTTTTGGCCTATTTCCCATACAAATTCATATGAAAAAAAGTGAGTATCGGTAGGGTGGGTAGCGAAGGTCTCACAGCCTTGATTTTTGGTGTGGATACTACTATTACAAAATGATCAACCTCACAACATGTACCTAAGTAAAATCTTGACCTTGACCCCTTTTCGACTCCGCCTAATATATATATATATATATATATATATATATATATATATATATATATATATATTTTTTTTTTTTTTAAGTTCGGGAAGAACCAATTCGCCTCTATTTAAAAGGGCATATCTCGGCGGAAAAACAAAGAAAAAGTGAGAGAAAAGACGGAGGAAAAAGAAAGGGTGGAGGGGACAGTCGAAGTGGAAAAAGACCAAGGATGACAAGGACTGCAAGGTCGAGCCCCATCATCCTTGGGTGCTAGGGCCGGGAGGGCGCACGTGAAACCTCCTGGAACAAGCACGTACAAACGAGCACAAAGAGCACGAGCTTAGAACCCCCTTGCGGGGCGGCCTAATATATATATATATTTTTTTTTATTGTGTGCGTGTGCGCACTTCTGAAGAAGTGGCTCCCTTAAAAAACTTAGTGAAAAACACTGGTGTAGAAGATGGTAAAGAGGATTTACGTGTCGGAGGGGTAGACCGAGGAGGAAATAGAAGGATGGGGTGAAAGAAGCTTTGGGTCAGGGGGCCTGAACATCTGGGAGGGTGAAAGACGCGCGTTGGATAGAAAAAAATGGAGCGATGTAGTATATGGGGGCGACGGGCTGGCAATGTGCCGCCGTAGAGTGTATGAAGCGGTCTGGGTAAACCTTTTGCGGGGCTGAGGTGTGGATAATGTTGCCTTGAGGCAGGTGCATTATTGTCATGACAGCTGATGAAGTGAATGTGAGCGGGGGAGCTTCCTGCCTGTTCCTGACGCAACCTCACCGGTGGGAGAGAGTTAAAAAGCTAGTACACACCCAAAATTTTAGATCTTAATTGAAAACTAAAATTTCTATGAGAAGCATTTGCTTTCATTGTTTCTCAATTATTTCAGACATCAACATCTCTGTATGAGAGGGATTTCCTGTGTGAAGCTAGTTTTTTGGAAGTTAATGTTTAACATGTCTTAGATTCATTGAATGACTGTACCATTTACTCTGGTGCCTGAGGATAAACGGGAGTTTCCCTGAGCAGATATTGATATTGCAGCTTATCAAACTTTTTAGCACTTAATATGACTGTTGACTTTTTTTTATGAAGCTCGTTCAGTGGATAGATAGTATATTGCCTTGCATTTCCCCAAATTGCTGTTGGAGAGGATGTAAGGGTGAGCAGTATATATTTTAAAGTATAGGAATTTAATTTACTCAATAGGAGTGAATTTCTAATTATATAGGGTGGTCCAAAAGTCCCTATCTATTTTGCTGAAATAATAGTATTTTAGGATAAAAATGTACTAACATAATTAGATGTACAGTATATTTATTTATCACGCTTAAGTTTAAGAGTCGACGTGAGCACCATCAATGTGTGTGCAAATCTCAGATCTGTCCACCGCATTGTGGAACATATTCTCAAGCATCTCTGGGGTTATTTTAGCGACTGCCGCGACAATGCGGGTTCGCAGATCCTGCAGGTCTGTAACTCTTGTTTTGTAAACCTCAGACTTTATAAAGCCCCACGCAAAGAAGTCTAATGGTGTTAAATCCGGAGATCGTGCTGCCCGGGGCCTGTTTCCACTACGTCCAATCCAGCGATTTGGTGAGAGCTCATCAAGGTACGTACGCCCAAACGATGTTTGCAAGGTGACATGAAGCTCCATCTTGTTGAAAGACAAAAGTGTCGAGAACGCCATCTGAACGAAACTGGAGTTCAAGAAACTGCTGAAGCATGTCGAAATAAATTGGCCCTGTTACCGTAATTTCTGCGAAGAAAAAAGGTCCGTAAATCTTCGCTCTTGTCATACCCAACCAAACATTAACTGTAGGAGAATATCTTTTCCACTCGTAGTCGGTTGGTTTTTCACTAGCTCAGATACGGCATTTATTTCGATTAACCTTTCCGCATGTGTCGAATGTCGCCTCATCGCTGAAGAGAATGTGGTTTAATAAATTTTCGGTATGAATTGAGGCGTTCGGGTGAATAGAGGCGAATCAACCAAAATCCCGAAATGGTTATTCGCCCGAGCGCCTCAATTTTTTCAATTAATTCTGTGCACATGGCGGCTCGTCTTGGATAATCCTCTAAGTGTAAGTCGCGTAGCACTTGAATATGGTAACTTTTCTTTTTTAATGTTGACTTTAAAATCCTTAGCACAGTCGTTTTGGTATGTTCAGTCTACATGATACTGTGCGAGTTGACATTCTAGGATTTGTTTCAAAGGCATCTCCTACCAATTCGACATTTTCTTAAGGGGTACTTGGACGTCCAGATCTTGCCTCATCATGAACAGATCCTGTTCTTTTAAATTTATTGAGCAGTTCGCGAATTGCTTTGTCTGTAGGTTCTAGTTTGTGAAATCTTCTTTCGAATTTTTCTCGAATTTCTTTGCACGTCTTCCCTTGGATACGTAGTGTTACTACCATCACACGTTCTTGTACAGCCATTATCATCTATGGCCAGAAAAAAATAAAATGGAACTATTATTATTTCAGCAAAATAGCTAGGGACTTTTAGACCACCCTGTATATTTCACTCTTTATTGGTGAAATTAAATATTATGATTATTAGAGTAATTTTTAACAGAACATACAATTAGTAATTGGGCTGTTAATATTTGTATTTTCCTGTTTAATGTGGCCCTTAACCTTTAGGCTGTACTGGGCTCTCAGATTAATCATAAGATAAACCAACAGACAGGTGCGAAGAAGAGCCCAATAGAGTGGTGAGATGCCGAGGTTGCAGCAGTGATTGAGGATAAAAGGAAGAAATGGATGTTGTGTGTGCAAAGTAATTGTGATAATGAAAGAGGGTATATGAAGAATGCAAGAGAAGACTAGTGCCACAGAAGAAACAAAGTAAATGAGTTTGGAAGGAGAATGAATGAGAATAATGTAGAGAATAGAAAGTTGTTCTGGAAGGAAGTGCCGAAGTGCAGAAATGAAACAAAAATTAGATTTGAGAGTAAGGGATGAAAATGGAAGAATGCTCGCAGCGAATGTGGATCTATGGAATAGATCGGAGGAATATTTCGAGGGTTTCATGGGCGGAAGGGATGAGAAGTGTGCAAATATAAATCTGGTTGGATTTGGTGATGCGAGTAGAACACGTAACAGAATGCCTGAGAACATAACCATGGGTGATATGAAAGCGGGGGTTCGGAAGCTGAAAAATGGAAAAGCAGTGGATGTGGTTGGAATATATGAATATATGGGGAAATGATTAAGTATGTGGGATTGAAAGGGTTAGAGTGGTTGTGGTGCATATGTCGAAGTGCATGGACAAATGAGTGTGTACCTGGAGACTGGAAGAAAGCAGTAATTGTTCCATTGTATAAAATAAAAGGTAAAAAGAGTGGATGAAAGAACTACAGACGTCTTTTGAGTGTAGTGGGGAATGGTGTATGGTAGGAGAGTAATAGAATGAGTTCGTGGTATTACAGAATGCTTGGTAATTGATGAGCAAGGAGGGTTCCGAGGTGGAAGAGGCTGTGTGGATCAAGTGTTCGCAGTGAGACAAGTGATTGAGAAAGCATGTGAAAGGGATTGCAAAGTATAGATGGTGTTTATGTATCTTGAGAAAGCGTATGGTAGCGTAAATAGAGAAACATTGTGGCGAGTCTTGGAGTATATATGGGGTTGGTGGTCGAATCATGAATGTGGTGGAAAATTTCTTTGATGGAAACTGCATGCGAGATTACACGAAGAACTGAGTGAATGGTTTGATATAAAAAGTGTTGATGTGCGTCAAGGATGTGATTTTCTGCGTGGCTGTTTAATCCGTTTATGGATGGAGTGGTGAGGGATAGTCAGGGGGCTTAATCCAAAAAATCACCCCGATTGTTCCCTTTGTTCCAAAAGTACCATTTTTTTACCAGGGGTAGATATGACCATAAGCATTCATTTTTTTGCGGGAGCCAACATGGGCTCTCCCTGTGGCGGCCATTATGGACGAATCCAAGATGGCCGCCATCTGGTCTGACATTGGGCGATAAAATAACAACCAATCATAGTAGAACAGCAAATAATGACACTTTTTGTATGTTTTTGAGTATAGAGAATCCAGTTCTGATATTTGTTTTTTAATTCAAGATATACGTCAGGTCGTATATATCCACATTTGATATTATTTTATAAGAAATGTACATTTTATGTCAATTGAATCATGATACATAATTATTGCACTTAGATTTGTGGTTGTAACAGCTATATTAACTTTTACATTGGATTTCTACTGACATTTTGTCCACTATTAATCTATTTTTTATTATTTTTGCAGGTGTTGGCATACCTGTATTCCTCTGAAGCAAGTCTATGCGGTGGTGGTCTTCTTCACATTCTAGTCTCTTCAGGCCTGCAGATATGAAGATCTCGTTAGTGTGTAGTAGAACATTAATACCTCAACATGTCTACTAACATAACTGGAATTAATTGGACACTGTGTTGCCTATGTCAGTCCAGCAAAGACGAGGCATTACAACAGCCAAAAGAACAGGGATATTCATCTCTTGAAAGAGATCTGAATGATTTTGTGCAGCTCAATGCTGTTCCATCTGGTATCAAGGTTAGTGAGCTCGATGATGGCTCAGGAATTGCAGCAACCCTCCAATCACATGCTGCAGTGTATCATAAAAGTTGTAGGAGTGCATGCAACAGTTACAGGGTAAAGCGGGCACGAGGAAAAGTGGCCACGCAAGATGAATGTGCAGCTGGGATAAGTCCGAAGAAACTCAGATCAAGTTACGGATCACCTCCAGAAACATTATTCTGCATCATATGTCTGGGTGAGGATCAGCATGATCTTCATAGAGCCTTAAGTGACAACATTGATCAAAATCTGAAGAATTGGGCAAAAACAACTAACAACTGGCATTTATATGGGCGCTTGACTGCAGGTTCTGATGCACATGCAATGGATGCATGTTATCATGTACAATGCTATTGGCGGCTTCGTGATGGAGCTCGTGCAGTTGAACGTCGATCTTCAAGTGAACCCAAGCCTCCCCCATTTGATCCCATGGTCATAGCACAGTTAGTGGCATTTGTGGATGACTCTCAGTCTGAGGTCCACAAGTTGTCTGACTTACGGGA
The DNA here is from genome assembly GCA_023014485.1 of Bathynomus jamesi. Classification (NCBI taxonomy): domain Eukaryota; kingdom Metazoa; phylum Arthropoda; class Malacostraca; order Isopoda; family Cirolanidae; genus Bathynomus; species Bathynomus jamesi. The sequence continues at coordinate 1,055,923 of JAJOZX010000081.1, read as the reverse complement.
AATGTACAAGATAATGATGTCAGATCTAGGACATCCCTGTTCTGGTAGAGAACCTCATGCAACAAGATTCAAAGACCATCTGCTTGAGCATCTTCCTGAGTGGGCTTCCTATGCACAGGGGAGAGATGTATTCATTAGCCACAAGGCAAAAGTGGGTGCTGTGCTAGAACAAAGCTATCATTCCTCACAAATCAATCAAGATGAAGCTGTGTTATTGATACGTGCTGCTATGGCACTACGAAAGCGAATCCTTCAGAAACAAGAGCCATTTAATGGTTCATTCTCTCCACAATGCCTGACGTCCCCCATAGAAGAAACACTGTTAGGTTTCATCAATGTTGTCCTCCAGGGTCCTAAAGGTAATATCGATAAACATAGTAGAGAGCAATCCAACAGTGATGCTGAACTGGGCACAAGGGCGAAGATTGCGTGCACACTGTGCCAACTGCTGATATTCAACACAGTAAAATATGCATCTTCATCAGACAGCACCCAAATCCGTCACAATAGGGATCGTGAAACGCCATTCCCACTTTACCATGGTATTAAACTGCATGGAGATGCCAGATTCAAGCACCAGATAGAGAATGCCCATCACCTTGGGCTCTCTGTCTCATATGACCGTGTGATGGAAGTCAAAACACAGGTAGCTCGTGCTGTTTGCAAGAGACACACTGAAGACGGTATTGTTCTACCCACAAATACAAGACTTTCAGTTTTCACTACACATGATGTAGACAATCTGGACAGCAACAAAACGGGAAATTTGTCACGTGGTGATTTTCATGGAACATGCATTACTGTGACCAATCACCTATCCAAAGAGAACTTGGGAATTCGTCGACCAGCAATCACACTTGATCCATCTGATACATCAAAACCCAAGTTGCCGGATAGTTATGTAATTGTTCCTCCCATCGAACTCAACACCCGTGACATTCTTGTGCCCAGAATCAACGAAGGTCAAGTTCGGCCGAACCACAGCCTGGTCAACGGTGCCAAAGTAAAAGATGATGCATGGATAGCACATGTTGGAAGAGTGCTGGAAAAGGGTGAGCTTGAAAAACGTGATGTGGTTACGTGGTCAGGCTTCAACTCTCAGCTCATGGATGATGCATCAATAAAGCCAAAGGCAGAGACTGGTATACTCCCCTTATTTCCTGATAAGGCAGCTTCTGCATCAATGATGAAGCACACGATGGAGATTGTGAAAACTACGACTGAGTTCATAAACCCTGGTCAAACCCCTGTCCTTGGGGCTGATCAGCCTCTTTGCCATATGCAAACAGTTACAGTGGGAGTTTCCTGACACACTGGGTGAGGATAAGTTTGTGATGCAGTTGGGAGCTTTACATATCGAGGATAAGTGTCAGCTGATGATGGGCAAGGTGCTACGAGGTTCCGGATGGGACACAGCTCTAGCTCAAGCAGATGTCCTCTCCTCTGGACGTGCCCAGTCAGCTCTCGATGATCACCACATAAAGCGTACACGATATGCTCATCAAGTGTCACTTGTTTCCCTCTCTCATTTGAAGCAAAATGCATACTTGCAATACACATCCAATGTGCTGGGGCCTTGTGAGTCATATGAGATGTGGTGTGCAAGGAAATCTGCAAATGTTCACATGTTCAAATATTGGTCACTAGTGATTGAGCTTGAGCTATTGATGTGTCGATTTGTGCGCTCATTAAGAGAGGGTGACTTCCCTCTCTATGTCCAGGTGTGTGATGAACTATGTCCATGGTTCTTTGTGCTGGACCACACTAACTATGCCCGCTGGTTGCCGATTCATGTCAGAGATATGGTTGGTCTTGCTGAAAGCCATCCACAGGTGTACGCAGAGTACCTCAAAGGGAACTTTACAGTCCAAAAGTCTGCTCGTACATTCAGCCTCATCGCGAAAGATCAATCTCATGAGCAGATGAACAAAGTACTGCAGGGCTGTGGTGGAGCATCTGACCTCTATGACAAAACAGAAGCATTAGCATTGTACATGTTGGCAGGTCCTGAATGTGTCAGAATGATAGAAGAGTTTGAGAATGCTCAGAAACTTACAGAAGGACCAACTGGCCACCACGAAACAGCACCTGGGCTACAGTCTAGGTTTTTGAAGGATGTCAAGTCATTCACAAAGGTGGTGTCTGAACTGGGCAACCCCTTCCTGGCCACAAATCAGGAGCTTGTAGCCCTTGACACACACGATGTTATGGAGAATGAAGTAGCAGCATCACTGTCACAGATACAGGAAGTTGGCCAAGCCCTTCATGAGGAGTATGTAAAGACTAGGCTGGACAAAGGGACAGTTCCTATATCAAACACTATAAAGAAAAACAATGTGTACACATTCAGCAATCGGCCAGACCCACGCAAGAAGAGTAGCAAAGTGGGGGTACAGAAGCAAAACACAGTGCTCATTACTCAGCTATTCCTGTCTCTACAATCACGTCCAGATGCGGATATGACAGAATTTTTCACATACGAGAATCAGCGAGAGCCCCCTTCACTCTCAGACCGAGGTTCACTCAGAGCTGGAAATAAATCAGACATTCTTGCATGTGTCAATGCACCAACTGGATCTGCCAATCCTGCTAAACAAGTGACAGTTCAGTTGTATGACATGGCCGCCATCGTCCACATTGTGCGTCCAAGTAGAGCATCAACATTTGCTGAATATGTATCTCTACACATCATACCTTTCATTAAAGCACAGATGACTGACACAGTTGAGCGCGTCGATGCCGTGTGGGATACCTATCCTGAAGACAGTCTGAAATCACTTGCACAGCAGCGGCGTGGTTCAGGAGCACGTACTCGACTTGATCCAGATAGTGATGGTACCACACCCATTCCCAAACGAGACTGGCAGTCATATTTGAAAAATGTGGAAAACAAGAAGGAACTGTTCGTCTTTATCAGTAAACAGCTGATCAAGATTGACATGGGTGGAAAACTCCTCCTCAGCACTGAATTAGAAACTGTGCTCTCCAATAAAGCATTTGATATATCAGGGCTCCAACCATGCAACCACACAGAGGCAGATACGCGGATCATTCTGCATCTTGCTCACGCATCATCTCAGGGTCACAAGAAAGCATTCATCCGCACTGTTGACAGTGACATAGTCGTTCTTGCCATTGCTTTCTTTCAACAGCTTGACCTAACAGAACTCTGGATTGGTTTTGGTAGTGGCAAATATTACCGAGACATCCCAGTGCACAGCATTCAATCACAGCTTGGTCCATCAAAGTCGCTGGCTCTACCTCTGTTCCATGCACTAACAGGCTGCGACACTACGTCTCAGTTTCTTGGATGTGGGAAGAAGACAGCATGGACTGCATGGAATAATACACCAAACTTAACTGAAACCATGATCAAATTGACTGAAGACCCCGAGTCCTTCAGTCTAGTATCTCCTGAAATGACACACATTGAGAGGTTTGTTGTGCTCATGTACAGTAAAACATGTGGACAAGCATCTGTAAACGTAGCCAGGCACCATCTGTTTTCTAGTGGCAGTCGATCATTGGACAGCATACCACCTACCCAAGCTGCCCTCTTCCAGCATATCAAGAGGTCATTGTTGCAGGCAAGTTTTGTGTGGAAGCAGTCAACCACATGCCATCAGACACTCCCTGCTTTTGATAAATGGGGATGGGAATATGACAAGCGCAGCAACCAATGGCTCCCTTTCTGGACAACTCTCGCTGATGCCAGTAAGGCATGTGCTCTTCTCCTTCATTGCGGATGCACTAAAGCCTGCAGAGGGAATTGCAAATGCAGTAGTGCTGGAATTCGATGTACGACACTCTGCAAGTGTGAGGGTGGCTGCCTGAACAATGACGACTATTAATCAGTGAACAGCCATCTATTGGATAGACATTATCATGAGATGCAGTACTGTGAGTAAAAGGAATAAAGAAGATTGTACTTGCGTATATACTAAAGTTTAATAGCAAAAGATGTTGATGCTGACTCTTATTTTTTATCAAGTTAACTATGTAACCTGTACTAGTATTGGTACTCAAGTGGATGTCATTTTGGACAGCGGCCATTTTGATTTGGCCAATATGGCCGCCACAGTGGGAGCCCAGCTTGGCTCCCGCAAACATTCAAATTAGTATGGTCATAGCTACCTGTGGTCCAAAAATGGCACTTTTGGAATGATTTGAACAATTATATGATTAAGCCCCCTGACTAGGAGGTGAAAGTGCTACTGCTAGAAAGATGATTGAATCTAGTACGTGATAGGAATAGGTAGGGCTTCTCGAATATGTTGTACCACGGATGATGATGATGATGTATTTGCACAGTGAGTATGATTGGTATGAAAGAGGTTGTTAAGAGTTTTGTGGCGGTTTGTGAGAGAAGATTGTTGAAAGTGAATGTGGGTAAAAGCAAGTTATTGATTGTGGAGAGTGAGGGCAATTTGGACTTTTATTGATGATGAACGGTGAAAAACTAGAAGTGATAGAATCCATTAAGTATCGGAATGTGTATTGAAAAAAAAGGTACGAGTACGAACGAAGTTAATAGTGGAGTGAATTAAGGAAAAAGTTAATAGTAGAGTGAATTAAGGAGAAAGTGAGACCAAATAGAGATGCTACGAGATGTGTACATGAAAGTGTGTTAGTACAGACACTTTTGTATGGATGTAAAACATTGGCATGGCATTCTACAGTTCTACATTTGATTTTAATGAAAACTTGCGCTCAAAATCTACAGATCTACAGAAGCTAAGGCTAACAAAGACCCTAAGATCCACTCTAAGGTTAGCCCGAGTGGTTCATCCGTCTTGATGGTTTTCTGGTTAATAAATTTCCTTAACTTTTGTTCATTTATAAAACAACTTTACGCCAAGTTTTAGTATAGAGAGACTACTACTACTACTACTACTACTACTTCGTATAGGGAGGCAAAACCACCTTTTAACGTCAAATGAACTTTGTGGTAACTCCTTCGTTAGTCTGTAACTCGGCAATTTAATCGTTATCATCCAATTCATTGTCATTCCTAATTTATTCCGCACAGAGTGAGAAATCGATATATTTCCATTTCCTGACATTCTCCACGGTTTTCCCCACTTTGGTCAGGCTAGGCTAATGTTACGTTCAGTAAGGTTAGGAAACAGTAGCCATTCTCATATGGAGCCTTCATCACGAATACGAATGGGAGTGACATTCTTTCTCAAATGAAGAAACTTTTCTCAAATCTGGATTTCTCACTTTGTCCATTCACACTTGCCGACCGGGGAATAGGAATGACATTGGAGTAGACAGTTACCACCGTATCACTTTATTTATTTATTTAATTTTTTTTTTTTTACAGTTAAACGTATCTCTAAAAGTGATGCTGAGTTACACAATGGACGACGAGCCAGTTACGGACATGGGGGAGATAAACAATCTACCGCTTTAACTATTATTATTTTGTGCAATATTTGAAGGTAGTGAAAATATATATGTATATTATTTTTTATTTATTAAAATAATAATTCATTAATTCATTGAAAACTCGTATGCTTTTAATTGTTGCTAAAAACCGGTATTCCAGCAGGATTATTATTGCCTGTAACCAGTCCATTATGCATTAATTATTATTATATATTATAAAGGGATGGTGTGGAGGTATGGTATATATACATATATACTGTATATAACTGCAATAACCGCAAAAAATTTTAGAAAAATTGGATTTAGTCCGGTCAGCGTTGTCTGACTTAGGTTGACCCGTTTTCCTTCGGATTGAAAAGGGGCCCATTATTTGGGTTGAAAATGTTATTTGGATCTCATATTGTTTTCTTGCAGGTTTTTAATATATATATATATATATGTAAACGAAGAATTAAATAAAAATAAAGTGTATGTATGTACCAGTTATACAGAACGTTTTAACATAAACTTAATTTATATGTATAGTTTAATTTCAGTCTAATATTTATTTGTTAAACTTCTCCATTACCTAAAGCAGTTGTTCCCAACCTCGGGTCGCGGGGGTCCTCAAGTAGGGTCGCGAAGGGTCACTATATTCACTATTTCTTAATTCAGTTTATATTTAAATTTTATCATAAGCTTGAGGGTCGGGAGGTCCTGTTGGTGGCCAGTTTAGGGTCGCAGCAAAAGGTTTGGAACCACTCGCCTAAAGTCATCAAATTTTTGTGTTCAGTAATTTTGGCTGTGGTCCTCTTAAGGAACAGTGAAGAATATGTAATGGTGAACCCGAGTTTTGTGGTTACTCCAGTATTATGTAAGGTCCTCTTGTGTAATATATATGCAGGGTGTTTCAAGAAAATGTTACCACTTGTATGGCACTAATGTCCTTGCTTACCACTTATAGTTCGTGTGTTTTTTTTTTTTTCAGGGATTTCTGATTTCTGCGTTGCTCTAATGTAAACCTTGAATGGGGTTCACTCATTAATCACTCGCACAATCCCTGAAAAAAATATTATTAAAAAACAAGCAAATAAACGCACAAATAGTTACTTAAACCAAAAAAAAAAACCCACACAAACTATAAGTGGTAAGCAAGGACAAATTAGCGCCATGTAAGTGATAAAATTTTTTGAAGCACACTATATATATATATATATATATTGCGGGTGTGTTTTCACAGCTGCAGAGGGATATTTTTAAAGTTATTTAGTGGGTGTAACGCTTTTGGTACCTAAGAAAAATTTTATAGAAAATTTAGAAATGTTAGATTAGATTAGGTTGACTGATATTTTTACCCTTTATGAAATATACAAAAAACACCTTTCGAGCCCTCTTTTGCGTCCGGTGTACGTGTTACGTATTTGCAAAATTTTAGTTAGTCTTATTTTAGGTTTTTATATAATGTTTATACCTCGCGTGTGTGTTTGTGCGTTCGTTGGCAACTAAACATGCCGCAATCCCGAGTCCATTCCACTTATTAAGCAGTTCTTTATTATTATTATTTACGTTTAATATATGTCTGAGTGATTATAAACATTTCTAAAATCAATCGATGTATACAGCGAGTGATTTTAACGAAGGGTTGGTATTGTTTCACTGTGTTCTCGTGTGTGAAATATTCACTTTGGCTACTTTACCTTTCAGTTTTTAACACGGGTAAAGACTTTCTTCTAAACGTGTATTTTAATTTATTTGACAATACATCTTTATTACAACGTGGAGAGGTAGTAAAAACCATTTATACGGTACTTGAATAATTGAGAGAGAGTGCGTGACTGTTGCGCATATTCCGTCTTCATAACTTATAGAAACTTTGTTTTTAATAAAGAAAGGGCATAAACCGTTATTGTTTACGATGCTTCGGCTTTTCATTTTAATATAAACTTCGGTAAATTAATTACTGATTTTAAAAATTTTATAAAATTGACACTTTCGCATAAGTGTAAATCCCAGTGTTAGCGAAGTAATGATTGATGATAATCTTTATGAAGTACTGAAAAGGTAAAAATATCAACCATTGTGTTTCCCCTCCAAAAGCACCCCTCTCTCCTTTTTTTTTCCTCCCCCCCCCTCCCAACTACAATGACTTGTACTGTATGATGATAGACTGTCCCGGCATGCATAAGAGGTTAAAAAAGTAAGAGAAAGTACTGGTTGTAACCATAAATAGAGCTTAATAGGTTGTTTTTAAGCAAAAATAGGTAACCTATGACAAAAATATAGGAATTATAGGTGATACTTAGAGTGAGCACTGATTGTTATATAATATTAATACGTTTAATATATAGGGTGGCCACAGTCTGTAGTCAATTGAACATGCTGTTGTTTACGACTAAACCTGTTCCTATTTATTCCAGACTTTGTGGTCACGCTGTAGATATATTTTTAATTTGCTCTTGAAGTCTTGATAAACTAGTTTCCATATGACCAGTTTACCTATCCCTTTTGACCTTTTTCCTTCGTATCTTTCTACATTCACATTTGTGACGATAATTTAGTCTCCCGTAACAACAACAACAACAAAAAGAAGTTTTAATAAAACTGTTTAGTCGTTTAATATTTTAAGGTGCTCTTCAGATAGTTTGCTTAATGTTTTTAGCGTTTCTGGATGAAGTCTAAACATTTTAAACACTGTATAAAATTATAAAATTCATATTAAAATTTATTTGTTAGTGGTCATTGTATGTTTTCCAATCTTAATTTTGACATTTTATGACGTTTACTGGAATTTAGTTTTACTCGTTATCTACTTGGTACCCGTACCGAGTATCATGCACAATAAAATGGTAATCGACTATTTGTCACACTAAACTTTGTAATAAACGAATGATTGTGCAAAATTAAGAATCGTGTTTGGTCTTGGCCAGTAGGGAAAGGTTGCTCGTTCGTACATCCGTTTCCTTGCTTTTCAAGGATTAACGAAACAGTTTGAAAGTTGCCCCAATATCCGCTGTCCACGACCAAATCCAATAAGAATTACTGCTGTTGCTACTGGTAGCCAGTCTCAATAAATGATAGCTTTAGTACCTGGTGCCGTAGTGAAAGGTGTTTTCGCCACGTGCAGGTTCGAATACTGTTTAAATATTGAAAGATTATTAAGTCATTCGTATGATAGACAAGATATAGCGTGGAATTCGAACCATAGGTTGCTACAGCATGTGAACGCAGAAAACGGTCAGCTATCCAACTACTGAACAGACCAAACGTTGTTTAACTTCGCTGATTACCAGGAAGCGGGGTCGCGACATTGCTATGACGTATCCAAAGTGTTTCAAGAAGTGACAACATAAATTATACCGATCGTGGTGGTGTGTATGGAACCGCCTTCCCGTGGTGGGGAGGCTTGAATGTTTTGAAGGATCTGCGAGCTGTGCCAGCGGGGAACTGGAACAGCCAAAAACCTACCTTTCAAGTTGTCCTGTTTCCTAGTTCAAACTTCCTATGCTCCCTTAGGCTCCTGACTCCGACTTACAAATCTATCACTCGGGACCACTTCCGCATAAGAATATGAAAAAAATAATACTCCCCGACTTCAGTGTATGATTCCATTTTCCCAGTCATCTTCAAAGGGGAAGTGTCACCAGCCTTCTCCCAATGCTACGGATAACCGTACTAAATCTTATACCTCGACTCAGAGTCACCCTATTCAGCCTGATACATGATCGGCCCTCTGTTTAACTGAATTGTATTCTTCAGTGGAACTGTCGAGGAATTTCTATTAATTACAAGGAATTGATCTTGTTTATTCGAGAACGTAATTCAGTGCGTGCGTGTGTGTGCGCGCGCGCGCAATGGTGATGCTTGGGACACGCATATCATCTACTGCTCTGCTGATTATATCTTTCAATCTGCTTCACTTGGTGACTCTTTGCCGTGGATCGGGTTTGTTAGTGCACCGTTCAGTCCCTGTTGTTCCTCTACCATTACATTCCACATCACAGCTGTGGCCGTGCACCTCCAACTTTCTAGACTTCATACAATATGCTCAATTTATATTCTTCCTGGTATTGCCTCATTCTGAAAGGATATCATTGAACTCTTATCTCAACTCTACGGCCTTTCTTGCTGTTGGGAGATTTTAACAGTCATCACTCTTAATGGGACGATGTACTTGCCTCACCTAATTTCAAGACGTTCTTGACTATTATGGTAGATGCCTCAATACGATATCCCTTACCCATTACCATTGTCAGACGAGTACTTACTTTTGACTGGATTTCTCTCTCTCACTCCTCTGATGTTATGCTTGACTTCCAATGGTAGGTCATCGATGAGCTTCGTGAAATTGATCACTTTCCCATTATTTTGTCCTTTATACTCCCACCCATATCTTGTTCTGATCTCCTTGATTCTTGAGGCTTCTGACCGCAGCATACTTCAGATTTCCGGAGGGAATAGAAAGATTCGGGTTCCTTGGTGGTCTTCTGATTGTAGAGAGAGAGTTTGGGAAATGAGAAAAGTGCTGCAACGGTTTCAGCGTACTACTTTACAACGAGACTACAAACTATATTGAGTATAGAAAGGCCTCTTTGGGCTCGCCGTATCTTCCGTCGAGCCCTTGATGCTTTTGCCGGTCTTTTGTTTCTGGTATTACTTCACAGACTCCTTTTTCCAGGATATGGAATAGTGTTAAAAGAATATCGCGTAAATATTCATCAATCGGATATCGGTCATCAAACAAGATGCAGATACTTCCTCTCAGGAAGTTTCTGCAACGACTTTTGCAAAGCTGTTCAACGGATCCACATACTCTTCCTCCTTTCTTGCCTTCCATGCTCTGGTTGAACATCAAGAACTTATTTTTGACGTTCACAATGATGAAATCTACAATAAACTGTTCACCTAAGAACTACACGCGGCTATCTCGTCTTGTCATAAGCGGGACAGCTGGATCTGATGGCAGTTCTTACCTCGTGCTTAAGCACCTTAATCTTTCTGCCTTTAGGTTCTTACTGGACCTCTAAGGTCCTCTATAGGTTCATTTGAATATCTGGTCCTTTCCCCATGATCTGGCAGGAAGTTATAATTATTCTAATATCAAAAACGTAAAGACACGACCGTAAGTACCAATTATCAATCTATAATGCTGACGAGCTGTGTCTGTAAGACTGGAGATGGTGAACGGCCGCCTATCTTGGTTCTTGGGAAAAATGTTGAGGTATTGGCCAGTGTGCAATCTTGTTTCAGACGATTCCGCTCGACAGCTGATCGATTACTTCGACTCGAGTGAGATACAACGGTCTTTTCTGAGAATAAATTTCTGCTTGCAGTCGTCTTTGATTTGGAAAAGGCTTGTGATACTGGTAATTCACTGGTCAACAAAATAGTTTTTTTGTGTCACAAGTATTGAAGTAGGTGAGCCTAACAGTATTTTTTACGCTGAATTCGAATATGTTGTTAGATTTTCTCCATTACGCAAGGTTTTTATGTGGCACACAGTTATATTTTAATAACAAATGTATATTTCTATATTAATGCATGGCCTTTGCACTTACCTAAAAGGTGACATTGGTTGATTTTCTGCTGTATTTCGCCTGTGGAACATCTCTCTTGAGGGTCCAGCAGTAGTCAGCCAGCATACTTGGGCTCCACTTGCCCTGGTACCGCTTTTCCATGTTGGAAATGTCTTGATGAAAGCGTTCCCGTGCGCGTCACTGACGGTGCCAAGGTTTTCAGGGAAGAAGTCCAAGTGAGAGTGTAAGAAATGTATTTTTAGGGACATATTACATCCCATAGCTTTGTAGGCTTTCAAAAGATCACTCACTATCTCATGGTAGTTTTCGGCCTTATGATTTCCCAAAAAATTCTTAGTAATATTTTTGAATGATTGTCACGCAGCTCTTTCCACTTCATTCAGCTGATCTTCAAATTGCTCATCATTTATCAACTCCCTTATTTGAGGACCTACAAATATCCCTTCTTTGATTTTAGCATCACTTAGCCTCGGAAATTTATTCTTTAAGTACAGAAATCCCGTACCATTTTCATCCATCGCCTTGACGAAATTTTTCATCAGTCCAAGTTTGATGTGCAATGGAGGTAAGTAAATTAGTTGAGGATTAACCAGTGGCTTATTCACCACATTTTTTTTCCTGGAATAAATGATTCTCGTTTTGGCCACTGCTTTTGTATGTAGTGGTTTTTTCTGTTCCTTCTGTCCCATTCACACAAGAAACAGCAGTGCTTAGTATATCGAAGTTGCAAGCCGAGCAAAAGAGCAATCACTTTCAAGTCCCCACAAATATGCCAGGAATATTTCTCATACCTAATACTTGTCAAGAGAAGTTTCATATTGTCATATGACTCCTCCATGTTGACAGCATGATCTAAAGGCACTGACGAGTATTTATTTCCGTTATGGAGAAGCACAGCCTTCAAGCTAAGTTTTGAGGAGTCAATGAACAAGCGCCACTTCGTTGTATTGTGTTGATGCCCAAGGGCCTCCATAAGAGAATCGGCATCATTACAAAATACTAGACCATTTTCTTGAGAGAAAAAAAAATTTAAATTCATCCTGGCGGTTGCGGAAAAAAACATATTTTAGCCAGTTTTTTAGACAAATTTAAATCACGAACGAAGTCATTAAGATCTCCCTGAGTTATTAGATGAGGTTCCGAGGAAGGACCACTTGCTTCAAATGTTGGGTCACTATCAAAATGTCCTCCTACCTGGTCTGGATGAACTTCATCAGCATCGGAGTCATCTTCGTCCATGGTCACATTTTCTGGTGGTTTCGGTACGGGTAGCTCTTCACTGTGGAACAGGTCTCATTGCTGACGGTAAATTAGGATATTTCACCGTATGTTTGGCTTTAGAAGTAATCCCTGATATGTGTGTTAAACAGAAATAACAGTCTGATGAATGGTCTTTCGGTTCTCTCCAAACCATAGGCACGGCAAGGGCATGTGACGAGAACTATTTTTCGAACCAGTTAGAAGCCTAACACATATCACACAGCAAATATGAGGGGCCCAGTACTTATCTTGGTCACCTAGTTTGCACCCAAAATAAAGCTTATAACATTTTTTAATCAGTGGAGTAATGGTTCGTTTCTGAGATTTGAAGGTTAGCTCTCCACACACATAGCAGAAACTATCTGGGTGATTTAAACACTTTCGTGGCATAATGCAAGCTTAATTAACACAGAACTGTAACTGCAGGATGCAACACACTTCACAGAACAAATTGAGTAACACTTGTGATGCTCACACACAACTGGCACACAACTGACAAAACAGTGGCGCCTCAGACAGTGACTCGGTGCATGTCTGAACATGCAGATACATGTATCAGCCCGCCTTGCCTGATAACCCGTACCCAAGGAATCAAGTCAACTGTCTTACAAATGACCTGCTAGCACCCAATTTAGCTTCCTCTCTCCAATACTAACATGTCATCCTTATAAATAAAGTGCAGTTTTCTAAAAAATCTTTATACCCTATATAAAAGATACAGTAATACGTATCAGTCACACAAAACCTATGGGTGATAGAAAGATTCTAATTGCATTTTTGAATTCGACGTAAAAAAGTATGCAAAAAACACTAAAACAGTTTACTTGTGACAAAAAATTTGTTTAACCATTAATCTATGCCATCGGAAATTAATTACCGAGCCTCGAAAGGCGAATACAACGTTCGATCAGTAAAGTAAGTTCATTCGCCGAGAAACATTGTTTTCAATTCTCTCCTTCAAAGCCTATCTGTGTTAATTCTTATGAACGAAGAGTGGGTACTTGTACCCCGAATATCTCTGTCCATATAATTCTTTCATTACCTTCATGTGTGTTTCTTGGGCTTGAATTTTGACCGCAAGTTGTGGATCCCTTACTTTGGGAAGCTGAATCATGTCAGCGGCCCCGTTGCAGTTACTTGATCACTTATCCCATACATCGTAAGTCCTTTCTTCCCCTATATACAGATTTAGTCCAATCGAAATTAGACTATGGAAGTCTCGCATGGATCAGCATCGCCGCATTCTCTTCAAGAGCTGGACCCGGTAAGAAACTAAAGGTTTGCGTATAGCCACTGGGGCATTTCGCTCCTTGCCAGTCGAATATAACGTCCTACATTTATCTTTCCATAGGGACCTTTGTTTTTGTTATGGGGTTTATATCCTGCCAATAAAACTTATTATTTAAAATATTTACATAAACAGAGATTACCTAACTCTGTTATAAGTCGAATCATTGATGTCTCCTCCACGAGCGAAAGACCTTGGCCTTTTACTTTATCAATCCAGTTTCTAGTGATGCACCGGAGCTCCGGCTCCGGCCGATCAGGAGTTCCGGCCATTTTAGAAAACCTCCTGCTCCAGCCGGAGGTCTCACTAAGTACACCAAACTCAATTCTGACAACTTTTAGTGTTAATTCTATAAAACTAAAACTTCATTTCTGCACCTATCCGAATATTTCAGTTCTCAGATGACTAATAATAATTTATTTTATGAGTGATCAGTGATTGTATTAATATTTCAGTTGTTCTCAGTGACTGTAATAATAATTTATTTTATGAGTGATCAGTGATTGTATTAATAATTGATTTGATATAGGCTACTTTACTCAGCATTCAGCAAGACATCATAAGTTTCATAACCTGATGATATTCTGTTCAATGGGAATTTTTAGAGAAATTAGCACACACACAGCATAGAAAGTCGACTTTTATACAGTTTAAGTTATTAAAGACTTAATAATTTGAAATAAATAGCAGGACTATAATATATAGACGCTAAATAGATGAGACCACCCACACACACACACACACACACACACACACACACACACACACACACACAAATACTGAAATAAATCAATTGGCCGGAGGAAAAAACACTAAGCCGGAGGTTCCGGCCCCCGGCCAAAATCTGCCTCCGGTGCATCACTACCAGTTTCTCCTTAAATCAACAAGTAATGACTTTTAATTTCCACGACATCCCTTCTTGACAGATGCCTTTGCCTCAAAAAACCAGGTATCTGATCTCGTTGTACGTAGTCTTTACTAAAGCATTCAGTTTATCATGTCGGTTTTACAGCCGTCTGTTCAGATGGTTCAAAATCCTCTCTCGGCATCGGCTTATCTGTTTTTCCAACGTTTACCAAGTAACTATCCTTGCCTTCTTGCGCCTCCATTTTTACAGCAGAATTGTTCGCTGCTGTTCTCGCATTGCAACACCTCGTTCATCTTCCCAAGTCATCTTTTGTAATATACAGTATACAGATTCCTAAAGTGCCCTTTTGGTTGTTCAGCAATATAATCCGTTTCATCCTCTGGTACAGAAAATACAGCAGTGACCCAGTCTTGTTTCCACAAGACATGAATAGATTACTGTTCATGTAGGAATCCTAGGTAACGAGGAGGCAGATGCGACAGCCAAAGCTCTCAACAAATTACCTTCACCTACACCAGCTTCCCCATTCAGATTATCCAATTTGTAAATGTTTACAATCGTGGTGACAGTCGTACTGGGACGATCTAATATTAACTCCCTCGTACTCTTTCGACGCAGGTTGCGTCGTTAAGCCTGCCTGAATTGAGGCCACCCCTCCCGTCACCCCTCTAGCGCGCTCAAACATGTTCAATAACACCTCATTTTCTTTTCCCCACAATTTTTAACTCTTTTTTTGTGTCTATTTATTAAGAATAATAGTTTATCTAAATCCCACAATAAAAAACATGAAATAAGTTTTTCTCGCGGTAAATGTGACACGAAAAATAAAAAACGATGTCATGTCTTACCAGTATACTAAAATATATAATAAATATTATATTATAGACAACCATTTATTATATATAAACAGGTAAGTAACATAGTAAATATATTTTTATATTTCATGGCAAAAGGAAAACGCAAGACATGGTATGACACTGTCGTCTCTGTCGCTGCTGTCTGTCCTTATGCATCTCAAAAATTTAAAGCAAACACAATAATTATATACCTTGCACTAAAAACATAAAGCAACATATTGTTTGTCTGTCAATCCCTCTGTGTCTTTGTATATCTCAAAGAATTTACTGAACAAATATATTATAAAGCAAACAGTAAAATTTTATACCTTACACTAAAAACATAAAGCAACATATTGTCATATGCTGCCATATGCGTCGCTAAAAGCATCTTCGTCGTTAAAATTACTCTAACCAATGCTAACCCAAATAAAAAATATCGTCCTGTTAACGACGCAACCTGCGTCGAAAGAGTACCAACGGGTGAGATTTTCAACGATGCAACCTGCGTCGAAAGAGCACAAGAGTGTGAAATTTGCGCAATTGGCCAGAATCCGAGAGGGTTAAATCAGTTACACCAATTTAAACCTATTTGAGGGATATGGCACTCAACTCAAGAAAATTTGAATGAGGTGGCGTTGGCACGCCTCCCAATCGGCCAAACACAGACAGCCCCTGGCTATTTTATGTCAGGTGACGCTTTACCCTTTTCTGAGAACCGAGTGGTTCTCTATGGCAGTAGAGCACCACCTTGTTGAATGTCTGGACTTTGAAGACGTACGACAGCTTTAATCCAACTCTTCGCGAAGTCCACCTTTGTAATAGACTGTCGTTTATAGTATGAGTGAGTTCTTTGATTGCAACACTGATTATCTTCCTGAGGCAGATAGAACTATTACAGAAATTTTAGTACATTTAACGCTTTAATGCACGGATGACGTATATTGAGTCATCAGGAAAACTTACGCTCGCGCACGGACGACGCGCATTGCGATGCAAAAATTGATTAAAAATATTTTTTTGTCAATATCTGTGCCACAACGTTGGCATTACTATCTAAAATTGTACAATGCTGTTCCGGGAGCGGGTAGGGGGTCCCGTGTGCTAAAGTGTAATATCGGTCTAACGAGGAGATAAAGCCTTTAAGGTAGGACTAAAATCTGCGGTGAATTCTTAATCAATCAATCCATCCTAATTGTCTCGAAATACTCATTAGTACAAGGGTATCTGCTGCTTCCTCTCCACTACACAGAAGTCACAAGTTCACCCTCACCTTCCGACAATTGTTTCTATCCCAGTCCTCTTCCCATTCTGGTTCTCTACCTGTGTTCATTGACGGCTCTCGCTCGCCCTTTGGAGTGGGTTGCGTGGCAGCCCTCCCATCGGTGATTTGATCACTATCCCTTCCCCTGACGGCTTCCATCTTTACGGCGATGCTCTAGACTATTCTCTTGGCCCTTCGATTTTTCTCTCGCCTCTCCTCTACGTCTTTCGGTATTTATTCATTCCCGTAGCGCCCTTAAATCCCTGTCCTCTCTCGTCTCCCTGTACCCACCAGTGCGACAGATCCAGGACTAGTTTGTCCTTCTTTCATCACGCAGTAAGTTAGTCAGTCGCCTTTTGTTGGGTACCTCCCCTCGCTATTCCTAGTATCTTTTCTCTCTTTAGCCGCTCCTTCTCTCGTATTCCTCTCTCTCCATTTCCTCGCGTTCACCTTCTAGTTTAGTTTCTAGTTTCGGCAAGATATGACCAAGGCAGTCGAAGCGCCAGTGAAGCACTGCTATTCATTCCATTCCATTCATTAGTACAAGGAATAAGAACATTATTAGTATGAATATATAAATATACTTTATTATACATTAATATGGAACATTCTGTTATGTACATTATTTGCATTACATATAAAAATAATAATGTATTATTTTTATCTTAATGGAAATTCTAAACAAATTATCAAATCATACTCCGTTCTTTCTTAATTGAATACTAAATGAATCATCATGTGGGAAGCGAGGACGATCTCGAAAAGAAAAAAGACCAGTAAGAAGTGAAACATACATAATCTATAAACAAAATGGTGTTCACTGACTAGAAAACGATATACAACTTCTTAAAAGAAAAATTAGGTTATTACATTGATTAAATAAATAAAAATAAAAAATGGGTTTCTTAGGAACTTCAAAAACTGATTATAAGGATGTAGTTTCTGATATTTTGGGTATTAACTTTGATGATGATGATGATAATTATTATTAATTTTGAACAATGTAACTTATTAAAACGAGTGGTAAGAGTAATGTAAGATAATTACCAGAAAAACTAACTAAAACCAACCACTTAATACAAATACCCGAGTTACTATACTGTGTAGGAACCTATATACAAGAATTTGGAATAACCTGTACTAGGTTTACTTACAAAAGGGCTCCTTTTATTAATCTAAAGTTCAACCGAACTTTTGCAGTAAAAAAAATAGGAAGGTTACACAAAGAGGAAGTGAAGAGAAGATATTCCACTCGAACGTGAAACATCACTAACATATCACAGACAGCAAATGTATAAGTACTTCTCACCTCACTGATATTTACACAGTACGGTCGTCACGCCGTTAAATACATGTACGCACGGAGGCGGAGCTTGGAAAAATAATGTCGCTGGGGGACATACTGTACAAAAAAGACTTAAAACTGTTGTCTTTCTTGCCTTGGTTCTTGCCTGGGGTCTTTCTTTACCCAGTCGCGGTTAGAGCCCCCTCTTTCTCCCCCAAGGTCTTTACCCCAATCATGCCGTTCATTCCTTCCTTTCCCTCCCCAGTGGGGGCCACCATAAGGAGTATTTGGATGGGGTGGCATTCTTCCGCCGCTCGGCATCATGCCATACATGGTTGGAGGATAATGTCCGGGGTGGGGGTACCCGCCGGCAGGGCCATACCCAGGGTGCTTCTGGTGGTGAGGGCGTCCCCCCCAATCGGATGGACCCCTGTGGTACCCATGGTATCCACCTTCTCGCTTAAAGTCCTGCGGGTATCGGCTGAAAGAAAATGATGGCATCAAGAGTTTGTAAAAAAACTCGGTTCTACAATGGATAAAGTACCCATTTGTGCCCACACAAAGATTAAACAATCTTTTTAGTAACATTTTTTTAAGGTCATATGACGAAGGGAACCTACAGCTTTACGTCCATAGTCTAAAGAGGACATTTCCTATACAAAGTGAGGGTGCAGTTCTTGGAATCATCTTACCTTTCTTTGCCATACTCCCTATTGGCGGACGCATTATGCCACGACCTTTGGTAGTTCCTCTCTCCGCTCCTGTCTCTGTCTCTGTCTCTGTCTCTCGATCTCTCTCTGTCTCTATCGTCTCTCTCTCTCCCCTTTTCAGACCGCTTTGAATTCTCTCTATTTCTAATTGAAGAAAATTAACAAATATAAACAAGTTGAAAATGTAACTGTGGTTGGTAAAACGTGTCCTAAAGGAACTTAAATACATTTTTCCTCTCAACATTGCGAGGGAATGTTGGAGACGACTGGATCACAGATTCCTATTCGATTAATGAAATCGTGTACTTATTCGAATATATTCTCTCCATATATATATATATACTTTTATATCTTACATCTTCTGGTGTAAAATCAAAGTCTGTTATATACAAGACTATAAATTGGGAAGCAATCAGATCGCACATGGTCCAAATAGAATGGAGAATAATTTTCGAGAATAAAACAAGTGAAGAAATGCTAACAACCTTGGAAGAAAAAACGCTGAGAATTTTAGAAAAATATGCTCCGAAATCAGCCAAAAGGAAAGAGGAGGTGGCTAGAGAGGCAGAAGAGAAGACTTTTCTGCAAAAGAAAGAGTGGAGGCGAAGTTATGCAACTGCGGAGATAATGAAAGAAAAGCAATAAAAGAAAAACTGGAGGGTATCAATAGGGAAATACAAGCCCTGATTAAGGACCATACAGAGAGGGAAAAGGAAAAGGCGGTAGAAGCAATAAAGGAAAATCCAAAATACTTCTATAGCTATGCAAAAAGGAAAACAAAAACGCGCGCCGCTATTGGGCCCTTAAGGACGAGAAATAATGAACTAACCGACGATCCAAAAGAAATATCTGATACATTGAGAGCTCAATATGAATCGGTTTTCAGTACCCCAAAAAAGTGACAAAGCGATACCTGACATAAATGCATTCTTTGAAGAGGAATTGCAAGGAGAGTATATAACAGACTTTGATTTTACACCAGAAAATGTAGCGAGAGCTATAGGACAAATGAAACCACATTCAGCTGCAGGTCCGGACAATTGGAACGCATTATTGATTAAAAACTGTAAAAATAAAATAGCTACATCTTTATACTGGATATGGAGAAGATCCCTAGACACTGGGGAAATACCGAGCATCTTGAAAAGAGCAAACATTGTCCCTATATATAAAGGAGGGAACAGATCTCAAACAAAGAACTATAGACCAGTGTCATTGACGTCCCACCTCACCAAAGTATTTGAAAGAATAGTTAGAGAGAAAATTTATGATTTCCTGGAGACACGGGAAAGATTCAACGAAAATCAGCATGGATTCCGATCAGGTAGATCATGCCTATCACAACTAATAGAACACTACAACATTTTACAACAATATCCTAGATGCATTGGAAGACAATGACAACTACGATGTTATATACACAGATTTTGCTAAAGCTTTCGACAAATGTGACCATGGTATAAGAGCACATAAAATTAAATATATGGAAATAACAGGAAAGTGGGAAAATGGATCTACAACTTCCTCGGAGAACGTCTGCAGGTCGTCAAAATTCAAGGTATATCATCATCATCAGAATCGGAAGTACGCAGCTCAGAACCACAAGGGACAGTACTGGCCCCACTCCTGTTCATTATCATGCTAACAGACATAGACAGCGGAGTAAACAGCAACAGTATAGTAACATCCTTTGCAGACGATACAAAGATCAGCAGAAAACTCAACGATGTACATGACGTGGAGGCCTTGCAGAGGGACACGAACAAAATATACAAATGGTCAGAAGGCAACAACATGTCATTTAACACCGAGAAATTTCAGCTCCTGAGATATGGTAGAAAAGAAGAACTTAAACAGACTGCATATTATGCTCCAGATAGACAAGAAATTCAGAGAAGCACGAAAGCGATCGATCTCGGGATAATAATGACAGATGATGCGAAATTCGAAACACAAAATCAGATTAGCGATAAATAAAGCAAAAAGAGTCGCCGGACAGGTACGAAGAACGTTCAAGAGAAGGGACAGGACAGTAATGATTCCCCTGCAAAAAACACTGATTATACCAAAACTTGAATACTGCTCAGTTTTGACGTCCCCTTATAAAAAGGAAGAAACTAATAAACTAGAAGAAACGCAAAGGCATTTCACAGCAAAGAACTCAACTACTGGGAAAGAGTAAGTAAACTAAATCTGTACTCCCTAGAAAGAAGAAGAGAGAGGTACACCATAATCTACATATGGAAAAATGATCGAAAACCTGGTACCAAACCTAAAACTAAACCCAATTACCATTCAAACAACACTGGAAAATAGGAAAGGCAGAATGTGTAGTGTTCCCAAATTAAAGGCACGACAAGGGACTTCCTCAACTCTGAAAGAAAATAGCTTGGTTGTCAGGGGACCAAGACTTTTCAACCAGCTTCCAAAAGACCTCAGAAACGTAACGGGGGTCAAAGTTGAAGTCTTCAAGAGAAGACTGGATGCCTGCTCAGGACGGTACCAGATGAGCCGGGCGTGCCTGGCTATGTACGGTGGAGAGCGCAAGAAAACAACTCGCTCCTCCACCAAGCCAGACCTAGAGGCGGGGCCACCAGCTTGACCTCCGTCTGAAGAGAGACCAACGCACGAAACAACATGAGGTTCATAAGGTAAGGTATATATGTGTGTATATATATATATAGGGTGGCGCAAAAGTCGCGCATCATAGGAATTTTAAGTGTTGACTGTAATATATTATTTTTTTCTTTTAGGTAGGGGATGGCTGCGAAGTTAACAATAGACGAGAGGGTGAGCTTGGTTTTAATGTATGTAATACCAGGTACAACAAATCGATTTGTTGTACATGGTATTCCATACATTAAAACCAAGCTCACCTTCTCGTCTATTGTTAATTTCGCAGCCATCTCCTATCTAAAAGAAAAAAATATATTATAATCAACACTGAAAATTCCTCTGATGTGCGACTTTTGTGCCACCCTCTATATACTGTATATATATAACAAAAGAGAGCCACAATAAACGCGGAGACTTAGATAATGCTTTGAAAATGCAAGTAATCACAATCCAATAGTGTTCCTGCATGATACACAAGAA
Organism: Bathynomus jamesi; assembly: GCA_023014485.1. Lineage (NCBI taxonomy): Eukaryota > Metazoa > Arthropoda > Malacostraca > Isopoda > Cirolanidae > Bathynomus > Bathynomus jamesi. The sequence goes on along the minus strand of JAJOZX010000081.1, from coordinate 1,034,412 downwards.
AGAAGCACTTCTGTAGTGATGAGAACAAAGGCAACGTTACTTTCTCGTGTACCAGACAAGAACACTGGTGGATTGTGGTAGCCTTTAGTTTCAAGACATTTTCATTCATTTATTCATCTATCTTAAATATATTGAGTTCGTTTTGATAACGTACCTGTCGGTTGACCATCCATTATAAGGCTTCTTTTTATTCTGCTGTCCTTGGTCTTCTTCGCTCCTCCTCTTCTGTGGGTAATGTCTCTCTTCCTCTCCTCTCTCTCTCTCTCCCCTCTCTCTCTCTCCTCTCTCTCTCTCTCCTCTTTCTTTTTCTCCTCTCTCTTTCTCTCTCTCTTTCTCTCTCTTCTTCTCTTCCTTGTGCTTCTCTTTCTCTTTTTTGTGCTCTTTCTTCTCTTCTCTCTCATTTTCTTCCTTCTTTTCATCAACAAGTTTCTTGTGCTTCTTGTAAAGTTTGTGCAATTTCTTGGCGTCATATTCCGTGAACTTCGATACGAATTGCCACAATAAACTGAAAATCGAAACGAACAGCTTTAATCCACACAAAATTTGCTTACACACGTTATTGAACTGGGAACGAGTGAGGTCGACTGCGTGATAATTCGCAGATGTAGTGGGGTAAATTTGTTTATAAGGTAACACTTTTGGTACCTCGGAACATTAAAAAATTTATATTAAAAAATCGAGACATTTTTATTGTCGGAAAAGTTATGTTGGTCCTGATTAGTGATTAGGTTAGGCTAGATTAGTAAGTACCTCACTATTTAACGACTTACAGAAAACAAACTTCGAGCCCTCATTTGCATTTGAAACACTTATCACACCCTTTTTGGTTCAATGGCACTGAGGTTAAGCTTGGCTAATTAGCATTGAGATATGTGGATTTAAGAAAGTCGGTACCTCGCTTATGCAGAGGTGTGTGTGTGTGTGTGTGTGTGTGTGTGTGTGTGTGTGTGTGTGTGTGTGTGTGTGTGTGTGTGTGTGTGTGTGTCTTTCTTACTTTTTCCACTCTTTGTGCGTGGTTTGGTCCTGGTACTGTTGAAGAGTCTTCTCAATGTGGTCGCCGATCTGAATAAGACATTTCCTCGTATGCTGAATCTGTTCCTCTTGACTCACGTTCTTGTTGGGGTTATCAAGCGCCTTCAAAGCTTTTTTCATAGGACGCATCTTCTCTTTGCACTAAAAGGGAATATAGTTTTTAAAGCGTGTATATCCAGTGTACCTTTCTATATACAAATGTTTTAGTAACTATTTATAAAAAATATTCAGTTATTGAACATCTAGATCCAATGGAGTTGGAGAAATATCTTGCCTCCAAGAATAAGGATTGGGTTCCCTTTCAGGAAGCTGCTCTCAGGAACCCATTCCGTAGTCATCAATTATATCTCGTAATAACCTGCAGTTAACAGGTAATATCAAGAACCTTCAGCTCCTTACACGATCGGGTGATGGATGGGCATGAACTTAGGGAGAGTCAGTTACGCTCGAGCAATCACAGAATAAATAGCCGGTTCAATTTCAACCGCGGGAGAACGGAGGTTGGATTCCAATCCAGGCCTTCGCATCCCCCTGAGACCCACCTCCAACCGACCAACTGAACCACGAAGCTCTCTTATAATTCATTTAAAACAAATGAATGTCGATGGTTAATATTTTTACCTCTGGCCACTGTGGATGGTTCTGATCCAGTTCAAGCGTATTATCGACGGGTATGGGTTCTCCATTAGCGGTGATGTGGACGGGCCCCTGGGACCTTTCCCTTTTCTTCTTCTTCTTCGTCTTATCTTTATGCTCTTCGTGTTTGTTTTTCTTCTCGATTTCTTTCTCCTCTTCTTTCGTTTCCACTTTGATGTCTTTGGGATATTTTTTCTCTTCCTTCGTCGCTTCCTGAAGGGAACACGAAAGAACACGTTTGAAAAGTTTTTATTACTATCATTAAATAATTATTATTCAACGCTCTGCTGCATTAATTAGGTCTACAGCAGTTCACATACCATGAATGAGATAAAGGTAACATCCATGGCACATATCTCCAAAGGAAGTGGGAGGGGGGGGCGTGGGTTACTTTAACCAGAATCAATCAAAGGGAGATGGTCGTCATGACATAAGACAACCACCCTGCTCTTGGCAATACTGGGGTTTGAGCTCACGACTGAGCAGAGCTTCAGCACTGCCGGACGGCGCCCTACAGAATCGAGCCACGAGACGCTCACAAACTATGAATACCACATATTTAATTTTTCTGACGAAACTTGTCACGGTATTAGCCTAACAGTAGCGATAATTAATACCTTAATATTCTTCTTGGTACTAGCGTTGGCGGATTGAGTCGACATGTTTGTAGCTTCGTCATCCGTTGAATCATCATTTTCTATAATTTCTTTTGATATACCTTTAGGCTCCTTGAATTTTTTTAACTTGGGCTTGGGACCTCTGGGCTGAAACCGGAAGTGAATAAAATTAAGTCATGATTAATATTAATAAAATGGACGTTACTCCTAACCGGAAGTAAGTAAAAGCTGCAAGAAATTTAAAAAAGGTTTAAATACCAAGTTACCGAAAGAAGAATACAAAGGGCAAAAGATTAAAACAAATAATATGATTACCTTTGACGGGATAAATCCTTGCGTTTTTCTAATTAACTTAAGCAGGTACTGAGCTCTGTTGTCGAGGTGTTTTGACTGGGGTTTAAGTTCTCCCTCGAGGAGAATCTTGTCTCCAAGATTAAGGGCTGGGTCACCTTTCAACTGCTCCCACGAACCCATTCCATACTCGTAAATACCTCGCAATAACCTGCAATAAATAACGGAGCAATGTAATTCTGCTCCGAAAAGGGAACCCCAAATTCAATTAAAAAACCTTCCATCGCATATTTTTGTATTTTCTTAATGCAAAGAGTCGGCTAAACCATGAAAACATTCCTTATTTCCTAGAAAAGAATACCACGAGTAAAAAAGATTTTAAACCAAATTTAACCATAAAAGTCCATCAACTGAATAATTGAATAACCTTTATTAATAATAAAATAAATACATTGGTTTTACTGTATAATGACAAATAATTGTGAAGCAGGGCTATTTATTTTATTTGGGCCTTAAGCTTTAGGCTTTACTGGGCTCTTATTAAAAATAAAACAGTTATTATTAATTAATAATAAAAAGTATCATTAATGGTTAAAGTATGTAGGTATTAATCTTAAATTACACCGGTCTGCATGAAAATCGATTTCTTTATTTTGAGTTGTGATTCTGAAGCAGTTCGCTGCGCTGAATTAAAAAATGCTACCAGTTTTTTTCTATCACCCACAGTTTTAAAGTTATTAGCAAAACAATTTTGGGGCGTTTTGTAATTTTTTACCTTTTTTATCTTTAATTAATTTCGTTTTTTCATATTTTTTAGATAGATAATTCTAACATTACGTCTTTAAAATGTTAATAATGGCTTCTAGAGGATGTACCCATAGTCCAGACATATTTTGTTATATTTGTGGTCGGTATGTTGTGGTAAAACAAAGGACAAATGTAACGACCTTCATTAAGAGAGCTTATCATGCTTATTTTGGAATTAAATTAGGAGATCAAGACAAAAGTTGGGCTCCACACAAGGTTTGTCTTACGTGTGTTGCGGCACTAAGGAATTGGAGCAAAGGTAAAAAGAAAAGTTTGCCATTTGGGATCCCTATGGTATGGCGCGAGCCTAGAAACCATACCGACGACTGCTACTTCTGTTCTTGCAATGTTAAAGGTTATGATGCAAAGAATAAAGAGAGCCTTCAATACCCAAGTCTTCCATCTGCAATAAGGCCGGTACCCCATGGTCCAGAAGTTCCTATTCCCCGCCCACCCGAGAGTCTGGATCAATACAATTCAGATTCTGATTCAGCTCCAAATCCAGACAATGATGATGTTTATGAACAGCCGACCGAGATCCTAAACCATTAACCCAAGCCGAACTAAATGACTTAGTCAGGGATTTGAATCTGCCTAAGGACTCTGCAGAACTTTTGGGGTCTAGATTGCAGAAGAACAATTTATTGGCATCCGACACATACTTTGGAATAAGTCCTGAAATGTTTGCAAGTAAAGAAGGTAAATATATTTTGTTTCTTTCAGTTATTTTTTTATTCTTTCATAAACAAGCAATATGCTTGTCCAAGAGCTAGGAGCTATTTAATTCTGCTTTAATTAGGTTTTACTCTATCACCTAAAGATTTCGTGCTACAAGGGGTGTTGTAATACCTCATCTGTCCCCAAATATTAACCACCCATTGATGGGAGGGGAGAGAGTATTTTGCTGGGAACGGGACTGGTTGTTATATATATATATTTACCCTACATTATTATGTAAGCGTTACTGTAGTCTATAACAACAAAATTTATGGTTTAGCATGTGCAATCCAATGTTGGTCTCGATAAGATGGTTCACATTTGGGGATAAATGGGGGATTTATGACACACCCTGTAGTAAGAAAACCATACGTGATAGGGAAAAACTAACTATATTTTTGAGATCAGCGCACTCAATTTATATAGGATCACCAACTAGTTTGTAAAAATCGATCAACACGTTTTCAAATGTGTACTGGTGTTATCATTATCGATATGACAAATGCAAGGTCATTATTGAAAGTATTATACCAATACCAGTGGCGAAACTAGGTTGTTGTGGGCCCTGGTGCAAAATATTCACATGGGGCCCCCCTTAAAAAAAACACGTCACAATGCGTGTTGATAAATATTTACAAAACTTTAGAAACAATATATCTACTCACCGTTTATTTAAAGTCAACTTTTTTTGGTTTTCATTTCAGCAAAAGTGGTCACCATTTCCTCTAAATTTAATTTAGGCCAACAATTTGAATAGCGTCTCTCTCTATTTTTAACATGGCAACAGTGATATTTACTTTTTTATAGTTATTCTTATTAGCTAGTCTTTAAATTTGTATTTGCTTCACAAGTACAATTTTTATATATTAAACAAATCTATGATGGGCCCCCGAGGCTGTGGGCCCCGGTGCATTGCACCGCCTGCACCCTACGTAGTTTCGCCACTGACCAATTCCATACAAAGAAATCAATATTATACACGAGAGATAAGAACTGAACAATCGCAAGAAATGTGTCTTTCAAGTACTCCTTGATTAACTTCGAAATCTAGTGAGGACCTTATTTCATTTTCTGTAGCTGCATTTTAAAGCAATATTGTTTGTGGTTATTTAACCTCCTCCATAACACCTTAAAAGGTCATATGACGGAGGGGACCTACAGCTTTACGTGCAATCCAAATCACTACACTACCCTAACCAGGAAGACCCAAGAAGTACCTTAATAGATGAAATCTGAAGTCCGAGCCGAAACTCGAACCCACGACCGTCGGGTTAACAGCCCGACGAGGGTGGGTTTGCATTTTAAAATGTTTATATAAAAATTACAAAACAGGTTTAAACTAAGCCTTAAAATAAGCCTTAAATTTTTAGTGTTGAATTACAAATAAGGAAATTCGTCGCATGTGAAAGTCGTCTAACCTTGAATCTTCTTGAATACCCCACGGCACGTCCCAGTGAGCGTCTTTCACTCTTTTCAGTTGTAATGTCCATGAAGCTCTCTCTACAGGGGCATGGGGCACTACTCTATCCAAGGGCTCCAGTTCCTCCAGGATTGTTAAAGTAGTTTTAGCATTTATAGATACACCACTGAGTTTAAATGAAGGTCCTCTATCACGACGCTTCTTGACTACACCTGAATTATCGATAAGGGAACAATGAATAGACACCTTTAATTATTGTGCGCGCGCACGCACGCACGCACGCACGCACAGAAGTAAAGGAGAGGAGAATGATATGATAAGCATTTAATAATAATAATGATGATAATTTAAAAATGTACTTGATAACACTCAAACTAGTAATTAAATGCAACAACCTATGAATAAAATCTCCAAAAATGTAGGAATAATTCTTCCTCCTCAAAAAGACCTCTCTTACCTTCTCCGTTCATGTCAGGTGCTTTCTCAGTCCCTCTGTGGTTCTCATGTTCCTTGATTGCCTCCTTGCACCGATCAGTAATCGTGTTGCCCAGAAGACGAAGTTCATCCATTGACTTCTCACGCATATCGGCGTCGATGGCGATTGTCTCCAACCGACGAAGGGGGTTGCTGAATTTCTTGAAACTCTTAAAGAAGCGCCGCACCTAAAGGGGAATTGAAAGTAGCATTAGCATGGCGATTAAAGTCATTGATTATAATCGAACAATACGCAGACATAGTTTGTGACATCCTACCTCCGCGTCCGTGAAACCTTTAACAGTTTCCTTATGATACATTCTGGGCCTTCCTCTTCTCTTCGGTTTGTCTTCGTCAGACTCTTCTTCGCCACTCGATTCAGTTTCCTTTTTAACCTTCTTGGCGGGGGATACGCTGTTCTCCTATCGGATAATTATTATAACAATTAAGATAATTAATAATTGGATGTAAGCGCCAATAATGAGAAGTAAAGCTCAATCACAGACGGACAAATATCAAGCGATGCTGTAAATCTTTCAAGCGTATCAACAATTGTACCAAAATCAAAGTATATCTTCAGTTAAATTTGTTAAACTCAGAAGGGTTTAACAAAGCAATTTTGTGTATTTCATTCGCTCTATTCATCAACATTTTAAAACGCATGGTACTGCCGTTGTATATATATATATATATATATATATATATATATATATATATATATATATATATATATATATACACAGTACTGTGCAAAAGTCAGAGACCACTGTCGATCTGATAACTATTAGATAATCTGTTGTATGAAAATTGGTTTTGATACTAAAATACATATTAACTAGAACCTCTGGTTCATATTAACGTATAACTAAGTTATTACTTAAGTGTATGAAGTTGTATAAGCTGGATGACCCTCTAGTCTGCATAAATTGGACTTGAGGGTTGATTCATTATATTACTTATAACGCATGCATTTAAAGATCTAGCGAACTATTACTGATGGATCTGCAGTAAATGCTCCTAAGCTATTGTTATATCAATATTTACAATTAAAAGTATTGACATATTCACTTAAATTCTGCAAAACAAATTTATCCAAAACGTTTCTCATTATAATCCTAATTCATGCTGTTTTTTTTCTTTCACAGGCTTAAGAAATGACAAAAAGTACAATTTCTGATGAGATTAGATATAAAATAATACATTTGCATGGTGAGGGACTGAGTCAAAGAAAAATAAGTGAATCTACAGGCGTTTCCAAAACTGGTGTACAAAAAATCTTGGCTCGTCACAGATCAAATGGGACTCCAGCTGATCGTCCTAGATCAGGGCGGCCCTCTAAGCTTTCTCCATCTGATCTACAATATCTAAAGATTACTTCCCTTCGAGACAGACACAAATCCAGCACTTCACTTGCAGCGGATCTCGAAAAAACAACAGGTGTCTCAGTTGATCCTTCTACTGTACGAAGGAAGCTTAATTCAGTAGGTCTCAGATGTCCAATACTTGTGTTCCAAAGCACATTTTCTTCTCTTCTCTTTATTTCCATTCCTTAAAAGTGGCTTTTTTGCTGCAACACGTCTTTTAAGACCTACTGAGTTAAGTTTCCTTCATACAATAAAGGGATCAACTGAGACACCTATTGTTTTTTCGAGATCTGCTGCACGTGAAGTAGATATTGTAGATCAGATGGAGAAAGCTTAGAGGGCCTCCCTGATCTAGGGCGATCAGCTGGGGTCCCATTTGATCTGTGACGAGCCAAGATTTTTTGTACACCAGTTTTGGAAACGCCTGTAGATTCACTTATTTTTCTTTGACTCAGTCCCTCACCATGCAAATGTATTATTTTATATCTAATCTCATCAGAAATTGTACTTTTTGTCATTTCTTAAGCCTGTGAAAGAAAAAAAAAGCATGAATTAGGATTATAATGAGAAATGTTTTGGATAAATTTGTTTTGCAGAATTTAAGTGAATATGTCAATACTTTTAATTGTAAATATTGATATAACAATAGCTTAGGAGCATTTACTGCGGATCCATCAGTAATAGTTCGTTAGACCTTTAAACACATGCGTTATAAGTAATATAATGAATCAGCCCTCAAGTCCAATTTATGCAGACTAGAGGGTCATCCAGCTTATACAACTTTATACACTTAAGTAATAACTTAGTTATACGTTAATATGAACCAGAGGTTCTAGTTAATATGTATTTTAGTATCAAAACCAATTTTCATACAACAGATTATCTAATAGTTATCAGATCGACAGTGGTCTCTGACTTTTGCACAGTACTGTGTGTGTGTGTGTGTGTGTGTGTGTGTGTGTGTATATATATATGTAAAGAACGACGCTTTGTATAGGAGACTTATCCGCGCAAGATGAGAGCGAAAGAACGAAACAATTGAAAAAATGAGGTACCCACCCGGGAATCGAACCCGGGATCTTCCGATTGCCGGTCAGACATGCTAACCACTACACCATAGGCCTCACCCAAACAAATGCTCGTAATTCCTCTACATACGCGCAGAAACCAATACCCCAAAGGGGCACCTCCCGCATGCCGTAACATTTATACCTCATTTTTTCAATTGTTTCGTTCTTTCGCTCTCATCTTGCGCGGATAAGTCTCCTATACAAAGCGTCGTTCTTTACGTTAATTATACTGCGTGTTTGCAGTTATAATGTACAGGGTGGGCCGTAAGTTTCCATACATAGGAAAAATAAACATTTTTTTATGGACAACCATTTTTATTTATATAATATGCTCTACATGGTTGCCATTGTTTTGAAAACACATTTCAATACGTGTTCCCCACTGTTGATGAACACGCATTAGCACAGTTGACGTTATGCTTGTAATGGCGTTGGTGATACGTTCCTTTAGATGATTTATGTCTCGTATCTTTTCCTGATACACCATGGCCTTCAAGTGCCCCCAAAGATAGAAATCAAGGAGGGTGAGATCTGGGGATCTGGGAGGCCACTCCACAGGACCACGCCGACCAATCCAAGCATCCGGAAACTGCTGATCCAAATACCGACGCACGTGAAGACCATAATGAGGTGGAGCTCCATCTTGCTGGAAGTAAACTGGGAAGTTACCTTCCTCGTTTAGCAGGGATGGGAAAATCTCTTCTTGCAACATGTTAAGATACCTTTCGGCATTAAGATTTCCACTGACAAAAATTGGTCCAATAATTCTGTCACCCCATATCCCGGCCCACACCATCACTTTACCGGCACCTTGCATCTTCGTCGGACTCAGCCAGTTAGGGTTAGCATTACTCCAATAACGTATGTTTTGCCGATTAACCTCTCCATTGACGTAAAAATTTGCTTCATCAGTAAACAAGATCTTACAAACGCATATTCTTAGGGTATCTGAAACATAAAAACAAACGTTTAAATTTTCCTATGTATGGAAACTTACGGCCCACCCTGTATAAATGTTACGGCATGCGGGAGGTGCCCCTTTGGGGCATTGGTTTCTGCACGTATGTAGAGGAATTACGAGCATTTGTTTGGGTGAGGCCTATGGTGTAGTGGTTAGCATGTCTGACCGGCAATCGGAAGATCCCGGGTTCGATTCCCGGATGGGTACCTCATTTTTTCAATTGTTTCGTTCTTTCGTTCTCGTCTTGCGCGGATAAGTCTCCTATACAAAGCGTCGTTCTTTACGTTAATTATACTGCGTGTTTGCAGTTATAATGTGTATATATATATATAACGTAAAGAACGACGCTTGTATAGGAGAATATTCCGCGCAAGATGAGAGAGAAAACGAAACAAATGAAAAAAATGAGGTAACCACCCGGGAATCGAACCCGGGATCTTCCGATTGCCGGTCAGATATGATAACCATTACACCATGGGCCTCACTCGATCAAATGCCGTAATTCTTCTACATACGCGCAGAAACCAATGCCCCAATGCGCGTATGTAGAAGAATTACGGCATTTGATCGAGTGAGGCCCATGGTGTAATGGTTATCATATCTGACTGGCAATCGGAAGATCCCGGGTTCGATTCCCGGGTGGTTACCTCATTTTTTCATTTGTTTCGTTTTCTCTCTCTCATCTTGCGCGGAATATTCTCCTATACAAGCGTCGTTCTTTACGTTAATTATACTGCGTGTTTGCAGTTAAAATGTATATAATGTACGGCATGCGGGAGGTGCCCCCTTGGGGCATTGGTTTCTGCGCGTATGTAGAAGAATTACGGCATTTGATCGAGGCCCATGGTGTAATATTTATCATATCCGACCGGCAATCGGAAGATCCCGGGTTCGATTCCCGGGTGGTTACCTCATTTTTTCATTTGTTTCGTTCTCTCTCTCTCATCTTGCGCGGAATATTCTCCTATACAAGCGTCTTTACGTTAATTATACTGCGTGTTTGCAGTTAAAATATATATATATATATATATATATATATATATATATAACCTTTGGTTAGCTTCCGCCCGAATTGTTCATTCTGACGAAGGTCAAGCTTTTCACTCCACCTTAGACCTACAGTTTAACGTGGAATCCGAACCACGCTCCATCAGCAGCCCAGCGTCTTAACCACTAGGCCACCTAGGGTACCCATTTATCTACCAACCACTTTCTTTTATTGTGTGGAAGGATGAACAGCTGGGTTTTGCTGTGCGCCGGCTGCCGTCGGGTCTCGAACCCGCTGCCGATGGATTCGTAGTCAGCGACGCTAACCACTACACCACCGAGGCGTATATATATATATATATATATATATATATATACATACTGTATGTCCCACAAAAAAGTACACCCAACTTTAGATTGTACTAACTCCTCCAAAAATTGAGATATTTTGGATCTGTTTGTTTGATTTAATATAGCAAATTATTCTTTGTTAACGTTCAAATTTATTCATGTTTAAACGATTTAGTGTTTAAGCATCTGCTTTTAACTGAAGGGTACAAAAAAATGGATTGCGCAAAATTGGTCAATGAAAAAATAATGTGTGTGCTCTCGATGTAATGAAAAGACAAATACATAATAATAGATACTTTAACATAATTTTAATAAGATACAAAGCAGATTTTTCTTTATTCCTTATTGCAAAAGTTATGCTTAGTTTCGTTTTCTTTCAACATGACCACCATTCCTATCGATACAAATCTGGAGTCGAGCTCTCATCTTCCCCATCACTCTTTTGATAAGATCTGGATTGTCTTTTAACAAGTTGATTTCAGCTGTGATGCGAGTCCTCAAATCATCTAAATTGATAGAGTATTTGCATCACAACCTATCAATTTAGATGATTTGAGGACTCGCATCACAGCTGAAATCAACTTGTTAAAAGACAATCCAGATCTTATCAAACACTAAATCGTTTAAACATGAATAAATTTGAACGTTAACAAAGAATAATTTGCTATATTAAATCAAACAAACAGATCCAAAATATCTCAATTTTTGGAGGAGTTAGTACAATCTAAAGTTGGGTGTACTTTTTTGTGGGACATACTGTATATATATATATATATATATATATATATATATATATATATATATATATATATATATATATATATATACTAAATAGTAAAGATGTAAAGTGTAAAAGTATATTCCTTCCTCTCACTAGTCAGCCTTTGGAAGAAATAAAACCTATCCCCTGATTAGACAATTCATAAGCTCCAACCCAACTTGTTCTGAATACACATCAGTGAGAGACGCACAGACCCCACCTCCATAGACAGAGATTTCTGTAAAGTGACGAAGGTTTTCAGACGCTATCCCGTTACTATTCCGTCAGTGATACAATGATACTCTACCGAATCAAGCGTTTAATGAAAAGACGGGAAAACTGTTTCACCTTTTCGTCTTGGTTGAGAGTTTTCCTCTTCCTCGGAGGCAAATAAAGGTCCGCCATCTCCTTCTTTCGTTCTTCTTCTGCCATTTGAGAACGAATATTTTCAGGAATGATTTCATCCTGTGGTTAAAAAGAAATTATTATTATTATTATTATTATTATTATTATTATTAATCGTTAAGAATGCACAATGCGAGAAATGGTAATGAAAAAAGGGGGTCGTGCACTAACCCAATCTCTGGTGTTTTCATCGGGCAAGGAATCCAACTTGGAAACCTCTTCCTCTTCGTCGATGTTAAAAGATGCGACCTTGAAGGCGGAGAGGAGTTCGTCTCCCGCCGAAGCTGGTCCTTCATCACGCGTTTCTGCACGCCGCAAGATCTCGTCAATGTCGCACTACAAGGGAAAACGTAAGTTTTAAAGCGCGGGAATTCTTCCTTTTTTTTTTTTTTTACCTTGCATTGATTCGTTAACTAAATTACAAGATCGCTTTGTAACATTCAGTTCTAAACTACATACATACATACACACGTGTATCGCATCCACATTATATATAAAATCTCATTCTCCAAATGAGTTTGGGTGAAAAGGTAGACATGCTCGGATATAAAATATAGAAGGTAAGGAAGAAGAGAAAATGTAAAAACTAAAGTGAACACGTACATTCACACCGGCATCCTGGTGGACCAGCACCCCTCAACATGGCTAAATTTCACACCTGTGACGCTTCATACGCCATGTAATGGTGGTGCTTCCAGGCTTTGCCAAAAATAAGAGAGAGAGAGAGAGAGAGAGAGTACAAATTTTTATACCTCTAACAAACCGCCTCCATTCCAATCTACTCGCAGTCACTTCTCGTACATCACCAAGATCAAGTCCACGATTTCTCAAGCAATCATTCACCATGTCCATCCACCTTCTTCTCGGCCTCCCTCTCCTCTTCCTACCTTCGCAAACACTATTATACATTCTTTTCACAACTCTATCATCTTCCATTCTTTCAAAATGTTTAAACCACCCGAACACATTTTCTTTCAACTTTCACTTCCACTGACTTCTGAACACCACATCTTTCCAGAACCATACGATTTCTCAATTTACCAATCAGGCGCACGCCAAGCATACTTCTCAATTTATCCATTTTAACTGCTCTTACCCTTGACTCCTCCCTTTCATGCCATATCAATGTTTCACACCCATACAAAAGTGTCGGTATTCACACACCATGTAAACATCTCGATCTTGCAGCATCTCTATCCAGTCTCAGTTTCGTCGCAACTGCTTTCAGCGCATCCGCCACCTTTCTTCCTTGATTCACACTACTATTAATTTCATCCGCACTCGTACCTCTTTCGTTCAAAACATATCTCAAATATTTAAGTACCATTAGTGTTTCACCATTCACCATCACTCTCCACAATCAATAATTTGCTTTTACCCACATTCACTTTCAACAGTCTTCTTTCACACGCTGCCACAAGGCTCTTAACAGCGCCTCTTGCATATTACACTCACTCTGCGCAAATAGCACAGTATCATACGCATACAGCAGATTCGAGAGGCCCACCTATTCTCATCACGCACCAGATTCACTCCTCTTTCAAGCATTTGCACTTTCGCCTTTCTCATCACTCCATCCATAAACAGATTGAACAGCAACGGAGACACACTCCCTTGACGCACACCAATACTTATATCAAACCATTTACTCGGTTCTTTATTTACACACACACGCGCACTATTTCCATCATAGTAACTCTTCACCACATTCATGAGTCTACCAACCCCATACATTACATACCCAAGACCCGCCACAAAGCTTCTCTATTTACTCTATCGTACGCTTTCTTAAGACTCATAAAAACCTCGTATACCACGTAATCCCTTTCGCATGCTTACTCAGTCACTCGTCTCACTGCGAACATAGCCCATTCCACCTCGGAACCCTCCTTGCTCATTGCTCACCAAGCATTTTGTAATACCATTAATTCGTTCTATCACTATCCTACCATACACCTTCCCCATTACATTGAACAGATTTACGCCTCTCTAATTTTTACATTCATTCCTTTCACCTTTTATTTTGTACAATGGAACAATTATTATTTTCTTCCAGTCTTCAGGCACACTCCCATTTGTCCATGCACTCTGACATACGCACCACAACCATTCTAACACTTTAAATACAGTCAATAATAAATATAAAAGTAAAGTTATATACTACCTTTTTTATCCAGTCAGAATTTACCAGATTTGAATACCAGCTGTGGTTGAATTTAACCATAATTCTAATGTTTAAATTTGTGGATAACGGGTTAAATGTTTAAATTTATGGTCTTTCGTGAAACGACCATTATCATTCTCGATGATAATTAAGTGAAGAAGTTTAGTGAAACGAAACTGAAGAGCCAAGTTAAGAGGGCAGGATGAATCAAATACCCTCTTAATGCTTACCATGGGTTCCTCTTCATTTTCTTCATCATCTTTGAAGAGCTCTTCTGCTCCGAATTTCAGAATCGCGTTCAATTCCTCTTTGTTGAAAGGGGTTGAACTGGTACCTGCGAAAATAAGTTAAATGAATAAACCTACTACTACTTACTACTACTACTGTATTTATTAATTAAAATCCCATTATATGATACGTCAAGCTGCGTGAACTCAATGTCTATGAACCCCCCCCTCCACCTCTTAAATCACAATTCCTATTTGAAACTATTCCAGCTACAGTAAGTCGCGGGAAGAGTAAAAACCCTGAAACACACACACACAGCATAGTTTGATTGGTGAGCTATCACGTTTAAATCCCGAGTACATTAAATGGGAGTAAATATATAACCCATTCCAATAACTACACGCAAATCCTAATTCGTTAGAAGTTCTTACTCGATATTTTCTTATTGAAAACGGTTCTTCCAGACGTGTCCATGGACTGAATAACCAAGTGATCCAAAACCATCTTTTGCTTTGCCCTTTCGATGATCGTTTCCTCGATGCTGTTCTTAGTCACCAGTCGATAAATATTCACCTGAAAAATATTATAATTGCATTCTTGCACTGTTTCTTCGCTAAATATTTAATCCAGTGGTTCCCAATCTTTTCTGCCTCAAGGTATCCCGGAGGAATCTCGTTTCCGACTGTTTAACATCCATTTTCCCCAAATACCACGCAACTTAAATTACTTATTTTTTGTTAACCGAAATGGCGCGAAATTTCATGAAGTTGAAAAAATTTGATTTAATCATATTAAAATAGTAATTATTTTTTAGTTTTTACTCTCTAGTTTCGTGTTCGTTACGGGCAACAAGAAGTCTCAGTATTTCTCGTTTGAACACTTACTGTAGAAATGAAAAAACAATCCTTATTTATAGGAAATTTACTTAAATTGTAAAAAGGGTACCTTCAGTTTCGAAAAAATAGACATGCTGATTATAAATTACAAATGCTTTACAAATATGCAATAATTAGAATGTTACATTTTAATCAAACATATTTCTCATGGAAGTTTACGACGACGATAATGTTATAAGACAATTTATTTCCAGAGCGTTCCATGGCTCGATCAGTTAGGGTGCCGCTAGGCAGTGCTGAGATTCCTCCGAGTCGTGGGTTCGAACCCCAGAGCTGGGCGGTTGTCTTTTCCATATTTTACGTCGCGGCGAGGCGGTAGGCCACCCCCTTAATTGACTCTGGCTCAACCCCCTAATCGTCACTTCCTGGTGATATGGAACATTTGGATGTTAACTTTTTTTAATTCATTTCCACCTTCGGTCAGTGAACACAAATCTGAACCGGAACTCGAATCCCCGACCCTCAGTTTTTTAGCCTGGCGTCTCGAGCACCGGACTACAACATTAATAAAAATAATTAAATGGGTAGTGAATAACCACATCCGCTATAAAAATTAGTATAATTTAAACCTGCCTTTTGTGTTTTAGCAACTTAAGGGTAAAATCTATGATGGTATACTTCGGTATGCGCATCGGTGGTGCAGTGGTTAGCATCGCTGACTACGGATCCACCGGCCCTAGGTTCGATTACCGTTGACGGCAGGCGGCGTGCAGCAAACCCAGTTGTTTATCCTTCCATACAATAAAAATTGGTTGATAGATAAATGGGTACTTTGTGTAGCCTAGTAGTTAAGACGCTGGGCTGCTGATCGGAAGTTCGTGAGATTGAGTCCAGGCGAGGACTTTGTAACTGCTGATCACCCGAGTTGGGTCGCGGTTCGGATTCCACATTAAACTGTAGGTCTAAGATGGAGCAACAAGCTTGACCTTCATCAGAATGAATTTGGGCGGACGCAAAAACAAAGTAAGCCAGGTCATTCGAGATTACTTTCGCCTGTAAACTGTTGCTGTTAACATTAAAACAGTAGTTATTAATCTTTACCTGATTCTTTTGTCCAATTCTGTGAGCTCTCGCTTGTGCCTGAAGATCATTCTGAGGATTCCAATCTGAATCAAATATAATGACGGTGTCTGCAGTAGCTAGATTTATCCCCAAACCTCCCGCTCTCGTTGACAACAGAAAGCAAAAATCCTGAAGGAGAGAGAACAGGAATTATACAACAACGGTACTGTACTTATTATAATACCAACAATAATAATAATTATTGACACCTTTCCTAACGATATTAATTAAATTATTTGAAAAATTTGCATAAAGTCAGTACCGATGATCCTTCAGCATTGAAATGGTCGAGGGCTTGTCTCCTGAGTTCCCCACTGATAGAGCCATCCAACCGCTGGAATGTCAACCGACGCAGTTGGAGATACTGGGCTAAAATGTCCAGCATCCTCACCATTTGAGAGAAGATAAGAACGCGATGACCGGTTTCATTGAGACGAACCAGTAATTTGTCCAAAAGCATTAATTTCCCGCTACCTCGAAGTAGTTGCTAAAATATTCAGAACGAGATTTGTAATTATTTCACTACTTAAGATACAATTAAAATCGTTACATATTATTGCAACAGTTACAAATTTCGATTATTTTAATGGGCAATGCGATATTGGGCGAACGAAAGGTAATTAGTAAAAATTATATTTATTATCGTGCAGCATAACAACTAGTTATATTACAGGACATACTTGGACCATTTCCGATTGGTTTGAGTAAAGCTCGTCATTGGTCTTTGTGAGAAAGGCATGATTGCAACACTTTTTTAGCTCCATTACGATATTCACAAAACTTGATGTGGATCCTCGAGTACCTGTTTGTAGAGTTCAGTAATGTTAATTGTACCAAACTGAGTATACATCAAATAGATACTTAACCAAATAGAAAAATTTGCAAAACTAATTTTTTAAAATACTTTCAATTCGAATTAGACTGCAATGCATTCACATGGTAATATTACGTTAGAAACAGGTTGCTTTTGTAACTTTCTCTCTTGAAACATCATATGACAAGGCCTTCAAATAAAAAAATATAATATAGAATTGCCCCGGATGTACTTAACAAACACTGAATCAATATCAGTTTGGGTTACATTCGGCTAAGTTCAAGTTAGGTTACATTTAACAACGTCGGAGCAGGGGGTACGCGCGCTTGTTTCTTTACCCTATAACCATCTTCCCGCTACTGATCCATATACTCAGAATACGAACCCTTCTTAAGCATTTCATAATTCTTAGTGAGGATCCACTTGTAATACTGCTTCTGCAATTGCGCCATGTCTACCCTCAAAATCTGTTCGACCTTCGCAGGAAGAGATTTTTCCACATCCTTCTTCACCCTCCTGAGAAGGTATGGTTCCAGCTGACGGTGCAAACGGTGGAATCCTCTCTTCATGTTTCCCCCATCGTGCTGCGACTCGAAGTACTGCCAATCGTCGAACTTCTCGGGCATGATAAAGTGGAGGAGTGCCCATAACTCCTTCAGGGAGTTTTGCAGAGGAGTACCCGTGATGAGAAGACGGTGGTTGGTTTTAAACTCTCGAAGGGCTTGGTATAACTGAGATTCCTCATTCTTCAGTCTTTGTCAAGATGAAATTCATTGCAATTAAAAATGCAATTTAAGTTCCACTCTTATTCACAATTAACTATTCTTTACATAATATACAAATAAAAACTATAAATTATAAAATACTGTATATACCTATAAATTCCCAGAGAAACTAAACTTAAATTTTTTTGGAATAACAACGCAATCGAGCTAAACGTAAGAATGAGAGTTCGAGCCCCCAAAACGTGGGCTCAACCGCATACCTATGCGCCTCATCAATGACCAGCACCGCCCACTGACACGAATCCTGCAGTACTTCTTTGTCTCTGAGTAAGATTTCGTAGGTAGTGAGAACAGCGTTGAATTTTATTCTTTTGGAACGGAAGGTCCACTCGTAATCATGAATCTGAAACATAAAAAAATAAAAATAATAATATACTTTTACATTCTTGAAAAACAAAACAAACGATAACTGAATTGAGAATGCTATTCAGTTTTGCCAAACAATTTAAGTTTGACAAAGAATCTATTCAAATCTATTTATCTATCTATATCTCTCTAATTACAATAAAAGGACATAAAATACGAAAAAGGTACGAAACTAAAATTCAGAAAACAGAAGCTAACACTCACAATTCTCCTGGAGTCCCTATCTCCAATATAAACAATGACATTCATATCGGGAGCCCATTGCGAGAATTCTCTTTGCCACGCATTCAGTGTAGATAATGGAAGAACCAAAAGAAAAGGTCCGTATAAATGATGCGTATGGAAAAGGTAGCTAAGGAAAGCTATTGTCTGGATTGTTTTCCCTGAAAATTTCAGTAAAAGACAGGTAAATATATTATTATAATAATAATAATAATAATTATTATTATTATAATAATAATGATAATGTACCTTTTGAAGTCTAGATTGTATCATATTTACTTTCGATAAAAGCATCTTTTCAGATAACGCCTGTAACGAGTTTAAATTTGTTTAATAAAGCTTTTGAAACTATTTATATCTAAATAATTACTAATATATTAAACATTTAATTGAATCATTTCGGAATTTACGTGTCATTCTCTCATTACGGAATCTGTGACTCGTAAATACAACTTTACAAAGCCATTCCTCAAAATATGAATGATGCCAAAATCAGAAACTTACCCAAGCCCATTTCGTCTGCCAAGATAACAGAATTATGTTTGCACCAAGAATGAATGAGCCAATTCAATCCATCCATCTGATAGTCGCGCAGTTCTAAGTCCTACAGATACGATAAAAACGGTACAATACCAATCTGGGATTACTTAAGACGCCCTATATAAGAATCTATTTAAATGAACATTATAGAATTTTCGTACGTTACCTGGTTGTCTCCACCAAGAAAATCTGGTTGAAGTTTAAGAGCCGAAAATTTAGGTCTGTGTTTCAAGACTGGGCATTGCTTGGGGAAGCACGAAGACTGTTCTCGTTCCTTAAAAGCTTCCATCTAAGATTAAATAAAAGTAAGTTATAAAATGTACATTAACCATACATATTAACGTAACTACATTGGAATGTAATCCATTCAACAATGCTTAATAACAATACACTCTTAAACCACAAGAACCGAAATTCACTTCTACCTGAACGAGAAACTTAGTTTTCACAAGATCCTCCAATTCCCAAGTTCCTTCTGAATAAGGAAGGTTTTCCCACTTTATGTAGAAGTAAGTGTTACTATTTTCGACAGCTTCGGCGAATACTCTCTCGGCACTTTAAAGAAAGAAAAACGTAAAAGAGAATAATCTTTCATATCAACAACATTCAAATTAGATATGATCTAATTTTGGGTGAAAACAGATGTCGGGTACGATTAAATAATTTTAGGTACAAAAGCTAAAAGTTACGTTAAATTTCAACTGAAAGAGAAATAAATGAAAATAATTTGAGTTACCAAAATAATCTTTTTAGGATTTACTACTAGCTAACGAGTTACAGAGTACAGATTGAACTCCAGTCTCTTTGGTTAGGTTAGCTTGAAAGAATCCACTGCATATCTCTCTCTCTCTCTCTTTCTTTCTCATACATCGTACGCAAAGAAAGTAATTAATAATTAATTAATAAATAAATAAAAACTTACCTCAGGTGAGATGCATGAAGGTCCCTCTCCAGCTCCGCCTGAATTTCCATGTATTCTATCTCCTCTGGCGTGGCTCTGTTCTTCCACAACTGCATTTCTTCCTCTTTCCGCAGGTAATTCTCCAGCTTCTTGTATCCCTTCACCTGGAAGGCATTGAACTGTTCCACAAAACGGGATCCACCCATTAATAAGCAAAACCTAGTCTCGAGAGGAGGGCCTTATTTTAACATGTTCAACTTGTTTAATTCGTTGCCCAAGTCAGAAATGCCTAAGGCGTCATCTCTTCTAAGACTGTAATAACTACTTTATCAAATAATTAATAAATATTAGCAGACACGTAAAAGTGCGTTAATTCTGGTCTTACTTCTTACTCCAGAGTAATGGCAAATTTGCCTTAAAACAAAGACTAAAAGCGAGTTTTAATTAAAAAGCATCGACTCTTCAAGCCAAGAGATGACGCCTGTTGAGGAAGGGCGACATGTTTTCCAGGAAGCTTTTGTCACTGTACGTTTTCACGACACTCACACACGTATATATATAATAATATATATATAATATATATATATATATATATATATATATATATATATATATATAATATATATATATATACACAATATGAAAGGTAAAGTATAGAAAAAGAATCAAAATTTGTAAGACAACAAAACAAACTATATATGAGTGAGTGATCCAAGCCAAACCTTCGCAATATATTTGAAAAGTACTAATGTGTAAAATAGACGTGCCCACACAAAAACGATTAAACTACTTGCACAAAAATAGATAAAATAGAATTATAAAGTTAAAAATTTAAAAAAAAAAAGTTTCTGTAAGACTGATGAAATAATAATAATAAATTTTGCTTCCGATTTTTGTAAAGTTAAATTACTCAAACATAAATAAAATCCTTAATCATTTTTTTGTACTTGAAGTAAGAAAGAAAAATAACTGTTCTTTTACGGTTTAACCAAACCTCGACTTTCCATAAGTAAATGAAGAAAAGTAAAATAATAAATGTAATAAAAACCAATAATTAATTTTAAACTCGAGGTACACTTAAAGGAATAAAGTCATAATAAATGGATTTATTTGAAACACGAGCGTCCGGCCTACACTACGGTCTTCATCAGGTGCGAGTGATGAACACCTTAGTATGGGAGGGAAACTTTTGTTTCTAATAAGCGCATTTCTTATTTTAACTTTACTCCTTTAATTCATCATCTCGTAATTGAGAATATTCACTTTACACTCGGGGTACACTTACTAATAACGTGATTTCGAAAACTTTACATTTCAAAAGTTTCCAAATAATGGGACTTATATCTACTTAAAACTTAGAACTTAAGTAGAATTAATAGTTTAAACTATAAATTACTAAAGCTATTAGCTCTTATCAGTATTCGCATGCTCCGCAAAACCACTCGCAATAAATGAACGTAACTCAAAAAGTATATTTAGCATCATAAAATTAAGAGAATTGCTACAAATTTACAAAGTCTTCATGCTGGGACAAAATGCATTCCCACAAATAGTTAATGTTACTAACCCAATCCAGTATATTTCCGTGCCTTTTATATATATGCGATTAGGAATTACCTTTCACATATGAAAACGCTAAGCTCCAAAACCAAGATGTTAAAGGAACGACAGAATGTGACATCTTAGATATGATGTAAGTAGATTGATACTCAATCGTTACGAGCAAAGACACCCTAAAAATAGGCTCTCCCCTCTCGGGTACAAAGAAGGAACTCGAGGCATTCTCTTACCAGTGCCACTACAAAAAACCATTCCACAATCGATACAAATATCTCATCCTTGAAGCTTCTTGAAAGGATTAAAAATTTAATTGAAAGAATATTCGTATGCTACATGTATAGAAACTACTAATTTAAAAGGATCGGTCAGTATTCTGAAAGAAATCTTGTCGTGTAAAGATAATAATAATAATAATAATATAATAATAATAATAATAATAACCACAAATATTTTGGAGTACTTTTCAACTTTATTTTCAACACCTGTTAAAGGCATATATTAAAACGCTCGAAAATACTCGAAAGAACCGTTACTCGATTTTCCTCTTAGATAATTGCTAGTTAATAGGTATAGTAAATAGGAAGTTTATTCCATATCATATCCAGTCGATTCAAAAATTCCTGAAGTGAAACTGCAACGTTTCTCGCCGATATTTAGCAGTAAAAGAGGAGTAAATAAATAAAATTAAAAAAAGAAAAAAAAAAAAGAGAACTTTTCATTTCCAAATACTGACTTCACCAACTACAGACATCACAAAAAAGTGAATCTTTTCAGTTAAACAGCCGCCAAAAAAAAAAAAAAAAACTTAAAAGGGAAACGTTAAATATAAAATTTTATTCGAGTTTCAGTCAAGTTAAATTTTAATATATTTAAAAGTAAACGTTAAAAGTTTCAATCTCGCATCAGAAATCGAACCTACGATAGAAATCATAAGCCGAGCTTTTAAAATACACCTAATGAAACTAAAAGAAAATTACATCAAAACTAATACTATACGAATTTAAGAATACCAATCATTAGTTTATAGATGAAGAGAAAGAAGGAGCCTAAATACGGCGGAAAGGAGAGTATTACATCACTGGTGTCCTCTGGCGGCTAAGTTGTTGTTGTTGTTGTTGTTTACGAACTAACCTTTTGAGTCTTCAGCGATTCCTCAGACTCCCACGTGTTGTGAATATGCGCCCAACCTTTCCATTTGATCAAATACTGCATCTCCGTCTGATCGGGGTCATCACGATCGTAATTGGAATTTGGGTCCCCATTCTTCTCTACTTCGTATATGTACGTTTGCATCCCAACGGCTAAAGATATAATCGGGTAAATTAAAGGTATCATTAAAGGTATCATCGTACTCGACGTAATTCCCATTTCATTCCGGACCAAAGAATCGTAAATCCGCGAGTGAGAATCTCTCGAAGTCACTTTCAAATCGATCTATCCCTATTTCACGCTCTTCTACGGTACTACACACTTTTCCCACTTTGGTCCAGGTAGGTTAAGTTAGGAAATATTAGCCATTCTCATTTGGCGCCTTTACCCCCGCCAATGCGAATGGGAGCGACATTCTTTTACAAATGAACTCCCCCCCCAAATGTGGATTCTCACTTTGTGCATTCTAATTTGCGGACCGTGAATGAGCATGAGTGTGAAGTAATTGAATTAATTAAGTTGTCATCGATTCAACATATTTTAGGAGAAATCAATAAAAAAGATATTCCGTTCTTGAAATTTCAAGTTTTTTTTAACTGCGATAAAGCGGAGGAATGACTGAAATAATTGGCAGGTTTGTGAATAATTACAATGTACAAAAATTGAAAAAAAAAAAAAAAAAATTATAAAGTAAAAAGTTTCCCAAAACATTTCGAACTGGACCAGATTTTTTTTTTTTTTTTAGTTTGTCACGAGACAAAATTTTCAAATAACAATAAACAAAATCTTATTGTTTATAAATCATACATGAATTCCTCAAAAGCTTACTTAAGATCTGATAAAAAATCACGTCTTCCAGACGGACAACAGTATAGCGTAAGATAAATTCTATACCTAAATCCCTCAACTCTGAATCACTAAACGCTTCATTTATAAATCTAAAACCTATCTTATTATTAATGACTCACAACCTCGGTACTAACCCATTTAAAAAGTGCCTTAAAACCAAATAACTCGGGGCTCTTCCCTCACCTCCTTTCTTCCCCCTTCTGTGAGAAATGATTTTCTCAATGGTTTGTACGTTCTCCTCTTCTTCCTTCGCCTGCGTGCCCCAATCCACCTCGACGAGGTCTTCTTCTTCATCCTCGTCCTCTGTCTCCTCTTTATAACTCACTTTAACGGCCACGCCGCGAGACGTCCGTCTGAAACGACACAAAATGCATTTTTATAACTCCTCTTTTTCTCACTGTGGGGGCGAGCTGGTACGCGCCGAATTCACGTTAATCCATCAGTCTCCACTCCCCATCCCTTATTCCAGCTCGGACAAATCCTCATCTTCTTCCAACGTTATATACTCGTACTTACTTCGGTTTACTAGCTTCTTCGCTGTCATCGGAATCACTCTTTCTGTGCGAGCTCTTTTTAGAACACTTCTTTGACGCGCTCGATTTCTTCTTAATGTAACTTTCTCTGTCTGAATCGGAGTCTTCGCTCATAGACTCGTCAGAGGAGTTCCACTGAGCCGAACTGAGGGAGTAAATTCTCAAATTAGGAGTCACACTAAATACTTCTATTAGAATTCGCTCTTTTCATAACTTGGTGAAGCTTCTAATTACAATGGCATTTATTTCAGACTTAAAAACCCACCCGTGAGCGAAGCCATTTCTCAAAAGGGATGCAAAACTGTACTTATGATTACTGTGTGTGTGTGTGTGTGTGTGTGTGTGTGTGTGTGTGTGTGTGTGTGTGTGTGTGTGTGTACGCAATTTGTTATAAACAGGTACAGAAAAGCAGAATTTCCGATTTCTGGATCTGATCTCGGCGAGAAATACTAACCACCTAAGTGTACAGGTATTTATGGAGGAATTAGGATAAGAGAATATCTTCCCCTGCTCATACTTTCTTAATTGCGGCAATGCTACGAGCGGAAGGAAAGTCTTCATTAATCAAAGTACGAGATTCTAGTCGGTTTCCTACATTATTATTATTATTATTATTATTATTAAAGCTGTTTAACTGTTATTATTCCTTAAAATACACCAATTTTCATTCAACCTAACTTAACGGAATGTAAAGAACTTCCTTTACCTGCGTCTTCTGTGTTTCTTCTTCGACTTCTTCTGTTGTTCGAGGGTCATCCTGTCGGGTTGTTTCCTCTCTCTGTTCGACCTCCGGATGCCGTAAATGTCGGGATTCTTTTCCCAATACTAAATATATTATTTATTTCAAAACATTATTTCAGTATTTAGACACAAAAAACAAATGTGAAGTTTCATCATAAAAATAAAATAGGAGTGAAAATAAAGAAGAAAAACTCACCCGTTTCAAATTATTTTTGCTCGATCTATTCGAACTGGAACTACTTTTGCTTTGAGAAGAGGCCCGCGACGTATTTAGACTAGAATTCGCTTTGTCGTCATCATCATCATCGTCGTCTTCTTCGTCGTCGTCATCGTCATCATCGTCATCAGAACCCGACACTTTGTTAGAATCGGAACCATTGTCCGATTCAGAACCGCTTCCTTCGTTACCAGATCTTTGTCCCTCATCGTTATCATCCGACGAATTTTCGGAACCTGATTGGCTGAAAAGAACCGCATGACAACTTAGCAAATCTCACGAATGTAATGTTTGGGGTTACTTAACCTCCTTCATAACGGCTAAAGTCATATGACGGAAAGGACCTACGGTACTGTACAGCTTTACGTGGAATCCGAACCACGGTCTCTACATCATCCGGACACAAGAGGACGGTTACCCATCCATCCAGACGCAATGTCGCTTAACCTCGTTGATCTAACGGGAAGGGGTATTGTGACGTGACCATGCCTGAGTCCCAAAATTCAGGAACCAAAGAAGAATGATGACGAAGCTAACGGTGAAAAGCAACCTTATTGGTTATAAATTGCGTAGCTTCGGCCGATTGTGAATAGTAATTTTGCAAATTACTTAAGACCAATATAATCGTAATTAGTAAACGAAAGACTGAATCATTCATTGTTGTACAAAAAGGTGTTGGCCTACATCAAAATCCAAATACTCTATTGGTATTCAACTATTATCTCATCACATTTGCTACTCGTCACTGTAACTTTAAATTTGATCCGTGCATTGCTCCGAACATTGTTATATACTTTCTCAATTAATAACCCAACCCCCACATCACAACAAGCTCCTAATGCAGAATTTTCCGATTCCAAATTCCAATCAACGCCTTAAGTTCTAATTTTATAGAAGAATTGCCCTTACACCGGACTAGTTTTTGTTCAGAATTTTTTTTACTCTATCTGTCACACTGGTTCAGCAATATATTTAAGTATACTACCGTATAACCTAGTTAATTATTTTACTAATTAGCTCCTTTATCATATTTCTAGTTAGAATTAAAGAGAAATCAGATTTTTACTCGTGTACACTCGGCAAACCTACCTTCGTATTCGATATTATATTATCTCTGAACTTTTCACTAATATTCAATTTCCTTTTCGCGAGTGAAGACTGAACGTAATTTTGTAATTATCTTTCACCTTAAAACTAATTTTCTCAAATAATTACAGATGGTCTAACAACGCACGATCACTACTACTCTTTGTGAAATCCCATATTCGTCACATACTCGTTCCCCTCTTTTTTTCTTTTATTTGTCACTAGCCTATACTGACCTATCTAATTTCTGAAGTTATTCAGAATCATTTTTGCTGCATTTATTTACTAACAACGGATAGATGAAACCTTTTTTTTTCCTTTTTAAAGAACAAAATATTTTTATATGCCAGTTGATATTACTGATTACTGAGCTCAGTCTAATTATTAAGTTAACGTTACTTTGCACAGACCTATTTCAACAAAGACAATCAACGCCATGGATTATTGGAATGTTCCCATAATATCCGATTATTGTCAGAACCTCAAAGACCAAAGCGAACAACGGAAGAAAGTATAGCTGTCGGGTCATTGTTTACTCCTGACGTAAGCAATGGATTATGATTATCTTTAAAATTAGAGGTGATGTACTCCAATATTATTCGGTTACCAGACCCCGTTTATGCCTATTCATTAACAGTGATTTAAATCAGAGTTGGCCCGATTGGGCCCGACCCAGTTGTCCCCGGTGGGTTTTTTCAGAAAAAAAAAATTTAAAAATTAAAAAAAAAAAAAAAAACACGTAACGGTTTATTCGGGGGTTTTCAAAATAAACCAATGAGTCACTAATAAAATAATGTAATAGATTACTTTTTGCACTGTACTCCATATGAAATATGGATCAATAAAAGATTCCACATTCACACAACTTGACTGAGATATTACAAACATTAATTATTTGAACATTTTATTTTCAAGCAAAAACATACACCTAAGTGCCCAATGAAAATACAACTCGTGGTAAATAGTTATTTTTGTAATAAGCTCTCAGTTATTTAGCTCTATTCTTATACTATTTTGGCCATTGAAAAAGTGAAAAAGCCCGATAAAACCCAGGTGGGTTGGGTTTTTTCAATAAAACTCGGGTTTTGCCAACCCTGGTTTAATGGCAACCAGACTATCACGCGAGTTCATCTTTAATTCTTTATTCACAAATCATAAGCATTCAATAAAGCCTTAAGTCAAAGATGTGACCAGGCATCAATGTACTGTACAGCCAATTCGCCTGAGAAAACTATCTTACCATTAACTCAACTCAAAATAACTTAGTCACGTGACACAATCAACAACCCCCAAAACAAGTTTTGATGAGACAAACATTAGGGTAAACAACAGCTGTTTTCATGTGTGTGTGTGTGTGTGTGTGTGTTACGAGGAGTTACAAGGACAAGAGGAAGCCTCAAAGACCTTTCGGTCCACTCGAGGAGGGTCCTGTTATTAATCGTTTCACTGCGAAACCCGCATATATTCGTTGCCATAAATCCATGCCTGCCACGCTATACCCGCATATATACACCTCTACCTTAACGCGGCGGTGAAAGGGTTAAACCAGTATAGGTCCTAATTATTCTAGCAGTAGAAGAAAACTGGATAGAAAACATAAGGTTCTCTCCCCACCCTCCGTTCCCTCCCAGCCAGAGGCATGTATGGAAAAAGGTAGAAAAAATACCTTGACCCTGGAAAAGTAACCGAGGAAATTTTACAGAAAGTAGAATATATAAGCTTCAAATTATGGTATATACAAAGAGATCGCGCACTAGATAGCACCGCTGTATAAAATTACCAATAATATACTTGTGCCGATCGCACATCAACTCTGTACTTCGTTTCATCACAAAAACCTCGAACATATGATTTTGATTTTATTCAAAAAATTTACGGCTCTATTTACCGAGGTATCGATCCAACAAAGACCCCATGACCCACTTCAGACTAGCCCCAAAAGGATTAAGAGAGAGGTAAAGGTTAAACTCTCCATGTCTACACCCAATCACCCATGTACACGGAAAACCATCACGCCAGAAAAGTGATTAAAAAATGCTTCTACAGGAAAGGGATGGAAACAAGAATTAAGAACAGAAATAAGATTTTCCACACCATGCCCTCACCCGTCACACGCATCCAGCCACCCAAAAGAAGAGAAGAAAAGAAATCGTGACGGCAGAAACGCAACTCCACCTTACCTATGCCATACATTTTTTAGTTATTTTTTTTGTTCGTTATGAAATGATGTGTTTCTATAAAATGTTTTCTACTCTATTCTTACATATATTAACAAAGTAGGCAAATGTGTAAACGTGATTTCTATAACTGGATGTCTGTCATGTGTGTCTGTCAACTCTGAATATCGCCGAGTTTCAACTTGGGTCTCCCGCCGCCGTGAAAGGTGTTTATGCAGTAAATGATATAGTGAATCGTTCATACTTCGTAGTGTTGTGCCACCACGAGAGTAGAAAAAATCTCTTTCCGGCGAGGAATATTAGTGGGAGGTCCCTGTATCTATCCCCGTGTACTTGTCCCTTATGGAGAATGAAAGTGTTTTGTGGGTGATCATCCGTTGTTGCCAATTCAAGTCAAGAGTCTCCCACTTTGAAGTGTTTATGAAGCAAATGATAAGAAATAAGAGTTGTTCGATAGCTGTTCATGCTATGTGGAGCACAATGAGAGAGAGAGAGAGAGAGAGAGAGAGAGAGAGAGAGAGAGAGAGAGAGAGAGAGAGAGAGAGAGAGAGATATTCATACACATAAAAACTTTAAAATCTTAAATTAGAAACTTAATTTCACTAAATTCTGCTACTTACGAGTATAATTAATTAATGAAATACATACAAGTTCCTAGTCATCGTTTCAGTTGTCATTTTTTATGAAAATTCAACCTGACTTAAAATAATACTGTCGAGAGATTTTTTACCTTTCACTGTCCGAAGATCCTGATTCGCTCTTCGAAGCCGCTTTGCTTTCATCTGAATTCTCTTCATTATCCGAATTATTTGCAGAATTTTCTGATTCCGAATTCGATACATCGCCCGAACCCGATTGTTCGTCTTCCTCAGAATCGGAACCTCCTTCTTCGGACCTCTGCAGGAATAACAAATCAAATATAGGCCTGAATCGATTATGCTTAGTTCTCTTTTATACGTAAATAATGTTTATATATTCAGCTCAGATCTATGTTACCGAGTTATTGACTGTTAGATTATAATATATATATATATATATATATATATAACCTTTGACCTTTGGTTAGCTTCCGCCCGAATTGTTCATTCTGACGAAGGTCAAGCTTTTCACTCCACCTTAGACCTACAGTTTAACGTGGAATCCGAACCACGCCCCATCAGCAGCCCAGCGCCTTAACCACTAGGCCACCTAGGGTACCCATTTATCTACCAACCACTTTCTTTATTGTGTGGAAGGATGAACA
This sequence comes from Bathynomus jamesi, assembly GCA_023014485.1. Taxonomy (NCBI): domain Eukaryota; kingdom Metazoa; phylum Arthropoda; class Malacostraca; order Isopoda; family Cirolanidae; genus Bathynomus; species Bathynomus jamesi. The sequence continues at coordinate 1,004,987 of JAJOZX010000081.1, read as the reverse complement.
GCTGGGTTTTGCTGCGCGCCGGCTGCCGTCGGGTCTCGAACCCGGGGCCGATGGATTCGTAGTCAGCGACGCTAACCACAGGGCGTCCCAAAAAAATGTATACACACTTTAAATAATTATAAAGGCAGTGTTTATTAAAATACATTTCATTTTCAAAATGTAATAGAATCTACAGACATTATTTAATTGTTTTGTCAACGCCTGTTTTCAAACTGACGTCCGTTCTGGTCCAGGCACTGCTGATAACGCGAAGCAATGGAATCGCAAACATCACGAAACATTTCGTTTGGTATTTGTGTGCATTCTCGTTCAATGGCTGCTCTCAATTCAGCGACTGTTGCAGGTTTTATAGCGTAGACTTTGTCTTTTAAGTATCCCCATAAAAAAAAGTCTAGTGGTGTGAGGTCTGGTGAACGCGGAGGGTATTCTACGAAACCCCTTCGTCCAGTCCACATCCACATCCACATCGTGCCAAGTACCACTCGCAATACTCCACTCTTCGGTCCGGATCATCTTCATTAATAGCATGGACTAATCTTGGAATGTAACTTTTCCATTGACAGCGCTTCAAAATGCGTTGGACAGACGATTCTGAAATTCCTACTCACGACTCGCTTGCCGCACAGATTTTCTTGGACTTTGGTGATACGTTTCCAGTACTCTTTCTTGCTTTGTGGGGCTTGTCGATGTCCGTGGTCTTCCGGAACGCTTCTTGTGGACATTCTGAACAGTTCCATCGGCTTCAAACTTATCTCTAATTCGAGTGATGGTAAGTCGCGTTGGTGGATCTGTTTGAAACTCCCTCCTAAACTGTCTTTGCACTTCAACTGCGTTTTCACACTTCCAGTAGCATTTTAGAATGAATTTCCTTTGTTCAAAGCTTAGTCTGACTGCCATTATTAATTCTAATGGGTTTAACTTGGAAAGAAAGAAACATCAATTTAGCTATCAGCTGTTAAAGTGTGTATACATTTTTTTGGGACGCCCTGTATATATATATATATATATATATATATATATATATAAGGCTACCCTGGGTAGCCTTGTGGTTAAGACGCCGGGCTGCTGATCGGGAGGTCGTGAGATCGAGTCCGGGCGAGAACTGTAATTTCTGACCGCCCGTGGTGGGGCGTGGTTCGGGGATTCCACGTTAAACTGTATGTAGGTCTAAGGTGGAATGACAAGCTTGACCTTCATCAGAATGAACAATTCGGGCGGAAGTAAGGTTAACCAAGATTATGTATGTATCATAGACAGCGGAACGGGGGGGGGGGGGAGCGCTCTCTTTGTCAACGAAGTTATTGTGACATTTTAAATTTTGAAAAACAAGTTTTTGAAAGTAAAAAGTAAACATTTAGCTTGTGTTTGGGATATGACATTTCGTCAAAATATCTTCAAAAGTTAATTAAAATCCCCAAAGTTAAAAGGGCTACAATAAAACATTAAAAACCAAAAAGTTTTTCGAAGGATACTACCTTCTTTATTTGGGCGATAAGAGCAACTGTTACCTATATAATATTATAAATATAATCACTCAATGAGAAGGATATAGTCGCTTCCATTGCATAATCTTCCGAAATGTGCCTCAAGATCACAAAAGAAGGAAGTGTTCGTAAACGTTTTTGGATGTATAAAAACTAAAAATATTTAATACAGCAGTGTTGCCAAATCGTGTTGCTTATTTAAACAGTGTAAAAGGGTTCACTAGTCTCGTTGCTCAACGAGTGTGATAGTCGATTTTGACAGTAAGGTAGAGTGATTGTGAATAAAATTACTGAAACTATGCAAAATTTTTACTTTTCCTTTGCTAATCTCATCGTCCCTCCTCTTCAGCGAGTCTTGCACCCCCAGTTGGGGCCGCGTCCCAAAGTCTCGGAGAAGTTTACCTAACTTAGACCAATTAAACCAAACCTAAACTAACTTAACCTAACCTCTAAAATTTATCAATAAAATGTTGTAAGTCCGTAGCCTACTTGGATTGTGTACTGGGATGAAATTGGGAGAATTCGAGTAGGCTACAGAGTAGCCTCGTTGCTAGTTTCTTTTTTTAATATTATCAGTCAAGAGTCCTAAGAATTGAAAGGAAAGAATTTTAAATCTACAATTACAAACTTAAAATTTCAATAGGGAAACTTTTTCATTTTTGTTATTCCTCAGCAGACTTCTTCTCTTTCTTAGAATTAACCTTCGGGTGATCGTGTGGCCTCGGTGAAGCTGCATCTTCGGTTATGTTTCACAAAGACGTGGAATTCATTCTATAAAAGTTACTCCGTAATTCTCATTTTCTCAGTGAATCAAGGTGACATTGGAAATTTTCTCACACCCAATAATCAAGTAGGCCACGTCCGTCCGCGCTTAGTTACTAAACCAATTCATTATTTAAGCTAATATCGATGCCTATCATGTATGAACCTCCTTGAAACATGATCTAGAATATATTACGTTTCATGCCTACATGCATGCGTGATTTCGTGGGTCCACACATGTAGTAGTAGTAGTAGTCTAGAAACGCAAAATATCTAAAAAGCATAAAAAATTACTAATTGGTAATATTCTGTTTTTCATTGGATACTTTATTCGTTTTTAGTGACAATAATAAAATTAAAAACAAAACCGAGTCATCAGTAAATTATTATTTTTTTATTTTTTTCTAAGCAAATTTTGCAACATAACAGTCAAACAGTTGTCATTCCCGTGATTACTATCATGATATTCAAATCCCATAAAAGTCATTCATCTCAACTTCTGTTTTATATCCGCCATGTTGCATACTATATCTACTGTATAACCAAAGTTACTCAGTCCCAGAGTCAGGAAATTGTAATGAGAAGCCTACAAGCAACCAATCAGCATTCTCTTTTTAGTCACACCTCCTAACGACAGCCAATCATACACACGAATCATGGGCCGATGTAAAATGTCGTCGTCAACGGCTGTTTAATAATGATGATGATGATGATGATAACGGTAATAAAAAAAGACCTACTTTTGTAGCAGCTCAAGTGGTTTTTCTTCAACCTCATTTCAATTTGAGCACCCCCCCCCTCACACACACACACACACATATATATATATATATATATATACAGGTCATTCCTGACAAGGTGTAAATACACGAAAGGCCTTGGAACCATTCTTTTTTCTTTGTGGGTTTGCATCATATTATAATATAGCATATACTGTGTGATATATATATATATATATATATATATATATATATATATATATTTGCAAGATTAAACCCAAGTTGGGATGTTGGGCCTCTTCCTTCCATCGGTCGCGCCATAAGGTGGTGGCTCTGGCCCGCCTCCGTATTGGCCACACCCACCTGACCCATGGCTATTTGATGGCCGGGGATCGGGTGCCCCGATGTCCCAATTGTGACGTCCTACTTACAGTTGCCCACCTCCTGGTGGAGTGTCCGCTTTACTCTGCGCTGCGCGCAGAGTATTTTCCCTTTTTGGAGAGCGTCGGGCTTTGTGATAGGCTTGGCGCTCTTCTGTCTGAAAGTCCCTACTTTTCGATAACCGGGTTGTTCTCCTTCCTCTTTCGCTCCCGACTTCTTTACCGGCTGTGACTTCGCTATGATCTTTCTGCTTTTCCCCCACCTCCACCTCCTCCTCCTCCTCCTCCTCCCCCGTCTATTGTTCATTTTCATTAGTTGTTCCATACTCTTCGTTCTGTGTTCGCTCTGCTATCCACCTTTCTTTTGGTGGCCATGAGCGGTCATTCTTTGAAACAAAAAAAAATATATATATATATATATATATATATATATCTCTCTCTCTCTCTCTCTCTCAGAGAAAAAATTATTCCAAGGCCTTTCGTGTATTTACACCTCGTCAGGGAATGAAATACTGCTGAATACACGAAAAGCTTTGGAATAATTTTTTTTTTTCTTGTGGGTTTGCATCATTCATCTATTTCACGAGTTTAAGCGTGAAATTCATCCCATATTATATATATCGCGCTTCAAAAGCTACCATGTATTCCGAGGCCGACCCTGATGAAATAGATGTACCCATTATGATGATAAAAACCCACTCTAATAGACAGAGTTTATTTCCACAACAGTTTCGATGCCCACTAGCATCCTCATTCGTTTTTCTGTATCTACCCGAGAGGATGCTAGTGGGCATCGAAACTGTTGTGGAAATAAACTGTGTCTATTAGAGTGGGTTTTTATCATCATATTGTGACTTTCACGTAAAAAAAAGTTTGTTTGCATTTATGAAATTTGATGTGTAGACCAATTCGATGATGTGAAAGACGATGCAAATGATGTCGACTTATCGTGACTATCTATCTACCTCCACAAACGGAGCATGTTTTTCTAATTAGTGATCACCACCACCAGACTTCCTGCCTTATATTTCTCCTCATTGTTTTGAACATGATAGTTGTACGTGTTGTATTGCGTTCCGCATGGTCAGTTTGGTTTACGCACAATATTTCACATCGACATGATGTCCATCCCATTTCACCACTAAATACTGTTAATGACTTTTGAAACACCCTATATATTAGAAGCCCAAGTAGCTCTTTGTTTTGTACAATCAGTGCTGGACTTACCTATAAGCTAAATAAGCTATAGCTTAGGGCCACACACCCTCGGGGGCCTCATTTTTTTAAATATATTTTTATTTTATCATTAGTTTTTATTCTTTAACACTAATTCATCAAAAATTATATATATATATATATATAATTTTTTCTTTATCATTAACATTAATATAAAAAATAATAATTATAGTAATAATTATTTTAAATTTTTTTACCCGAATTTTTTTAGAGAAGGGCCTCAAATTTCATATAGCTTAGGGCCTCAGCAGGAAGGGCCTCAAATTTCATATAGCTTAGGGCCTCAGCAGGTGAAAGTCCGGCCCTGTGTACAATAGGCCTATTTGGGATCACCTGAAGATCAGGGCCCCCAGCCTTCTTTAGTTAGCCCTATAAGGCTAACTAACAAAAATATCACGACTTACCTCACCAATCGTCAAGGGCGTACAGTTGACCTAACGATTGGTTAGGTTAAGTCGTGATATTTTCGTTAGTTAGCCTTATAAGGCTAACTAACGAAGGCTGGGGCCCCTGAGCTTCAGGGGATCCCCTATTTGTTCTAGGCGAACGTGCCAGGTCTACTCATTAATACATAGTAGTTTAGGTTAGATTCAATTTGATAAAGTTGCAACAGGAAGCTTTAAAATATATTATTTTTTGTTATATAAACAAATACTTCATACGAGTTTCGTTTGTCCAATTTTTTCAATTTTATTCTAGGCCTTACTGGTCATGCAGTAATAATAAAAATATGTCAGAAGGGCCAGAAACCGACATGACGCTCAGACCATCATCATCAGGATTTGAATCCCCAACCTCAATTCACTTATAGGAAAACGGTGTTACCCGCTGAATTGCAGACGCTGGTTATTCGTGTACACTGTACAGTACAATTTTACAAATCAAACGTGGACAGCCACAGTGGCCCCGGGGCGGCTTAAGCCAAACTGTTGAAGATGGCTTGCCTGGCTTCAGCTGATGAGGATATGAATCATCGTTCAATGTATCAATTTTGATTGGCTACATGTTACATGTTTGCTCAAAGAAGCGTCATTAGTGGAGGCGTTATCAAAGGAAATACTGAGCAGCATAATTATATAAACTACTATTAGTTTTTAATCTTGGAAGGTATTATATAGGGAAATTTCTATCTATACAGGGTGAGTCAAAAGTAGCGCCCGATTTCTGTCAGTTGATTGTTTGTTTGTCATTTGTATTACAGTGTACAAGAAGGTAGAAATAAATGAATGACATGTTTATCTGACCATTTATTCGGGGGAAAATTATTACGGAACTGTACCGGAACTGTATCTGCAAGACAATTATTAACAACATGACTTCCCAGAAAGAATCTGACAGCCGAAAAAACAGAAATCGGGCGCTACTTTTGACTCACCCTGTATATAGGGTGTACATAAAGTCAGGATCTATTTTTGTGAAATAATTATTTTTTCTATTTTTCTTTTCAGAAGCCCTTAGAATGAATACAGAAGAGCGTGTGGCAACAGTAATTTGGCGAATCGAGGGAAAGAGACAATGACATCAGAGAGAAGTTTAGAAGGAGATTTCATAAGCCGGGGCCAATAGACAAGACAATACGAAAATGGGTGAACAAATTTAAACGAACGGGATCTGTAAATGATGAAGCAAGATCAGGACGACCGTGTATGCAGTACGCGGAATTATCACTGAGGAGCCACGTACGTCCGTTCGTGCTGCATCACACAGACTCGGCCTCCCGACGTCATCTGTGCACAAAATTCTGAGTTAATTTGCGGAAGAAAAGCTATCATTTGCAGGTTTTACACGATTTACATAAGGAAGATTTCCCTCGACGAAGTGGTGTGTGTGCTGATCTCGTAGAACAAATCTGGAGTGATAATTTAATGGACAACATTCTCTTTAGTGATGAAGCCACTTTCCATACGTGTGGAAAAGTAAATCGTCATAACTGTCGAATTTGGGCAGATGAAAGACCGAATGATTTCGTCCAAAATTAGGGGGGACACTCACCTAAAGTTAATGTCTGGATGAGTTTAACAAAATCTAAGGTTTATGGTCCTTTTTTCTTTGCTGAAGCTACAGTTACGGGGCTTATTTATCTGGACATGTTACAGCAATTCCTTGAACCTCAGCTGATTGGGGATAGGATTGTTAGTATCGTCGTCTATCAACATGATGGTGCTCCGTGTCACTATGCCAAAATTGTTCAGGATTATCTAAATGGACGTTTTCCAAATCGCTGGATCGGACGCGGAAGCAACAACAGACCTTGGCCAGCGAGATCACCAGATTTAACCCCTTTAAGTTTCTTTGCATGGGGCTTTATCAAATCGCACGTCTGTCAGACGAAGATTACGAGTCTTGAAAACTTACGTACACGTATATGAACTGCTGCAGAAAACATAACCCCGCAAATGCTCCAGAATGTTTAGAAATGCTGCGGAACGATTTGAGCTGTGCAGGGATACTGATGGGCGTCACGTCGAATCCTACTCTTAATTATTTAATAAATGTTACCACTTTATCATTTTATGATTGAATTCCATATAATTTCCAAGTGCTTCACAAAAATAGATCCTGACTATGTACACCCTGTATATGTGTGTGTGTAACTCTTAATATGGTACAGTATATATACAGTATAATAAGGGTGCTCACTTCATTCGAGAGAAGCAACAGACGGAGAACTTTCGAGTAAGCAATTTCCGATTAGGCCTCGCGGTAAGGACAAGATTCGCTTATAAGAAATCTTGGATAAGATCTATCTGAAGTCTAATTAATAAGAGATAAAAGTCGACCAAGAAACGACTCACTCCCACTTGTTTTTAATCTAATTAAGGCAATATGATTCAAGCCCAAACAAAAACTTTGCCAATCATTTTCTCGTCCCCACCGGACCCACACTGGCCTTCTTGGGTTAACGTGTTGGCCTATCCCGACTACGTTAACCATAAAAAGAGCAATTGTCATACCAAAATATTCAATTTTTAACTAACACGAGACGTAGTTCCATTTTAACAGATCTCGTGGAAAATTTATAAATTTATGTTAATTAGTTCAACCTATTATTTATCAGACACGTCAACTCTCAAGGATTTCAAGTATTTCACCGTCTATTACTATTAACAATAAAAAATTGGGGAAGAATGTCTGAAAGTCCCTCTTATGTGGGATACGTTTCCAGTTATGAAAATCAGTCATTGAGAAGAAATCTCACGGATTTTCATACTTCAAAAAAGGTCGACGCCTCTAATCGTGCAGCACAAAATATGAGGGCATACTTCGTATTTCAGAAATTACCTCGTCCCAGAACACCATAACCTGTACTGGGGTTTGCGAACTTCGACGAATATGGTACCAGATGAAGGAAGTAGACTTTCGAAACTAAATTTCTTTTAATTATACTTCTTTTGGTAGTAGTAGTAGTAGTAGTAGTAGTCCGAATGTCTAACTTTAGTGTCCTAATTTAATTATTAGCAGTTTAAATGAATTACATTCTAATAAAAGTTATCGAGTGGGCCATTCCTAAAAGACAGGTGGTCTTAGCAGAATCCTTTTACTTTACTAAGAATCTCTTTCAAGAACAAATGTTCCTTGCCAAAGAACAAAAATGTCACGAAACTGCGCCACCTGCCAGCCACTATTTTGAGATACGTTATTGATTTATTTTTCAGTCTTCTCAGAATATGCTTACATTCACTTAAAAAATTTACCGCCACGATGCTTGCATTTGCGACCACTACGTAATGAAATAGGAAATATTCTAGTTTACCAAATGCTGCTGCTTTTTTTTTTTTTCTTTTTACTTAACCCTTTAAGGATGAGCCCGCAGCATATGCAGTCACTTTGTTACCAGAACGTATAGGTTTTATAGTTATTCAAAACTAAATATTTTAGTAACTAGTCACTGAAATAACACACATTTTAGGTTCCTTTCTCGACAATTAAATATCTATATAAACATGTAGAAACGAGGCATTGTAGTACAATTTATATTGTTATTTCTGGTGGACCTTTTAACCCTTTAACGCCGGAATTATTTGTAGGGTTAAGTTATGAATGCGTGTAATTGAAATGTTATCAATAGGTAGCGGTCGTCCTTTTAGGGTTAAGGTACCATCCATCGTTAAAGGGTTAAGAGGTTTCAATGTTCAATGTGGTCCACACTGGCTGCTAAATTGCCAATTTGGCATAACTTACCTGAAGTCAGCTTTTTATTCTTCATAAACAGCCTTGAAGTTTTTTTTAAGTTAATTTACGTTTAAGAAACACCTTAGCACTGTATCAACATTCCCATTGTTATTGTAATAATTCGGGATGCATGAAATAAAGATTATTCATATCAGAATATATATATATTCGAGAAACACGATCGTACGTACGTACGTTGGTTTTGTCTATTTAACCTCGCGTGACTGATATATCCTCTCAGAACCTCTCTCTCTCTCATCTTCCCTTCATCAGGTTCTAATTAAGTACCAAGGTTTGGTTAGTCAACAGTAACTACCAGTTATGTTCAAATTTGAACGAGTTCGCCAGTAATCTCGAAGTACTGCTTTAAATGGAACGTCCCACGATTATTTTTCGAAGTTACGAGACGTACGAAGTTCTTCCAATTTCTATTAGCCAGAAAGTTCATCATAATTTTCGAGAATTAAAATTACCCAAGATTTGCAAAGTCGGAAGTATTTCATACTAATGTGGGGAAAAAAAAAAAAAAAATCACACCCAAGCCAAAGTATTCAACATACATACAGACGGAGACCCCAGAATTGGAGTTACGATTACGGACCATTAGGCTGGTATAGGATAAAGTTAATAGAACCGTAACAAATATTTCACCCGAGGGAAACGAGTGCCTTCACACCCAAAAGGAGGGGGGGTGCGCGCTCAAAGCTATCTATCTATCTATCTAATACAAAGGGAGTGAAGGCACTAGTGTTTCCTTTGGGTGAAATAATCGCCAGGTTGCATTAACTTTTATCTTGTCCTAGCCTAATAGTCAATAACCAAAACTTAGAGGTCTTTGGTTCGAATCCTGTGGTCATGAGCTTGTTTCCATCACACACACACACACACACACACACATATATATATATGATGAAAAGAACCACGAAGGAAAGGAAACAATGATGCTCAAGCGCTTTCGTCTAATGACATCCTCAGTGTTCTTGAGGATGTCATTACACGAAAGCGCTTGAGCACCATTCTGTTTCCTTTCCTTCGTGGTTCTTTTCAATCAATATTTTTCACGCGTTCAATGTACCAAAAATCGATCTCCGGCCGAAATTCAGTGGAAAAACGCCTTATATTTGAGTAGTCATACACTGAAGCGTACATGCATACATATTACATACATTACTATATATACATTCTAGAAATGCATAGTATTCTCTAATATCGAAATTTTCTATATAACCTTATACCCTACATAAAAAAATTGTATTAATTTCTTTACTATCCCCTACTAACTTTTTTTTTTTTTTTTCTATGGTATCCATTCAATTTTCATCATTTGGTCGTCAACCGTAAATGTATGTTTGCGTTAACTGTAAGAACATAAGTGAAGGCAATCTGGTTGATACTGGATACTCATCCATTTCATTTTAGTGTTAAATTAAAATATACTGATTCGTGATTGATTTAGAAATGATGTTTGCTACTCATCTTTAAAATTTATGTCCATACCTTAAGACTTAGGAAATCTTAATTAAATCTTGGAAAATGTAGCTAAACGAGAGTAATGGAGAGTAAATCTCGCAAAAGGTGAGAAGTGAAAACTAGTTTCGCTCCAAGTTTCGACATCTAAACAAGTTCATGAAATAGGAAATATGTCGAAAAAAAAAACTAAACAAAATTTACTAATGGTTTCACGTTATAAGATAATTTCAGTTTAAAACTTTTGAACATTAAATTTGATGAGACTTCTAATGTAAAAATAATCTTGTATACATGTTACATACAGGGAATCTGCGTAACTAGGGATTTCATGCAAGGTTAGGTAGTGATATTTTTGTTAGTTTTAACGAAAGTATCATGGCTTAACCAATCGTCAAGGAGGTACAGTTGACCTAACCGAGCATTCACTAAATTTCCGTAGGTTCAACTAACCTTATTCTTTCATAGATAGATAGATATATATGCGTGAAAACAGTCATTTTATGTAATGCTTAAAAGCTGCAGACGTTTAGGGTAATTCGAGGATCTTTTCAGTTTGACTGCCGCCATTGAAACATAATTAAACTTTTTGTATTTTAACTGAAATGTCTTGATACAAAATAAGTTACTTTATAAAGAGCTTTTCTTAATTTCCCCTTCAAATTTTGTTTCTTATAAACAATTTTAATTACTTTCAAGATCCACGCTTAATTTTTAAGTTTTAATCGTGTACTCAGAAAAATAAGGGGATCACCTGAAGATCAGGGCCTCCAGCCTTCTTTAGTTAGCTTTATAAGGATAACTAACAAAAATATCACGACCTAACCTAACCAATCGTCAAGGTCGTACAGTTGACCTAACGATTGGTTAGGTTAGGTCGTGATATTTTCGTTAGTTAGCCTTATAAGGCTAAGTAAAGAAGGCTGGGGGCACTCACCTCTTATGTTTCAATGGCGGCAGTCAAACGGAAAAGATCCTAATTCGATTAAGCGGTTAACGACTTTGTGAAGGTTATGTTAGATTATTATTATTACCTATGTTTAAGGGTCACAAGTATTACGCGAAATGCCCGAAACTTTTAGGCATTATGTGAAATGACTGGTTTCACACAATTATATATTCCACTTCAAAATGGAAGAAACTTATGAAGATAATAAACTTCTACCCTTTCCACCAGTTTCTTTCAGTAATTTTATTGCTTTTGCAATTATTTGGCTGGCAATACTAATCTCGGTACATACTAATGGGAAGGTTTCAATTTTCTTAATGGTAATTTAATATCTACAATGCTTACAGATATGAAATTTACGAGGAAAAGACCCAATATTTAACTCTTCCACACCACAATAATAGTATAGAATTGAAGAAAACTTCAGCAGCAGTGAATATATAAGTCGTAGTAAACAATTCCAGCTCAACCTAGTTTAGACGAGGGTTAACCCCTTTTCAATCCTTAAATCATCGTCCAGCCGGGTTTTTTAGATATCTAAAAATGACCGGGATTTTGCATTTTCAAAGGTTTTCGATGCGAATATGGCAACGCTACCATATCTGCCAGACAGATTAGATAACCCCCTCTCCGAAGTGTCCTTTTTTGATAGTTCAAATATGGTAACCGTAGTTTAATTAACTTTCATCGCGAGTATTTCTGGCCCAATAACTCGTGTGTCAGTATATAGTAGGAGTATTAATTACCAAAGAACATTCCTGGAAAGTTTATAATACATTCGCGCGCAACTATTTCGTTTTCAAGACATTACGACGAAACCATTTGAAACCAAAATACTACAAGCTTACCTATTTCATTACTTCAGTAGAGTATTAACAAGATACGCGCTAGTTCTACGTTCCTATCTTTTCAATAAGTGATCCATTAGAAAAAGTAAAAATTTTCTCGTGAGCAATATGGGCCCACTCAAAATTCCAGAAGTTTCCTTTATTTTACAAATCCGACATTTCATTATATTTAAAGACGACACCCTAACGTTCACTCGACAGTAGCAATTTTAATTACTCTAAGAGCACATACCAAATGCGATTAATTTCATTAAATTTAAGTGTTCGCTAACAAATTAACGCGAACTAACTTTCATTCTTCAACGACCCGCTAACTACGATCCTTCAAGTAGGCAAAGCCCAACATCAGTCATGTAGGCCAAAATCATACGCAAAATTAATGACTTATCAATAGGTTTAGGCTTACAATCGAGTGTATCACTGCTTTCACGTAAAGATAAGGATAATAGGCTCTTACAGTTCAATGGGAAATGGGGGTTGAGGCCTATTGATACCGACCACTCAAGTACTATCTACTAAAATTAAAAACAAAAAACGTGTCGCATTAGAATATCAACTTTTCATCCTAAGAGACCTGCAAGTTTAAGTAACATACTAAAACAATTAAAGCCAATAACAGTTCTTTGAAGAAAAGCAAATTATAATTATTCTTGGTTCAGAGGAAACCTAATCAGGTATATATATATATATATATATATATAATATATATATATTATATATATATATATATATATATATTTATATATATTTATTATATATATATAATATATATATATATATATAGGGGGGAGCTACGAGGGCTTCAGCTCCCACCCTTGAAATAAAATAAGTTATATTTCTATGCATTTTTTCAAATAAGTAAATCGAGTAACTACGACATGCCAAGTATCTTCAGCACGTGTTTAATTTTAATACATTCACAAATGTTTTTTACACATTCTGGCTACGCCCATATATATATATATATATATCACGCGCGCGATCTATATATATAGGTGCAATTTATTTTCAGGTATGGCTGGAAAATTAATGAAAATACCACATGTTCAAGAAAGCACTAATTTATCAAAATTATGGCAACACTCGTTAATTTCCAAGCCATATCTAAAGAAATGTTACCTATGGCCCAAGAATTGTTGCACCACGCATATATATATATATATATATATATATATATATATATATATATATATATGTATATATGTGTGTGTGTGTGTGTGTGTTACTTCAAGATCACTTTTGTAAACTACACCTTTACACTACTGTACATATTTAACCTATTCAAGATAGGTGCCTACTTCGACTAGTTCTACAGCAAGCAATTAAGCCTTACAGTAAAAATCATGATACATCTTCAGTAGAAATTCTTAACGCTGATAATTAGTTGATTTGACCATTTTGCAAATAACTAATATCGCTTTGGATAATTTATCTTGGTCAACCCCGATTGGCCCCAAGTTGGTTCCTGTCGCCAAAATGTAATGCAATGAGAGGCTTTCGTATTCGATCTCAGAAAGCATCTTTATGATAGGTTCTATTTGTTGATAAACGAAGACGGTAAACTAGACCTCTGGATTCGAGTATGGTACCTTAAGGTAACTTATTTACTAAATTTGATGATGACCCAAGGCAAGAAGTCTTTTCTTCTACCCATTAGGTTACAATTGGTTTTAGTATTAATAAGCTTCCATAACAAATTTGGTCAACTTTTAAACTAACTCCATTCTGCTAAGGGGGGCTTAAAGGTTTACAAAGCAAAAAGTATATACTTTTAATCAAATGGGTTTTTTTTTTTAAGAAAATTCATACAATAATGAAGTAAACGCAATTTATTTATTTAACCAGGACCTAAGACGACCATTAAAAGCTAGTATACAACTGTAAAAGTGCCTGATCACGACGTTACCAAAATTTCTTGGGCCCATATAAAGTTAAGTTGGCTGTAGCAGCTTATTTTAGGTTAAAATTGCTAAAATGGGTCCTGAACAAATTTAAGTTAAAATATACGTAGGGAGTGAACGAAAGGTTACTGCTCGTCTTGAAAAAAGAAAAACTGTGGCACACTGATTATTTACGCTAAAATTTGAAAATATATATTGATATAGGTATTGTAAACAAACATATAAGGTTATTAAGTTCAACCAATTCCCCATCAATAATAAACTAATGTCGGTATTAATCAGTCTCCATACGTTATACTATAAGTCTAACGTTAAAACAACTTTAAAAAAACTCAATTCAGTTAAAATATAAATGATTATAGTACAATCCTTATAAAAGAATGCCTGCCAGCTGATTCTACCAATGCAACCTTACTGCACGTACCTTCGGCATTCTGAAATTCCTCTTAATATGTTAAAGTCCACCCTTTTCAGGATATTTTGCAATAAACGACTAGAAAGTGCTTATAATGCACTTAATATGTAGCTAAAAACAATTAGGGTAAGCCCTCAAACTATTAAGTAGAGGTACATCAAACACGCCACTTCTCTCGAAGCCGTCACTTATGGCTACCGGGCGCCATTTTGTTTTCACTTTTTCAATCACAAAATATACGCTTAATATATAAAAACTCCATACACTATATACTTTTATATTAATTTAAATATATTAACTGTATATTACTCGAGACTTTGGTACTAAACAATCCTCCCAACAACGAAGGATGACAATAAAAAACTTAGATTTAAATTCCACAGATAGATACAGCAACGAACGCTACGGTCTACACTCTTACTACCCACAATTCCTCAGAACTGTGACGTAGATGCATTTGAAACCAACAAACTAACACACGCCCTCTAGATTTTTAGATTTTGATTCAGGCCTATACTAGCTAAAGGAAGAAATAATAAGTAAGTACATAATTCCTGTTTAATTTTTACAATGTACCTCTAGAACTTTCCAAACAATATGCAACAAAAATATTTTTGAAAAATTACAAAATATTAATTAAATCTTATTTAATGTTTCCTAACTTTCCTTGGCTTTGGAGAAATGAAGAAAGAAACAGGCGTTTCGTCCGTAATGCTAATTACACTTAAGCCACCCATCGTAAGACCTTCCACTCCTGCCTGGAAGAAAAAAAAGTAAAAACTTTAAATAATGTACATACATACACTTAAAAATGTCTAAAAAAATTGTGAAAATAGTAAATGCAGCAAGCAATCTGAAATAGAAAACCTTTATATAAAGGTAAACAATTATAAATGAACAAATATTAAGAGAGATCAGCGTAGCGTCACTCCAGAGTGATAAGCAAAGACGACATTAACCAGAAAACTAGTTAGGTAGTAATAGTATTATTAATTCATCCCAAATTACTTAACCATGTATCTAACTACAGGGTGTCCGAAAGGGTATCCAACGGTAAATACACAAACTGTTCAACCCGATGGGAAATACATTTATTATTGAACCATATCCCATACAGATGTTCAAAATGCCCCATTCACTTTCAAACACGCTAGTATAATTGAATTCAGTAATGTAATTCTCACTGGGTAAAGACTTTTTTCGGACACCCTGTATAGGGAGGAAATATTCATAATAATAATATTACAAAGAAATACGTTTGTAGTGTATAATTTTTTTTTTTTTAGTAATATGGAGACGGCCAAAGCAGACTACATTTGCCTAACTATTGTTGTTCTTACAATATGGCTACCGCGACGGGTAAGCACGGTGCTCATTCACTCAATGGCTGCCTCCTCTTCCATAAAAAAAAAAAGGTCGTAAGGTGATTAAGGAAATCGAGAACGAGTAACAGGTATAGTAGTAGTAGTTTACAATTCGACAATTCGCTATACATTAAAAATGCCAGTCCGTACACAAATGCGGACAATCGGACAATTAATAAACGATGGGAAAAGAGTGACATCATTAAAGTACATCGTGTCAACGACGTAATCAATTGACATTCATGTCAAATGGTTTGAAGTGAACAAGTTTAACATTAACAACAGTTAACCCTCGATTCTTAATCCTCGATGGAGTCTAGTGTCAGACCTTAAGTTGCGCTTGACTTAAGTAAAAATGCTCCAGATTCAAATAGCTAACTACCTTTCACAATATAAGAATAAAAATCAATCGAAAGTCAAAGTTTTACGAGCCTTAGATTCATTAAATTTAAATCTTCAATTCTTTCACTAAAATAATTAGTGTTAATCAAGGACCTAACTAGTGACCCACACTTTCCGCAAAATCCCCTTGACAACATGCCAAAACTAAGTAACACCTACCACTCCGAAATATCAAACTGTATAACCTATTGGGCATAGCAAAATTTTTTTTTGAAAATTCTGACCAAGAATGATCAACATGCCCACTAAATCTTAAATCCAGATAAAAATGGCCGAGTTAAAAAGGCGTTAGTACTTTTATTGGTAGATCTAATTATTACTTTCCTCTTCCTGACAAACCAATGCCATGTGGGTAGTTCACTTTCCCATTAGTGATGCCCCAATATGCATTATATCCAAAAAATTCCCACTTAACTACGATTCAGTATGGAATGCCCAACTTGGGCTTTGGCACGAGGAGGGGGGGGAGGAGTATTAAACCTTTAAAACTAACTAGCAAGTCTTAAGGCGTTCCCCTCCCTCGTTCATACCCAACGAAAATCAGTTTCCCTTACCTAATCATTACTACAACTACCAATTCACGAAAGGTCCGCTTTAAAAACCTCATTTGGCAGTCACTGAATAACCTACCACTAACTCTTAATTAAGCACACAAATGCTACACAATTCACATTAACCGCGAATATCCAGTTACAAGAAATAACAGCTGAGAAAATAAAGTCAAACCGAATAAAGAATTAACATGTGGGGTGTCTACTAAAACCTCAAAACGGTTCAAAATAATGCTTTTCATCCACCTTCACTCGAGAAACTAACTGATCGTAATTTTGGGAGTAAAGAATAGCAACATCTACTAAAGGACTTGCAATTTCAATCTTTATCATCATCATATAAATACTTTTTCAAGTGCAATAACCGCACATTTCCCTCGCCATCTTTCAATGGGAATAGCAAATGTATACAGTACATTCAAAAATAGTTATTAAGTTATATATATATATATATACACGGTGAACCAAAAGTAGGTGGACAGTAGGTTGAATACGGTTTGTGTTATATTTATTATAACTATGGTGTTCATTATAACTATGGTGTTTGTGTTTATTATATTAAATATTATAACTAAATTATTAAATTTTATTTTGTATTATAGTATACAAAAAAAATTAAATATGTATTCTCAAAATAAACGTTATCATTTACTGTCCACCTACTTTTGGTTCACCCTATATATATATACACTTCTCAGGCATCATCTCCTAAATCTGATAATCAACAAAATTATTCTTTTGAATGGGTTAAAGAAAAAAAAAACCTACATGCCCTTGCGTATCACATCCCTCAACTAAATCTGCATACGATTCTGTTATTCCTTCCAATAAATTTTTACCAATATTCATAGCCCAATTCATCCCTAATTATCTAATACAAGACTTCCTATCACCATACATTTAACATACTTGCGTGTATGTGTGCGTGATATATTAATATATATATATATATATATATATATATATATATATATATGCGCCTCGGTGGTGTAGTGGTTTAGCGTTGCTGACTACGAATCCATCGGCCCCGGGATCGAGACCCGCTGACTGCAGCCGGCACGCAGTAAAACCCTGCTGTTCATCCTTCCCCACAAAGAAAGTGGTTGGTAGATAAATGGGTACCCTGGGTGGCCTAATGGTTAAGATGCTGGGCTGCTGGTGGGACGTGGTTCGGATTCCACGTTAAACTAGGTCGAAGGCGAAATGAAAAGCTTGACCTTCGTCAGAATGAACAATTCGGAGGGAAGCTAACCAAACGTGTGTGTATATATATATATATATATATATATATATATATATATATATATATATATATATATATATATATATATATACGTACGTGAAAATCTAAACTTCTTGAAGGCCTGCACGTCTCCAAAACATGCCAGGTCAAACTCAAACTGCTTTACATTTCTAATTTTCAAGTTTTAAAATTTCCTGCTATTTCTAGGTTAAACACAATAAAATATCTTTCCAAGCTTTCAGTTTCCACGTTCCAACAGATTAAAACTAACTTATTAATTGCGACTAATTAAATTATTATTATTATATATATACATACGCACTTCGTTTGCGCATACGCATTCCAAGACTGCGCAAGGCATCAAGCGGGCAACCTGCGTAGTACTTGAACGAAAACAAACATCGACCGATTGAATGAACGCGACTTCCATGAGCAAGCTGGGCACTCAATTATCGAGTAAGCGGAAAACGTACGATGAAGCGCAAATTATAAGGCAAGATTGAAATTCCAACCATAAAATCTCCAAACTGCGGCAGGATGCTGCATCGAGAGTCCAAGACATATTTGTTCAACACCTCCAGCCAGTGGCGGATTATCATTGAGGCAATTGAAGCTGAAGCCTCAGGCCCCCAATCAACCGAGTTTCGATGATATAATTCGAGATTTCGCAAACTACTTTGATTAAATATGACGAGTACACAAACTGACCAATTACCTATTTTATTTTGTTTTATAGGCCCTAAAGTAAAGTTTGTTTCATACCGTTTTGATTTAGCAAACGGCAAAATACAGTGTTAAGGTTCTTTTAAGTTTGTTTCTCAATTAGCCTAAGCACTGTACGTATAATTCGTGTAAATGTACTATATACTGTACATGTATTGTTAATAATCTATAGAAAAGTATCCCCAAAATAAAATTAGCCTCAGGCCCCAAGTACAGTTAATCCGCCCCTGCCTCCAGCCGACCCTTCCCAAAAAGGGAATTTACTTCCAAAAAGTAATATTTGCACTACTACTACTAAAAACAAACTTGGTACCTCGTATGAAAATGTGAAAGGGTCTTCGAATTTCAAACATGGAGGAATTCGCAATTACTTCCGATAAAACGCCAAACGATCGAGATTTAAAACTCTAAACCCGTATACTTCAACCTAGATATAGCTAGTTAAACATCTTTAAAATAGTTAAGATTCGCAGATGCCAACATGGATATACAGGGTGTCCCATAAGTCCGGCATCATAGGAAAAATAATTAAAAAAAGGCAAAACAAAAGCTTTTATTTACAGAACGTCCTCAATATGTCCACCATTGTTTTCAATACACAAATTCAGACGTGATACCTAGTCAGCAAGCACACGGTGAATGATGTCAGGAGTAATGGTCTTACATGCCCCAATAATGCGCTGCCGCAAATGTTCAACTCCTAATTTTTTTTTCCTGCGTAAACCAGCGCTTTCAAGTGGCCCCAGAGATAAAAATCTAGTGACGAGAGATCCGGGCTTCTAGCTGGCCATTCCACAGGCCCTAGGTCCTATCCAATGACCAGGGAATTGTTGGTACAGGTGCTGTAATGTGCAGGAGCGCCGTCTTGCTGGAACCATGTTGGGAAATTTCCTCCTCCGTTCAAGACACTGGGAAATGCTTCTTCCTTGAGCATACGTAGGTAGGTGCTTCCAGTGACATGTTCATCGAAAAAGAGGGGGCCTATGACGCGATCCTTCCAAATGCCACACCATACCATCACCTGAGATGCACCTCATTTCTTTGAAGAGGTATACCCGTGAGGGTTGTTTTGAGACCAGTAGCGGGTGTTCTGTCGATTTACCTCACCATTTCCATAAAAAACAGCCTCGTCACTGAACAGAATGGTGGACGGGAAATTGGCATCCCGAGCATATTGTTCCATTCACAAAATTCCACCCGCCGGTCGGGATCATCATCATCATCGCTTAATTTCTGTAGGATCTGAAGTTTATATGGATGCCATTTGTGAGCCTGAAGAATGCGATGGATGCTACTTTTCGACACTCCTGTCTCGGCGGACAATCGCCGAAGAGACTTATTGGGACTTCTGTTAAAATGAGCCAGGATAGCAGTCGCTGTATCATCGTCAGTGGACCTCTTTGAAGGTCCACTGCGTGGTTTATCTTCTATGGATCCTGTTTCCTTAAACTTTGCAACAAGTCTGCTAACACAACTCTGTTATTGGCTCGCGGTCTGGATGCAGTCTGTTAAATTCAGCAGCGGCCTCTCTCTGACTCCGATTTCCTAGGAGTAGAATTATCTGGATTCGTTCTTCCTTGCTCACAGACATTATGGCCTGCAGAAATAGAAAAATATGAATTATGGTTTGTAGAAATAGAAATATGAATTTCTCCTATGATGCCGGACTTATGGGACACCCTGTATATGGAAAACCAGAAAAATCAAAGACGAAAAAACAGCGATTCAAGGTTTTGATTGAAAACCAACATATTTTTAGTGACCATTCCTCAAATTAGTGACATAGTCGTTTTAGCGCGTCAAATCAATTATTCTCTAAATAAAACGGGGATATATCATACGCATACACGAACTGAAGACGGGTATGTAAGGCGCGAGCAAATGGCTTTAAATATTTATTTCGAATGAAATAAATATTAAGATATCAGAATTTATCATGAAAAACGAGAACGCGGAATTTGATAGTAAAAATAGGGAAAATTTCGAGAAAACGGAATAGTTGGCACGCGTGGATTCGTAAAACCTACAGCACATTATTGCCGTTAATCGTATGCTCAACTACTACTACTACTACTACTACTACTACTACTACTACGCACAGTTCTCTTACTTTTCCCGTACGCAATCTAGTTTTGGAGAATGCTACCCAAGTGCGTGTACTTAGGAAAACGAGCAAAGTGAAAAACTAACGTTCTCCTACAAGAACGCACGAGCGCAAACTGAACTATTATTGCGCGAACAAATTAGGCCCTATTCTAGACTTATCAATAGTCAAAACTATTAAGTCATAGGAACTGTTTCAATTTAAATTTTGTTCATAGGAAACTTATTACTTTTCACTGTGCACACTAAAATACTAATAGTTAAAAACACCTAATTTTATTTTTTCACGTTCTTGCGATGTTAAAATTAAACTAACATTAATCCATCGTGTATGGTTAATAACTAATAAGGTACACAAGGTACACTGTAACAGACTCGCGCTTAATCTTCTATGTATTTCTCAATAATGACTACTAAACACACAACTAGCAGTGTAATTTGGGGCTCTGAGGGGAGGGGGAGGTATCTTTTAAAAACTGTTCCGAATGACAATCGTTTTAAGAAGCTTCCTTCGCAATCTTTTTTTAATCTGACTTTTGAAACTGACGACGCATGACACTGCCATTACACTCGGGATCTCTGGACTGTCATGGCGATAATTTAGGCCAGATTTTTTTTTCTTAATATTACCTTCGAGACTGCGATTATTTACGAGTTAACTAAAAACATAACGCAGTTCTTCGGATTAAAAGATTACTTTCGACGAACTTCCTCACACTGTACATTGAAATCACTAGAGTTCCCGGTTTGACACGCATCGACACCGATTAAGGGAAGGAAGGAATAGTGGCGTGAAATTGAACTTTATCCACTCAAGATACGCCGACTACTAAAATTAAGGAATCATCATTATCTCCTCCAGTGACAGCAATGTTAAAATGTTTACAAAGACGACAGCTGATTCACATTCTTTAAGGATCGTGCCGTGGCCACGGTAGTTAATATATACTAGTGCGCGTGAAAAGCGGTAGTTAATATATACTAGTGCGCGTGAAAAGTTTCCGTATACCTTTCTTTAAAAAGTAACAATTGCTGGATGTGAATAAGAATTAGTACAAACTGCCAGGCTTATTCTATTCCTCGAAATACTCTCTGTTCACACTGATGCGCCTCTGCTATCTGGAGGGAAGGGAGTAGAACAACCTTAGGTATAAGTATCTTCCTGAAGCCACTGGACTGGGATGCAGCAATCTGAAGATCTTCACTTCCGGAAAAAT
Source organism: Bathynomus jamesi (assembly GCA_023014485.1). Lineage (NCBI taxonomy): Eukaryota > Metazoa > Arthropoda > Malacostraca > Isopoda > Cirolanidae > Bathynomus > Bathynomus jamesi. The sequence continues at coordinate 983,050 of JAJOZX010000081.1, read as the reverse complement.
GTCCTCCATCGGTCAAAAAAATATTAAAATCTGAAGATGTGAAGTCTTGACTATAAGGTAGGGATGATTTACAGTCCACTACAGTCCACTGAAAGTTAGTAATGGGCTGTGCAATCATGAATGGCAAATGTGGGTGGGTAATGTCATGCAACATGTACACATCAGTGTCCATTTTGGGTCGCATTCTTCGCGGTTCCTTCTTGCGTGTAATGTTTGGCAATATCTTTCGACATTGATTGTTGCGTATGGTTCCACAGATTCCGTCAGTACTGGACCTTTCTCGTCCCAAAATCCTATAAACTGAACGTCTTTAGTGAACACTAGATTCGAACTACTGTACTTTGGTCGAGATGAGGAGGAATGCCGCCATTCCTGACTGACTGTTCATTCGTTTCAGAGCAAGAATGGCAACCTACATCTCGCCTCTAGTCACAATTTTGCTGAGAAACCTATCTACCAGCTATGTATTGCTGCAACAGTTCTCGGCATGCCTCCACAGTAAGTTCTGTTCTGAACTCGGGTTCTAGGGTATACATTTTGTGGTAATCCAGTGCGTCCAAATTTTGTTCGAGTACCTTACTTATTTAAACAACGGATATTAATTATTTAGTCGTTATGCGCAGATCTGCTCCAAATTCATCGACATAAGCATCTTCAAATGTGACGTGGCCACCTTTCAACTTCGTTATCCAGTCACTAAAGATCCCTGAATACACTGAATAGACAAGGTATTATCTCACCAACACTCCTCCAAACGGAGAAAAAAAAAAAGAACGCTGCTGAAACACGAACTCGTTTACTTTCCATCTTGGCTTTTGGCCAACTACTGAGAACCTATACTGAAATGGGGGTTGGAATAGCCAAAAATCGGGATAAATAAGCTATCACTAGTTTATCAGGAAAATCAGTATTGAAAACCATGAAGTTACTGATATTTGATGATAAACTATAATATTACTATTATAACAAAAACTAAAAATAAATACTGTAAATGCAAACAACTCGCCAGATTATCTGGGCAGTCTGTCTTGCAGGGATCAAGGAACTGGGATGTTGACCGTATTTACAAGTACACATACATATTTGCACTTTTTATAAAATAAATATGAACAGGCCATTAAATCACCACTACTAAATTGTTTCAAGAAGTATACTGTCGTCACTGCATGTCAACAGCAGCAAAATAACATCTAATCCAAGATACCCATACAGTTCACATTTCAATAATTTCGCTCGCATTAATAGCTTATAATTGCTATTTTGAAAATATGCACTTTTTTCCTCATTTCTAAAACTTGCATTTTCGGGAAGCAGCGTTGGAATAAGGAAGAGTCATATTAGCCTAGGGCAATGGTTCCCAACCGGTGGGTCATGGCCCACTTTCTTTTCGTTTAGCATTATGTTAATAAATGTTAACAAAAAAAATGTACTTTTTAAACCTTGTGTAAAAACATGATACTAGCTTAAAGACATGAGAAGTGGGCAAGATGAGAAGTTATTGAGATTAGCTCTAGTTGGCAGTCGCCTAAAAAAGGGTTGGGAACCACTGGCCGAGGGCAATGTGTCGCGATCTAGAGCCATGGTATCCGATTACAGGGGGCTTGCTTTATATATATATATATATATATATATATAATATATATATATATCTATCAGTGGCGACTCCTGCACTCGGGCTTTTCGGGCTGAGCCCGAGAGGCAAGGAGAAGCATGAGATAAAAATTGTGTATTAAAACTTAAATCTATATAAAAAAAGTTTTAAATACAAATTGAAAAAAATGGTTTTTGGTTGGTAGTATGTTACTATTTTTCTGTCTAGCCTTCGTCACGCAAGCAAATTTTGAACGCATTTAGATACCCTTACTACCTATAAAAAAAACTATATTGACACTACGTTTTCGTGTAATCTTTCAAGATCCTTTACTCGGGCGCAAGACATTACGCCCGAGAAAATATAAGCAATATCGTATATTTAAAGTTCTTTTAATGAATAATTATTTGCTTGCATACTGTTACATAACAGTCGTCCTTCTAATTCTCATTAAATAAAATACATTTTTCCTCCTATTAATTTTTTTATAAAGAAAAAGCATTTCAACTCGGGCTTATATCCTTCGGCCTTGTAGAGGCACAATTTTTAATTCTGGCGATACATGGTAACTTTTTACGTTTCGATAAGCGTGCCTTCAACTGCCTTGGGAGGCGGTGCAGTTTGATTTTTGCCGCAATGTGAGGTTGTTCGCTTTTCTTAAATAATTGATTTATTTTTAATATTTTAAGTATTCTGAGAAGTACAGCCCACCCATTAGATCATATTTAAGAAACACAATGGCTCAAGAACGGCTCTCGTACCTGGCCAGGATTTCAATTGAAAAAGAAATAATTATTGATTTAGAAAGCAAAAAGGAATTACATGACCGAATATTAAAGGAATTTGCTTTAAAACCAAAACGCTTGGACTTTATTGTTCAAGTAAATAAAATTCAAATAATTTTTTTTACCGAGGTATGTATTTATTTATTTTATTGATAAAGTTATTGTCATGCATTTAAATGTCGGCTCATATGTAGACTTGAAAATTTAAAGAGCCATATATATATATATATATATTTTTTTTTTGTCATAATAATGCCAGTTCTATGCTGACTAACGTTCAAAGCTCATAGAACTTTGAATAAGCCCAGAAACTAACCGTTCGGTACACGAACAAATTTGGCTTTTTCTACTATATATGATAGACCCATTATTGAAACCTAAGCTGTTTAATTTCGGATCTGTGCCTCGGACCTTTCTGACGCGTTTTCCCTATTACCAACTATTCAAGTTGGTAATACAGTTACTCTAAAACCTACTTCATTTGTAAAAAAAAAAAATTATATATATATATATATGGTTAGTCTCGCTGACTACGAATCCATCGACCCCAGGTTCGAAACCCGGGGATGGCAGCCGGCTCGCAGCAAAAACCAGCTGTTTGTCCTTCCACAGTTACAAAAAAAAGTGGTTGGTAGATAAATGGGTACCCCCGGGGTGTTCAAGTGGTTAAGACGCTGGGCTGCTGGTGGGGTGTGGTTCGGATTCCACGTTAAACTGTAGGTTTAAGGTGGAGTGAAAAGCTTTACCTTCGTCAGAATGAACAATTCGGGCGGAAGCTAACCAAAGGTATACACGCGCGCATGCACGTTAGACGGGAGACAGTGCTGGAACTCTCATTTGTTGTCACTGCCCTCTCTAGCTGATCTTTCTCAGTATCTTGTCTACCCTGTAGGCAGCTCAGCACGCTCTCAAACACACTTCTCCCTCTATTCTTCACTACATATACACAAATTTTATAAACTAGTCTTTTCAAAAATTTACAAGACATCGTGGGCCTCGGAAGCTTTCCCCCGCCCCTTATGTGTGGGGGGGGGGGGGGGGGGGGCATTTTTGCAGGATAAACTAAACTTTGCACGAAGGCACACTCGCATCGCTTAGAAATATTAAAAACTGATTTTAGCAATATTGAATAGCAAACACCAGTCTATACGCTTAATTCAATGACCCATATTTAATTACATATTAAACGAGAAAACAGACCAGACTCGACTGCATTTACTACCAGCGTTGTTTTGGTCAGAAAACCGAATATCCATCGTGGCACTTCCCAGTAATTCGCGTACTCTTAAATTTATGTATTATAATTTCATGATCACGTTTATACGAGTATTTAGCAAAATCATATATACAACACCTACTCTTTGATCTCAACGCGGTTTTCAGTTTTTCTCCGGATGGTCTAATAACTGCGATAAGCACGATTTCCCTCACCCCCCGAAGTCACGCGCGCTGGTTAGATTGAATAAATTCTTTTCTCGTAGGTAAGTAAGTAATTTTGCCTCCAATTATGCATTCCAAGGTACTTTATAATGTGGGAGGTGAGAACTACCAGCCCATAGTTCTCGGGCATTGTCCGTTACCTCCTTTAAATAAGAGAGTAACGTTCGCGTTCTTTTAAGGAAGCACAATTTGTCCCGTGTCGCGATATTTTTTCCATCGTAACAGTGGCCTCGCAATACTCTACATTTCTTCAGAAACGCGACACTCCACTCACCTGGCTGGCCCTGAATTTTCTCCCATGATAAAGCCTTAATTACGTCTCATTCCAAGAATTCTAAATCCATCAATAGGTTATATATTTTTTTTTTTATCGATTAGTATTTATGCCAAAGAATTCCTCTGGATTTTTTTTTTTTTTTACTTAAAAGGTGCTGAACAGAATTAAAGTATTCCTTATACCCAATTAACATGGTTTCTTTAACCCTTTGACGACCAGTATACGTTTCTTTGACCTTAAAAGTTTAAGTTTTATTGTTATTTACAATTAGATATTAGTAACTATAGTCACTTAAATGACCCATTTTTGGGTTAATTTTCCGACAACTAAACGATACATGTATAAACATGTAGATGTATTTGTAGAAACGTTGCATCATTGTACAATTTATATTATTATTATTATTATTTCCGTTGGAACAAATATGTCCCGTGGTCCTCAAAGGGTTAAATGAAAATAAACCAAGTTTATGGGTGTGAACGTCTACACTACATTTTACCAATTATCAGAAACAGCGTACATTCTTTGTAGCGCAATTTTAAGGTGACCTAAAGAGCGCAGCCAGTGGTGGATTATATGGAGGTAATTGAGGCTGAAGCCTCAGGCCCCATGCTCGAAAGGAACCCCAATCAAAATGGACCTAGTTAAGCGAGGGTGACTGCGCGTTAATTAGCCTCAGGCCCCCAGGTACAGTAGCGCAATTGTAAGGTGAACTAAAGAGCGCAGCCAGTGGTGGATTATATGGAGGTAATTGAGGCTGAAGCCTCAGGCCCCATGCTCGAAGGGAACCCCAATCAAAATGGACATAGTTAAGCGAGGGTGACCGCGTTAATTTTGGCGTTAATATGCCAAATATTGCCAATGACCCTCGATTATTATTTTGCGAACTTCGTTATTAATTTAAAATTTTAGCGTCATAAATATTGTTTATATTTAATTTAATTTTTTGAATTAAGACATTTGGTAAAAATTGTTTAATTTTACGTTTTATAATAGGTCCTAAGGTAAAGTTTGTTCGTTACCGTTTTGTTTTAGCAAACGACAAAATACGCTGTTAAGGTTCTTTCGTGTTTGTTTCTCAATTAGCCTAAGCACCATACGCGTAATTCGTGTAAATTTACTATGTACTGCGCGTGTATTGCTAATAAAAATCTATAAAAGGGCCCAAAAATAAAATTAGCCTCAGGCCCCCAGGTACAATACGAAGTACTACAACCGACATTAAGAAAATATACAAGCTATACTTTGGTTGCCATCTAGGTGACCAAGATAAACCATGGGCGCCACATCAAATCTGTTCTGGCTGTTCAAATGGATTACGTGATTGGCTTAACAAAAAGAAAGCTTCAATGCCATTTGCCATACCCATGATATGGAGAGAGCCGAGAGATCATCATCATGACTGTTATTTTTGTAGTGTGAACTTAATGGGGTTTTCTGCCAAGAACAAACACCAGATTGTATATCCAAACTTGGATTCAGCACGTAGACCAGTAAAACATGATGAAACATTGCCCATTCCAATTCCCCCAAGTGATAGGCTAGATTCTATCATAGATGACATGGAAAGTGATGAAGGTGCAACTGGCGTTTCCGGACCATCTACAGAACCAGAGTACACTTTTGAAGGTAGACATTTAGAGCCTAAAAAGTTAACCCAAGGACAGTTGAATGATCTTATTAGAGACTTATCGCTGTCTAAAGAGAAATCAGAGCTTCTCGCCTCAAGACTAAGGGTTTCCCTAAAGAATTCAAAGCTAACACACAAGCAGATGTTGGTGGATATCCATTATATAGACGCCGGCCAAACACTACATTGTTTATAAGAAATAATACTTTTGAAGGTAGACATTTAGAGCCTAAAAAGTTAACCCAAGGACAGTTGAATGATCTTGTTAGAGACTTATCGCTGTCTAAAGAGAAATCAGAGCTTCTCGCCTCAAGACTAAAGGAGAACAATTTACTTGAGAACAATGTTCGTATTAGTTACTACCGAAAGCGGAATTTTGAATTAACAGCATTCTTTTCAGTAGACGGTCCTCTCTGTTATTGCCATGACATCAATGGACTATTTACAGCCATATCTCAGACGTATGTGGCATCTGAGTGGCGCCTCTTTATTGATTCGTCGCAGAGAAGCCTGAAAGCAGTTCTTTTGCATAATGGTAATATAATGCCATCCATCCCCATTGTCCATTCCGTCCATCTAAAAGAGACGTATGACAATATGGATATACTACTTAAGGCAATCAAATACGAGTCATCAATGGAATGTTTGTGGAGATCTAAAGTTATAGGAATGCTTATGGGTATGCAGTCAGGATTCACAAAATTTTGTTGTTTCCTTTGCCTGTGGGACAGTCGCGCCACTATAGAACATTACACCAAAAGTGACTGGCCACTTAGGTATACACATATGTCCCAGGGATAAGCAATGTCCAGTCTGTCCCTTTAGTGGATCCCCAAAAGATCTATCTGCCACCTCTTCACATTAAACTTGGTTTAATGAAAAATTTTGTTAAAGCAATGGGTAAAGTCAATTCTGAAGGGTTCCAATACCTTTCAAGGAAATTTCCGAAGGTTACTGCAGCAAAATTGAAGGAAGGAATTTTTGTTGGGCCACAAATAAGGGAGGTTTTGAATGACACTGAATTTGAAAAAGTCCTAAGTCCGCTGAAATTGAAGGCTTGGCTGGCGTTCAAATGGATATGTGAAAACTTTCTTGGAAGCAACAAGTCACCTGCGTATAAGGATGGAGTCAAGAACCTCCTTGATGCCTTCAAAGAAATGGCTTGATGCCTTCAAAGAAATGGAGTGTCGAATGTCGTTAAAAATTCACTTCCTGCATTCCCACTTAGATTTCTTTCCTGAAAACCTTGGTGCAGTGAATGACGAGCAAGGAGCGCGCTTCCATCAAGATATTCAGATGGAGAAGCGCTACCAAGGATATTGGAATGAAAGCATGATGGCGGACCATTGTTGGATGCTGTATCGTGACAATCCAGGCCAAATTTAAAAGGAAATCACACTCTCAGCGCTTTTAATAAAAAAATGTATATATTCTTTATTTATAAGTACATTGAATAAGGTATATGATGTATTTGTTGTTTAGCATTCCTAAGTGTGATGATCTATAATACCTCCATAAATTTTCTTATAGCAATATCAAAAACTTAAAAATATCAAAACCAGTGTATCTATATAACTACTGTATACGTGCTAGAAAAAAAATAAAACCAGACTCGGAATCAGCGCGAAAAATGCATTAAGAAAAGTGTGATCATGTTTGTGATGAGAAAAAAAAAGTTTCATTTTGTTGGCCATTGTAATCAGTGCCCAAATGAAAAAAAAAATAACTAAAATAGCTAACGTGTATTTTATCAAAGGCAACGTAGTTTTCCTTTTGTTTCCGAAACGGTTTACAGTTTGGAGTATTTCCTTAGAAACGGTTCTTGGAAACGATTGGTTAACGGTGGTGTTTCAGTTACCAAACTGCCCACATTTGTATTCATCAACTATTGGGTAGTTTCAGTTTCCTTAAAATTGCTTCGTGTGAAATCGGGTATAAAGCAGTTTGCTAATTTTTTCTGGATTTGCATATTCGGGTCGCCATTTTTTTACGGACCAATAATTTCTCTCTCTATTATATTTTTGTATTCGCAAACGTGTAGAAGATATTTCGGTAATTTTTCACGTTTTCCGCCACTTTCTTTTCCTAATTTGTCTCGTGGCTAAATGCTTTAAGGTCCATTTTTATTTCGTATATTTTTTCTCCGAGTCGAGTCTCCTCGCTTCAGATCCGCACTCGGAAATTTTTGTTCGTTTCCGTTGTTTAAAACTTTAAATAAATACAGTTCCGATTTTTCTCTCTAGCTCGCTACGCTTCCCCCAGCCCCTCTTCGGAACGTTTCGGCAACAAGGGTTTAGTTTCGTTTTCTACCACGGAGTATTTCTTAAGGAGTCTTCTCGCGAAGTAGCAAATCCCCAACTCGCTTTAAATCTTCATTTACAATTTCCCAATCTACTTACTTTAAATTCATATTTAAAACTTTATATAGTCGTCCTCTCTCTCTCTCTGAGATGCGTTTGTGGTTTCCTGGTTGCAACTTTATTCGTATATCGATTCGGTTATGGTCAGAAATTTGCGCGCGCTCTTTTTATTACTTAGTCATTATTTGTCAAAATTTAATCCAAAACTTTCTTTTCTAGCCGCATAATTTTTAAGGCCATAATAATAATAATAATCCGTAATACCTAAAAGCAATGTTGACTAGGTCCTATCATCTTTCGTAAATGTTGCCATGGAAATTCAACGCACAAAAGTTATTTTTCTTTCAAGTTGCGAATAATAAAGTATAAATCTCCGCAAATAAAAAATATTTGGTGCTGGGGGCTTACATCCACTTCACACGTGCGCGTTTTCCACGTAAATGAACAGCCGCCTCCTTTTCTGCAAATCTATCCGTTCTGCGATGTTGCAATCCTTTATTACTATATCGTCGTCTTCGATACAATTTTCACAGCCTGTTTTGCATTTATACAAATGTTTGTCAGGCAAACAGTTTCCAGAGCTAAATTTTGCGGGTATTGTAATTTGCAGTCTTGTACATTTTTTAATAATATTTTTACAGAGTTAATAACGTTGGCGCTAGGTTGTCTTGAATAGTGGTAATTTTCTCGTCGATTTTGACAGTTCCTGTTCGTTATAATTTTTATCAGTTCCGTCCGAATCGTTCATTCAGAGAACGGTCACATTTGTTGCCGCTAGTTTAACGTGGAATGCAACTACGAGGGCACTAAGAAAAAACAAAAAGAAGCGGGTCTCGAACCAGCATTCTTCAGGTTAAGTCGCATGGTGCTTATATCACTAAGCTGCCCCAGCTATATATATATTATATATATATTAGTGTGAAAGTAGTCATTTCACGTAATGCCTAAAAATTTCAGGCATTTCGTGTAATTCGATTAACGACTTCGTGAAGGTTAGGTTAGTAATGTGTATTATCTGTCTAAAAGTGAATTATGCGAAATACCTGAAATTTTTAGGCATTATGTAAAATGACTGGTTTCACAGATTTTATATATATATATATATATATATATATATTATATATATATATATATAGAACGACGTAAGTATAGAGGAGTGTTCTGCACACGAGGAAGAGAAATAAACAAATGAAAAATAAGGCGCGGTCATTGCAGTTAAGTGTGTATATATGTGTATATATATGTATATATATGTATATACAATATTTGGCTGTTATTCAAAGTCAACCATGAAGTGTAGAAATTCCAGTGTTGTCCCATTTTACAGAGAATCTCATTAAGTTTTTTCTGATACCACGTTTTGACAAGTTTTTTAGAAATGTACGCGGGTGACAGACATTGATGATTTAAAAGCAAGAATCACAGCTGCTATTGAGCGAATTGATGTGGATATGCTGCAGCGTACATGGCAACATTTGGAGTATCGATTGGATGTTTTGCGAATCACTAATGGTGCACATATCGAATGTTTGTAACAACGTTACTTTAATAAAAGAAACTTTTGAAAATACAGATTCTAAATAATCTTGTTTAAGAATGTTTAAGAATTTTATTAAAAGATGAAATTGTACAGATAATGTTCGGACACACTGGAATTTCTAAAAAACTTGTCAAAACTAGGTATCAGAAAAAACTTAATGAGATTCTCTGTAAAATGGGAGAACACTGGAATTTCGACACTTCATGGTTGACTTTTAATAACAGCCAAAAATTGTACAGATAATTCTCGGACACCCTGTATATACATATTACACCAACATTCACGTCGGTACTAATAACTTTCTCAATTCTAGATCGGAAGAGCTGCTGGCTAGATACAGAGACTTAAAAGATCAACTAAAGGAAAAAACTAATAAGATTATTTTAACAGGTATACTTCCTCGAATTATCCTAGGTAACGAGTTCTACAGCAAGGTGACCTATGTTAATAATAGTGATGCACCGGAGCTCCGGCCCCGGACGAGCAGGAGTTCCGGCCATTTTAGAAAACCTCCTGCTCCAGCCGGAGGTGCCAAGTACACCAAACTCAATTCTGACAACTTTTAGTTTTAATTCTATAAAACTATAAAACCATTTCTGCACCTATCCGAATATTTCAGTTCTCAGATGACTGTAATAATTTATTTTATGAGTGATCAGTGATTGTATTAATTAGTGATGGGACGATTAATCGGAATCGGAATCGGAATCGAGAATCGGAAGAATCGAGCATTTTTCAGGAATCGGAATCGAGAGAATTGTACCATGATTTCCGATTCTTAAAACGATTCTTTAAATTTTAAAAACAAAATTAATTAATTTATTATCTTTTCAAAAGAGAGGTGAAGAAATTATTGTGCAGTGGCTGTGTGAAGATATATGCTCTATAAATAACAGCAAATCTATTACTGGTCACATTTCTCAAGCCACAGACTCTTCTGAGCTATCAGATGATGACAAAAGTGATAATGAAAATGCTTTCAACTTCAGTTTTGAAGGTTGTTTTTCTGAGATCAAGAAGAAAAAGAAATTAGCAAAGGGAGAACCAAATGCCAAATCAAACGCACTCTCTCTAGGCAAGAAGCTTGAAGAAAGAGAAACTCTAAAAAATGAAATGATTAAATATCAAGGCTTGAAAATGATAAATAATGACGAAAGCCCATTACAGTGGTGGTATGTTAATAAAGACAGCTTTCCTAATATGACTCTTCTAGCTAGAAAATATTTATGTGCACCCCCCTCTTCAGTTGAGTGAAAGGGTATTCAGTGTTGGTGGTAATATATATTCACCAAAAAGAAATAGAATCCGAGCAGAAACAGGATGCCGCTAATGTTTTTGCATTATAATTTAAGGGTCCTGGGTTTTGAATACAAATAAATTCTTACTTATTCACTTATTTATTTGCATTTTGTAGGCTAAGGAGTAAGGATTGCTTTTTGAGTAAAAGGATTTTTTTAAACTTTTAATTGAACCAGTTTTGCAATGTAAACTTTAAAATTTAAATGAAAGAGGATAACAAATTTTATTTTTATTGTATTGTAGCTATACATTAAAACATGTATATCCATGATGTGTAATCAAGAAGATTAAAATGAATTGTTACAACTTACAGTTGATTTTTATTTTTAAACCAATCTATTATAATTTATATTACCATACTCAATGTAAATAGTTAATCTTACCAGAGTAAAATATGACAATTTCCAGAAAAACAAGTTTAGAATTATATTTAAAAATATTGAGAATCGGAATCGGAATCGTATCGGAATCGGAATCGTTAAAAATTTTGGTATCGTCCCATCACTAGTATTAATAACACTAACACTGATTCTGTTTATATATAATTTTTTATGTTTTTATATACATTTGTGGGTGCTGAGTCTAAATCTGGCCTTGGGTTGTGTGTATCATCAATGGTTTCAGAGATAATCCATTTTTCATGTTTTACCAGTATAATGTTGTTATGGGCGCAGCAATATCAGAATAATCCGGATGTTCGTTGACAGTTTCTTGCTCTAGAAATTGCCCGAAACTTCCACTGTGCTATATAAAGAAGAGCGCAGTGTCTGAGAAGTCAGTAAGTGTGAGCACACAAAGAAAGCAGGTTGTTTGTCTGATGGTTACCAGCACTGAGGTACTGTGTTTCTGTGCTGACGATTTGAGTGTTATTGATCCTTTTTTATTGCGAACATTATTTCAGTGTTGTGAATACATCTTTTTTCTGGAATCTGTAATTTGTTGCAGATTTAATAACGCCTCTATATCTGCAGGTTATGATTAATGTAGTACAATTTGGTAGAGAGAATGGCAACTAGAGCTTGTAAACACACGCCGGATATATTCTGCTACGTTTGTGGGTATTACATAGGCCCCAAGTTCTGGATTGCGTATCGGCTCTATTTTGATATGCCTATGGGTGACCAAGATAAGCCCTGGGCACCCCATGTGATCTGTGGAAGCTGCCGCTCCACACTTGAAGGGTGGATGCGGGGAGTATGCAAAGCAATGCCCTTTGCGGTACCCAGAATATGGAGAACCAAAGAGCCACCACGACGATTGCTACTACTGCATGGTAGATGTTTCTAAGTACAGGAAAGTTAAAGGAAGGCAGACTCTCAGTATCCAAGCATAGCGTCGTCCATAGCTCCTGTACCACATGGCGGTCTTCCAATACCACGTCCACCAGAACAGGTATCTATCCATTACTTTACCTTCTGTATTTACACTGTGGGTCATTATGTGTCGATTTTTCTTAGTGCTGATGCTCTTCTACATATATAGCTATGCCTATATTTTGTTTCTTTGCTTTGCAGGTTGAAAATGAGGATGCAGCTAGCTCATCTGAGATGTCTGCTGGTGAGGACAGTCATGATGAAGAATATACAGTAACTCAGTACAAACCCTCACTTTCCAAATAAGAGGGAATTGGACGACTTAGATATTTGGGTCTGACGAAATCAGGGTCTGAGCTTCTGACCTCCAGACTCAGAGTGGAATTTGCTTGAAGACTGCAAGAGCACTGTATACCCAAAGCGGCATGAAGAGTTTGCAAGGTTCTACGATGTCAATGGCTCTCTGTTATTGCAGCGAGGTTAATGGTCTATTCACAGCTATTGGGTTAACACATATACCCTCAGAGTGGCGCCTGTTTATTGACAGTTCAACTCGGGAGTTTAAAAGCTGTTCTACTCCACAATGGGAACAAATATCCATCTATACCAGTTGCACATTCTGTTCAAATGAGAGAGGACTATGAAAATGTCAAACAACTGCTCACTCAAATCAGGTATGAACAACATAACTGAGACGTGTGTGGTGATTTCAAAATTATTGGTTTCCTGTTAGGTTTACAAGGAGGGTTTACTAAATATTCACGTTTTCTTTGCCTGTGGGATAGCAGGGCTTCAACTGAGCACTATAAAACAGTTCAGTGGCCTCCACGTGAAGGACTGCAACCAGGAAAGTACAATGTACTCAGGGAACCTCTTGTGAAGCCTGACATAGTTCTGCCACCACCTCTCCATATTAAGTTGGGTCTAATTAAGCAGTTTGTAACTGCGTTAGATTTTGGAGGGGAAGTTTTCCAACAGATTCGGGTCATGTTCCCTAAACTCTCTGAGGCCAAAGTCAAGGCTGGCATGCTGGCATCTTTGTAGGACCACAAGTCAAGGCGCTGTTGAATTCAAAGAACCTTGAAGCCAAGATGACTCCGATCGAAAGAGAGGCTTGGTGTGCTTTCCGTGACGTGGTTCGTGTGTTTTTAGGCAATCATAAAGCACCAAACTATAAGGAGTTAGTGTCAAACTTGATTAAGTGCTATGGCAAAATGGGGTGCCATATGTCTTTAAAATTACACTATCTGCATTCACATCTAGACTTTTTTCGTGATAACCTGGGCGATATGAGTGAAGAACATGGCGAAAGATTCCATCAAGATATTCAAACGATGGAGAAAAGGTACCTGGGCCATTGGGATGCTTCCATGATGGGAGACTACGTATGGTCGCTGATCAGAAAGGATAATGTTCATACGCGAAAGTCGCGTTCTTCAGTGCATTTTTAAGGAACGCACACTGCATAACGAGGCTTGTTACTCTCTTATCGGTTCTCCTCATGATATATACGGGGTGTCAGGAAATGATTGCCCCCCCCCCCCCTGTAGAGCAAAAACTAGGAGAGATAGATAAAAACCGGCGAGACCACTTGAAAGCGTTAAAATCTGAATAAAAACCATTATATTCTATTCCTGTGATTTTAATTCTTACCATTTTTTTCCCCACAGAAACCATAGCATCATCTATTTTGAACGATTCAGAGAAAAAGCGAGTTCTTGACCGCATTCGAGCTGTCACATTTCGTGAAGCAAAGGAAGCTGGTGCAACTTTCATAACTCGACACTGGGTGGCTGAGGGTGGCTGAGAGATTAAAAAGATCAGAAGACTTTGTCAAAAGGAATTGGAATAAGAATCCTGAAGATTGTGAAACAGAATTTCGAGGAAGACCGGAGAAATTCTCTCAAGAATCGAAAGACATTGTGCTTGCTGCATCACGGCGCCGAAAGAAGAGCTGCTCGGAGGTAGCGAAAGACACACTTATCCGTCGTGTAAGATAGTCAATCGGCAACTTGTGCATCAATTTCGAGTTCGCCAAGGCTTGAGTGCTTGGCATGAAATAGCTAAGCCACGGAAGAGTGATCTTAATATTGAAGATCGGATATGGTTTTGTGATTATCTTGAGGAATGGACGGAAGACGATTTCCTTCACTTGGTTGTCAGCGATGAATTCTTCGTTTATGTCTCCAGAAAACCAAATTTTCAGAATGATCGGGTTTGGGCAACAACTCCTGATGAAGTCCCAGACGACCAGAAGTATCGAGAAATAGTAAAAAATCCAGCATGTGTGGGTGTTTTCATTATGTTCTCTATTCGGAAGCTCATCTGGGTTATCAAACCAAGAGGAACCAGTTGGGATGGGCCTTATTTTCGAAATGTAATTTTAGCCCAACATGTAATTCCGTTTTTGAAAGACCCCGTGTGTATTTTGGATGTTGAACAGGCAACCTTTCTTCACGACAAAGCCCCCTGTATGAAAGCACTTGCAACTCAACAACTGCTTAAGGACAATAACATTGATTTTTTCGGAAATAATGAATGGCCTGGCAATTCTCCCGATCTTAATGTCTGTGAACATGTCGGATCCATCATGAAGGATCGGGTGGAGTCCTTAATGCTGGAACCCATTCAGAATCGGTATTCAACAGAAATTATGACTGCAAAGATCAACGAAGTCCTTGAAGAAATGAGTCATGATACTGATCTCTGAGACACTTCTGGGATCATACCCCCATCGATTAATGGCCGTCAGAGCTGCAAATGGGGGCAACACCCGATATTAAAACAAGTGTTTTTATTCAAAATTAAACGCTCTTTCGCGTGGTTTTGTCTGTTTTTTTCTATTCCTTTCAGTTTCTTCTGTACAGGGGGGGGGGGGCAATCATTTCCTGACACCCTTTATTATATCCTTTGCACCATTTTGGGCTTGTCAAACAATTTTGGCTCGAACAACATTAATTTCCAATCGTGTTTTTATTTTCAGAAAATATTTGTTAGCATTCTTTATATACTTTGCCATATGAAAAGTGAGATAACCTATTTTTGAAACGGTTGATGATAGAGCAAAACCAATATAATTTTTGGAATCCGAGCCCCGAAATCATTAAAAAACGACAGAAAAATCACAATAAACAGAAAATTTTTCAAATTTTGTTACGCAGTGTAATTGATTTGATATAGGCTACTTTACTCAGCATTCAGCAAGAGATGTTTCATAACCTGAGGATATTCTGTTCAATGGGAATTTTTAGAGAAATTAGCACACAAAGCATAGAAAGTCGACTTTTATAAAGTTTGTTATTAGAGACTTAATTTAAAATAGGACTATAATATATAAACCCTAAATAGATGAGACGATGGAACACACACACACACACATATATATATACTATAGCAGAACTTAAACTGTGAACAATTTAAAACGTCTTGTTGCGGTTATATACACTATAGGCACCCACTAATCAACCAGCTGATACGGACGAAGCGTTATATCGTGAACTTAGAGAATAAATAGGTAGTGAGTAGGCCTTAGTTATCGGTGACTAATTGCGCCAACGTGGATTACGATACAATGCAGGGAGACGTGGAAGGTAATCATTTAGTTAATTTTGTCGAGACTAGCTTTCTTATTCAAAATGTTGGGGAACCTACGAGGTTGGACAGTATTTTAGATTTAGTAATAACTACGGACGATAGACTAATCACTGATCTTCAAGTAATAGAACCGTTAAGCAATAGCGATCACAATATGGTAGAGTTTGTCCTCTCAGTAAGTTACTCGAAACCAGCTAACTCTAAAATTCCTAACTTCCAGCACGCAGACTTTTGTAAATTTTGAAATGCAGTCACACGTCATTTGGGAAAACGTAATGGGGACCTCCAACGCAAAAATAATGTGGGAATCGTTTGAAACAGTATTTAGGACTACAACTGAGGAATGTGTACCGTAGAAGCCTAAGCTGCGAAAGTAAATAATAAGCCTTTGTGGTTTACTTCTAGAGTAGGGGATATTATAGAGTAGAGATAGGGCTTATATATAAGCTACAAAAGTGCGATAAAGACGTTTTGTGGTTACGAAACTACATTATCTCTAAGGCGTGAAACAAAAAGCGTAATAAAAAAGTCGAAGCGCGATTTTGAAATCTCCATAGCTCGTGACGGCAAAGAAAACCGCCAAGCGATTCTTTCAATACGTCAATAATAGGAATCCAGTAAAGTGTCTTGGGGCCGTTGAAAAATTCTGACGGAGAGCTAGTTGCTGAAAACAAGCAAATGGCTACCCTGCTAAACGAATTTTTTACGTCAGCTTCTACAATAGAAGATGTAACGAAGATCCCTACGGTGTTAGACATACCTTTTTGACAATGGTAATACTTTAGATAATATTGTGGTTAGTGAAAGGGAGGTAATGCGCTATATTGATAAAATGAAAATATGTAAATCACCGGGACCGGTTAGGTTACGTTAGGTAGTAAAATTAAGGTTTTTGTGGTTCGGAACCCACGTAAAATTGTAGGTTCCCTCCGCCACCACGGAGGACATGAGCAATGCACAACACCCATAGTTAGGTAGACCAGCCATGAGTGGATCCTAAAGTCTTTGCTGGTCTGAAACATTATAACCTTATTTATACACCAGCTCTATCCTCTATCCCCCGCGAAGAGGGCGGGGGAGGAAGGGGATGATGGGCAGTTGACGAACGACATTAACCTCAATATAACTTCGCTTTCATGTATGTACTTATAATTAAGCAAACTCTAATTACAATTAGCTTGTATTTCTTCTAAACATATATTTGGTAATAATTGCCAGTTATTTAGTCATTCAATGCTATAAGCTCATTGAGCGCTTTAAAAGGATTCCGTTGGCATAATAGCAGGAATAAGCAACTCTCTAAGTTGCTTCCACGATCCACATTTTGCCTAAAGAAATGAATGCGTTATGGGTCTGTTTCCATGGGTGAATATTTTTTATTCTTTTAAGACAATATTAATTCATCCCCAAGTATAGCGATCAATAATTTCATTGTATATCATTTATTACACTTATACTACCGTATAATAATAATAATAATCAGTGAAATTATCAGTGTATTGATACAATTTTTACAAAACACTAATATAGTTGTCAAACAAAGCAATTCTCAAGGTTGCTTCCACTGGCGCCCGTCTCAACGCAACAAAATTATTGCCCTCCCCCTCCTTTTTCAATGCACTGATTTGGATTTCAAGCTTTTTGTATTAAAAAAATACTTGAAAGGAGTATAGCCTAGTGCTACTTTATCATAATTTTATCGTCATTAATGTTGTTTAATAGCGCTTCTAATCATTCAAGTGGGGAAGCAACGCTTCCATAGTAGACTGAACTGAGGAAATTAATTTTCTATACGAAAAAATTTGCACACACATTTTTCACAAATTTTAGCATTTTGAATGTATTTGTGCATATACTTGTTCATTAACTTCGGGGAAAAGTAATGTAATACATATAAATACAAAAAGAAAAAAAAAGTATGCAATTTCGGTCGCAAGTTGCCAAATATTGTGAATTATTGATTGACCCTAAAAAACGACTCATTTTTAGTTAACATTGATTACAACGAACTGATTTGTAAAAGTTTGGGTGGTCTGAAACAGATCTAAAATTCCACAGTTTGGGGTTGAAATAGCAGGTCTATCCTATTATGAGGAGATAAGAGGTTTGAAAAAATGTCTTGGATCTACCCGTGTTCGATACCTTTGCCGCAGCATCCCACCTCACTTTGGCAATTTTTTATACCCATCATCTACCACCTAATGGAAAGATGAAGAGCTGGGTGTGAGCAGCGTGCCAGCTGCCCTCGCCGGCAATCAACACTGGGCTGATGGATTCGTATTCACCACCACCAACCTCTACCGACAGAGTGAACAAGCACACGCACACACTAGTCTACACAATAAATAAATATACACAGGGTTGCCCAAAAGTCCGGCACCGTGTTTCTGTACTCGCATTGAAAATGCATACTCCCATGGTGCCTCACTTTTGAGCAACCCTGTGTATACGTATATATACATATACCTTTCAACTCGTGTATCGATTAAGCGTCATCGGCCAAATTTTGCCGATTCTCTCAAATTTTAAAATTCTCATTACAAAAAACTATATAGAAAACTCAAGAAAAAATTCTACTCATTTCAGTGTAACTCCATAAATTTTTTTTTACAAAAAATATAAAACTATCGTAACCACCTCCTCTATATTAATAATAATTCTATATTAAGTTTTATATTAAAACATCTTATTATGTCGACTTTTAAGTATTATGATTTTATAAACTCAAATTGTATATCTTTTTTTATTCAAACAGGGCACCTGGGCCCTGAAATTTTAATGAAAAATTTTATTGTTTACTCGTTGGAGAAAACATCTTCAACATAAGGGAAAAAAAATTACTTTAAATATTGGTATTAAATTTATGAAACAAAAAAATTATTTCAGTTTCACTGATTAATAAACTTACTTTAGCTCATTATACGAGTAATAAATTCTGGTATTATACAGGCTGTTTATAAAGTCCCTATCTATTTCAGGGAAAACGTAGCAAAGAGGGTAAAATTCAATAATAATATAATAGAAGGCATACATTTAATGAATACTTATTAAGCATATGATTCTACACGAGCACCATCAGTAACTACAGAGTTCGAATCTGCCAGCAGCATTGCAGAACATACTTTGGAGCATGACAGGGGTCATTTTTGTAACTGCTGTTACGATACGAGCACGTAAATATCCCAGCTTAATTCAGATGGCATTTTAAACACCGTCGTCTTTCAACAAGATGGGGCACCTTCTCATTACGCAAACATTGTTCGGAGTACCTAAATGAACGATTTCCAAATAGGTGGATCGGACGTGGGAGGCAACAGGCCTTGGGCGGCTCGATCTCCTGACCTAACTGACCTAACGTCCTTGGACTTCTTTGCATGGGGCTTTATCAAATCAAACGTCTATCAAACGAGGGTTACAGATCTGAAAGATGTACGTGCTCGTAACGTAACAGCAGTTACAAAAATAGCCCTCGTCATGCTCCAAAATGTGTTCCGCAATGCTGCCGACAGATTCGAACTCTGTAGATATACTGATGGTGCTCCTGTAGAATCATATGCTTAAGTATTCATGAAATGTATGCCTTCTATTATATTATTGAATTTTACCCCTTTTTTGCTACGTTTTCACCACTGAAATAGACAGGGACTTTATAAACACCCTGTATAATGTGGAGTGGGGTAAAGAAAAGCATTTGAACGAATTTGAAATTAAAAAATATGAAAATTGAAAGTTTTCATATTAGATTAGTATAATTTATGAAGGGAATTCATTTTATTTTTAAATCTAGGCAAAGAATCGGCATCGGCTAAATTTTGGAATCAATACATCACTACTTGTGGTGTACCGATTAATCGACAGAATTTCTGTCGTTCATTTTTGGAGCATCGGCTAAATTTAACCGATTCTCTTACCGATTCTTTGAAACAAATTTTCATTAAAAACTTTCTAGAAAACTGAACATACAACCTCCTCCCCTCATAATTTATACTAATTTCAAAGTATAATTGCAAAAAAATATTTTACATTCACGAAAAAAGCAAAGCTTAAGTTAAGTTGCCCATAAATTAAACATTTTCTCTAACCAGCTAATCTCAATTATAAACTAAAGTTGTACTTTATAATTTATATTTTAAACCATTTTATTATTTTTATTAATTTTATAAATCCAAAATTGTAAGGGGTTCCAAAAAACCTTAGCCCCCCATTTGCAACTTACATGTTTACTTATATCGAAATAGTTTTTAGTGATTATAAAAATATATAAAATTCTTTATTTATTGCAGGTATTAAAATTACTCTAGCTGATAAAGTGATAATATAATGGCTTCTCAATTAATTGGTGATTCGGAGGCGCAACGTGTGATAGATTGCATACGAACAATAACATTTCGGGAGGTTCGTGATGCTGAAGCCACCTTTATAACACTTCATGGGTTGCCAAAAAGTTTCGAAGAAGTGAGGACTTCGTCAAAAGAAATTGGAATAAAACTTTGGATGAATGTGAAATGGATACAACCAAATCTGGGCGCCCAAATTTGCCACACTCTCAGGAAACAAAGGACATCATTGAAAGCGGTACGCGTAAGCGGAAAAACAGCTGTGCTAAACTTTCTAGAGATCAAAGTGTTGAGAGGAAAAATCGTTAGTGGTGAGATCATTCGACTGTACCGTCATAGACAAGGTTTAAAGCCTTGGCATGAACTTCCAAAGCCAAGAAAAACTCAACTTAACATCGATGACAATGTGGTTTCCCATTATCTTGAAGATTGGGATGTGGATGATTTCATGCATTTAGCTGTCTCCGATGAATTTTTTGCTTACGTTAACACGTCAGCGTAACTACCAAAATGATCGTGTGTGGGCCACACCACCAGATGAAATCTATGACAATGAACATTATCGCGAATTATCAAAAAGTCCAGACTGTGTTGGTGTTTGTTTTGTTCACTGCAAAGCTCATGTGGGTGCTAAAGCCAAATGGTCAGAGTTGGGATGGATAGTATTTTCGTGATATTATTCTATCCCAGCATGTCATTCCTTTTCTAAGAAACCCAAACAATGTTATGGATGTCGATCAGGTCACGCTTCTGCACGATAAGGCCCACTGCTTTAAGGCATTAGCCACTCAACAGTTGTTACGGAACCATGAGATCGATTTCTTTGGAAATGAAGAATGGCCAGGAAATTCTCCTGACCTGAACGTCTGTGAACACATTAGATCAGTTATAAAGGACAAGGTTGAGTCTCTCTTGTTTCAAGAACCTGCAGCAAATCGATTTTCGAAGGATACAATGACGCAACACATTGAAACTGTTTTAGCAAATTTGCGTAACGATCAAGATATATTCACGTCACTTTTGGCAAGCTACCCAAAGCGAATTCAGGCTGTCTTGGAAGCCAATGGCGAGAACACCAAGTTTTAATTGTTTTTCATTAAATGCTACGCTTATGAGATCAGGATACTTTTAGCTAGTTGCATCATCATAATAAGAATACACAAATCTGGATTCATTAAGTTATTTACAGTTTATAAATGTGAAATAATTTCTAGTAATGTCCACACACTTCCATACTAAGATACCAATTTCCATAATCACTTAAATCTTTGATGGTAAAGGGAAAAAAATACATTTGAAAGGACCTTTAAGGATTTATAACTATAATAACGTCAAATCAACGGGCATCAATGATGAATTTGTTGTCAACGTACAGGTATTTGATCTTCAACAAACAGACCATCAGCAAATAAGGAGTGTCAATCTCTTTTTCGAGATCCTCATTACAGTAGGGAAGTGTTTAATTAACCACTTAACTCCTTTGACGTACCTGCTAAGTCATTTAAAACATTGTAAAACACCATATTTTTCTCGGAGTAAAGTGGTTAATTATTATTATTAAAAAATGTACAAACCGAAAGTTACTTTATGGGTACTGGTTGAAACATTTTGAATACTACTAGTAATAAATAGCCACGCTATATTTTTTCTAACAGCAAATCCAACTTGGATCCATATTTGCATAACTGGAAATCATTGAACTTTTAATCAAACATGTGATGTGGATACGGGGGAAGGGCGAAAAAAAATAACGGCGATAAGCCAAGGAACACTCACCATTCTTCCAGGTCCTAATCCTCGGACGCTAACTCTCACGTTGTTTACACCAATTTCTCGAGCTTTCTGTTTGGAAATTAAAAATTGAAGTAATAATTAATAAAAAAATGTATTCATAAAAAAGCTGACAGGTTAGAAAGGAAACTTTTGCAATAAATAATGTCGAGTAATTCCTCATTGTATTGTCTGATCAAATATATTTTAAACTCACCTGGCCTACTGCCTGAGCAGTCACTTGAGCAGCAATATTCGTTCCTTTTTTAGCCCGTTTGAAACCGTGAATACCACACGAATTTTGAAATTTGATCTTTCCTGTTGAGAAAAAAATACATTTATGAAGTGAAACATCTACAATAAAAAGGTTTTAAAACTATTATAAAATTCAATTTCATTATTTATTCCTAACAGCATCAGTAATACCAATGCTAAGAAATTAAATCCTACCCCAAAAAAATTAAATAATTCTCTTAAAACTTGAATATCAAACTCTGGCGACTATAATTCAACTTCATAGATAAAAAATTCTCAACCTACTCAGATCATTAATGAAACAGGGCAACCACAAAGTAAAGGTCTACAATGTAAATAAGCTGCATAAATGTATTAACAACAATTAAAGACTAGTACCAGTAATGCCGCAGAAGTCTTCAAGGATGCCCACCTTCAGCGTCTGTAACCGTGAATTTGGTGTTGTTACGAGAAACTTTCACACACACAATCGGAAGATCAGCAAATCTTACTCCATCATGAAGTTCATCAGGAGTATTCTCATCAGGAAACCTCACAGCACGTCTTTAAAGGAAATATACATACGCAAACTTTATCCAAAGTATTCAAGACTCGAAGAACTGACAAAAACCACAATACAAAAGTTTGTCAAGTAAATATTCTTTACTAAAAAGTGACAAAAAATTTTACTTTCTCCAGGTGTGTGTGTGGCGCATGGCGGGGGAGGAGGGGGTTACAAAGTTAAATTTAAGCACTTGAAATAACATTTTTATACTTGTATCATCTAATTTTCAAATACAAGTACCACTTTTTAATTGAATGGTAATACCACTTTCAAATGTAGTATTTTACTGGCAGCAAATTATCAAACAGGGCCCAGCATTTTTTTTTTTAAATACCAGTGCTATTTAATTTTAACAAGATCCCTTTTTCTCGTTATTAAAAGTGTAATTACAGTACTTATTAATTATAGTACTGTATTTACTCTTAAAACCAGTCTGATTAAAGATTTTAGAATTGGAAATGAAAATAGAAATACCCAAATGGCAACCTTCATTAACCTTTAGGATTAACTTTTTGTTCAGTAACTAACTGCTATTGCTGCAGGACCGGTATTCACTCCACTATTTTTCTCCATTTACTAACTTTTTTCTTTTAGAGACTACGTCGTGGCCAATGTCGTACAACCGCTTCCCGTCGATCACGGAATGGGCATGGTTCGGATCCCAAGTAAAGCTATAATTCTCCTCCATCATACGACCTTAGATGTTGCGGTGGTGGTTAAACATCCCATTAACAACGACCAAGGTCCTAGATAATACCCTCCAGTAACTAATTAGGCCTAATAATTTGTTTTATTAGAAAATGAACCAAGGATTAAATCTAATTTATTTATTTTTTCCTGAAATAGGTTCTAGATCAAAGAATTATAATTACGTTTAAGAGCACTTTGAATACTTATTAAATGAGGGCAAGTCTAAGTGCAAACTTCACGTGTGTGTGAAATTCAATGTCTTTTTGGAGGTAATAAACAGAATCCCTTCGCAATTACTGCTCTATATTTTGTTTTAGAATGGGTATTATTAATTTTTACTGGCAATGTTTTCAATATTGCATCACATTTAGTAAATTTCTCATTTTCAGTATATTCCTCTAAAAACAACCTGGAAATAGGCTTTGTTACAGGCCTACCTTTGATATAAAGCCTATGCGCATCCTGTTTTATGAACTGAATGGTGCCCACAATTTGGGACTGATTTAAAGAACGTGATTATTTCGGTGATTTTGCAATAAATTACTAATGTTGTCTATAGTTTGGGTCACCATGCTGGCAGTTTAAAGAAGTACTTAGAATAATTGCGTGGTCAGTTTATCTGGGCTGCCACTCTCATGAATTTCCTCATATTTTCCAAGTATTAAATTTTTAACAAATCAATACAATTAGGGGAAAAATGGTTAATTATGTATTATTATGTACGGACTTCTTTTTTTAATACAACCTTCATCTTTAAATGTGGGTAAGTGCATATTGCCCATCCCATATTAATTATTTCAAAAGGTTCTACTTAAATTTTGCAATATGCTTTGAATGAATTTGCGACAACAGGCCTTAAAAAAAAATTCATTCATTTAGTTTTGGATCACTCCATAGTTGTACTAAACATATTTACTCAATTTGAGCATTATATACACACATCACAGGACCCTAACTCCATAAAAAACTGAAAAATAAGAAAGCCTTAATTATTTGTCACAAATACAAAAATATATATGGGACAAAATTTATTGCATTGCAAACATATATGTGAAAGATGGTATAAATACAGTATTTTACCAACCCCCTATTACCTAGTATTATCCTCCCTAGTCATAATGAAAAGTATTATACAAAAATGAAGTTAATAGGTTGCAGTTATTACATGGTTACACAATGTGGCATCTAGTTGTAGGAAATTTTGCTTTCAGCTTTTTTTTTTTTTAATACTTGAAAATGTTTTCCTACCTGCCCCTAATTTTCTATTTCTCTGTACTTTCCAGGTAAGTGGCAACACTGGTTTATAAACATGTTTTCAAGACTGTTGAAGTGGTTTTTAAACCCAATGCCCAACTCCTTTGGAAGCAGATTACTGAACTTAAAACCAATATTCAAAATTGCCTGCCCCTTCCAAAAAAGGAATTTATTAGAGCCTACTTGTGCGTATATTTTTTTATTGACTAATATCAAACATACGAGTATGCCAGCTCATACCACTGATTCACTTTGGAATTTAAAAATTTTTAGTTGAAAATTTTTTTCCTGTGTGGCAGATGCAGGACTGTACAATTAGGCTACTAAACTAATCATGGAGGGTCAGGAAAAATGAACTTCCAACAGAAAATTTAAAAAAAAAAAAAAAAGTTGGTGGGGGAAGATCTTAAAATGGATAATGTGATGCACCATGATCATTCCTTTCAGGGAATCAATGTGCAATTTCTCCACAATAATGAGTGCAGCTCAAGACCCTGGGTTTCTAGATATGAAGCAGCAGCAGCAGCAGCAGATTGCAAAGAACTTGAAGGAAATGCTAACTACATTACAAGGCTTTGATGTAAAATCAGAATATTCTGTCGGTGACATCCAGGGCTGTGGAGTCGGAGTCGGAAGCAATTTTGGTGGTGCTGGAGTAGGAGTCGGTAAAAATGTACCGACTCCGACCTCAATATAAATTTTAATAAAATATGTTTTTGTGTGTGATATCACTGGCAGCTATGGTGGTTAAACCACTTAAATAATAAACACAATGTTTTCCATTTCAGACACTAATGCCATTAATTCATTTTTTCTTTTCAGATATTTTTTTTTATTTTTAATGCTTATTTAATTTCGAGTTCTTTCTAAATTTCATAAGTTTTTAACTTTCAAGTCTAAAACCCTTCACAATGGCAAAGACACTTCCAACAAAGACTGCAGTTTTTAAATATTTTACAATAACCACAGACGGGAAACATTTCGTGTGTCAGTGTATGATAGATCTCCAGATCTACAGAAGCTAAGGCTAACAAAGACCCTAAGATCCACTCTAAGGCTAGCCCGAGAGAAAGGAAAGAGTAGGGGGTTAAGAGAAGAGAGGAGAATAAGGGGTTAAGTAAGGAGCAACACCTATCATTCGTGGGTTAACATTCATTCAGAAAAAGAGGGAAAAAGTCTCACCATCATCATCCGCCGGCCACTGCCGACAAGTCAGAAAAATAGTCGGAGAATATAGGACGGAGAGGGGTGAAAAATGAAAAGAAGTAAAATAAGAACGCTTACAAACCATGCAAACACAGTCTTAACTCACTGTCATACCATGCAAACTACAAACATGCAAGGAAAGAGTTACAGACATGCAAGTAAGGAGATAAGAAAAAAAAAAAAGTAGGTAAAGTTAAACAAAAAGTGGGTTAGTTTACACTACAAGCTACATCTACATTCGTGTTAGTCTAATTTTTTTTTTTTTTTCTAATTATTATAATTTTTTTTTTTTTTTTTTTTTTTGCTGGCATCACACGCTGGCATGTCACAAGCTGGCATCCATCGTCAACAGACTCATCCTCGAGCACCACCACCAGAGCTCCTGTTAACTTTCTTTTTTAATTTTAAACAACGCTAATACTTTTAAAATGTCTATCAAGACGGTTCTTAAACATATTAACGCTGGTAGAATGAACGACTGACGCGGAAAGATTATTCCATTTATCAATTACTTTAAACGTAAATAAGTTTTTAGCGATATTAGTAATGAAACGTCTGCCACGCAACTTAAATCCGTTATTGCGAGTATTACTATTATCGAAAGTGAACAATTTGTCAAAATTTACGTTATCGATGTTATTAACGATTTTGAAAACTTCAATAAGCTCCCCCCTTAATCTCCTAGTTTCGAGTGAATACAAGTCTAACTCTTTAATCCTATCTTCATAAGGCTTATTGCGCAAAGACGGAATAAGTTTCGTGGCACGACGCTGAACCCTTTCTAACCTATCAATATCCTCACGCAAGTACGGGCACCAAAACTGAACGGCATATTCTAAATGAGGCCTGACTAGGGACTTGTAGAGGGGCAATATAATATCCTTCGATTTAAATTCGAAATTACGCGCTATGAAGCCTAACATCCTATTAGCTTTTGCTTTTGCGCTTTTACTGGCCAACTGCACCAACCAGAGCATCAAATTTGAACACACATTTGCAGTGTTTCCATCCCAAAATTTTAGTTGTCATTGAGAAAGATAGTAATAAAAACCTTCCAATTACTTCAAAGTTAACAAAAGATCAGAAATCTACTGAACGACAAGCACCACTTACAAGATTCTCTACTACAGACAAAGTTACCGTAACAATGACCACAGATGATGATGATGCTTCACATGGTGGTGATGAAATGCCTCTTGTATAATTATCATCATAGCAGATTTAGAATTAATATACCTTCGGAGTCAGACAAAAAATTGAGGAGTCGGAGTCGGTTTTTTATGTGCCGACTCCACAGCCCTGGTGACATCAGACAAAGGCACTAAATATGTTGAAATCTATGAAGCTTCTGGGTGAAAGAATGAGTGACAGCACAAAGGATACTAATAAAGAGCCTGACCCAAAAGAGGTCCTGGAGCGGGAAGAAAGTATTTAAGAAGATTGCTTCCTGGAAGAGCGAGTACAGTATTAAATATAATAGCCCATTAAACCGATTTAGTGCAGTCAACTCGCACACCAAACTAGCAGCAAGGGATCCACAGATCTACAGAAACTAAAGCTAACAAAGACCCTAAGACCCACTCTAAGGTTAGCCCGAAAGGAAAAAGTAGGGGGTTAATAAGGGGTTAAGTAAGTACGTAGCAACACCTATCACTCGTGGGTTAACATTCATTCAGAAAAAGAGAAAAAAGACTCGCCATCATCATCCACCAGCCGCTGCCGACGTCAGAAAAATAGTCGGAGAGAATAGGAAAGATTGCAGAATGGTCCTCTACTCCATAGGGAGGTAGAGCCCACTGCTGGAAAGGGGGTGAAAGATGAAAAGAAGTAAAATAAGAACGCTTACAAACCATGCAATACATTCTTCACTCAAACACTATCATACCATGCAAACTACAGACATACAAATAAGGGAAAAAAAGTATAACAACAGTGGGTTAATTTACTCAAGCTACAACTAAGTTCGTGAGTCTTTTTTTTGCTGGCATATCACACGCTGGCATTAGACATCAACACTCATCCCCAATTACCACCCCCGAGCTCCTATTGCCAATTGTTTTTATTTTAAACGTTTAGAATATGAACATATGAACAATGAAAATAATATAAAATAGTAGGAAAGGGTAGAAATGTAAAGTGATAATGCCTAATCTAGTGCATACTTCTGAGAAAAGTGGGAAAGGCCATTATTGACTGACAATAGGTTGAGATCCACATACAATATGCTATCAGTGTTGCAAATGTAATTAGTGTGTGAAGAATGGGGCATAGCAAATTCAGACATTTTTTGGATGCTAGCATCTTCACACAAGCTGCTGATACTTTGAAACTAGCTAGAACTGTTACAGCTGCCTTACAGAAAAAATTAATAGGTAGTGGTGAGTTTTACAGCCTGTGAGAAAAAATACAGATGACTGGCAAAGATGGGATATTCTAGTCTGGCACAAAGGTTCAGATGCATTGGTGCAGTGCCAAAAGCAACTGATTGCAAGTAGTATTTTACTTGCTGGGGCCTATTGTGATCCTCATTACAAATTATTGTTGTCACAAGGGAGCCAAAACAGCGTTGTTAAGAGCTGCTTTTAAAGAAAAAAACACAACTGCAGATGAAGTACACACTAAGCTTAAGGTCTTGTTCCCAATTGGGAACAGTTCAAAATACAGACTGAGGAACAATTCACATTAAACAGCACACCCATCATAAACATCAATACAACACAAGACATTTAATCAGATCATCAATAATGCAAACATATACATATACCCAAGGGCAACATTAAGAAATAACCCAAATTACACTAGAGGAATAGCCCACCTCATAAGGCAACATCATAACCTCAAACATCATACACACAAGCCATAAAACAGCAGATACAACAGTTCGACACAAATAAATAAACAAAAACATTTAGGGAATTCATAACACTAAACCACTCCACAGATACATCCAGGCTATACAAGACCCACAGCATTACCCACTAACAGAGTGGCATTCACACACCACAAGCAGCTATCTGTCACAGCCAAAATAATATCCCAACATATACACAAGCTAGCATTCTAGTTTATCACTACGCAAAGATAAATCACTTAAACAGAGAGAACAACCAAAACATGCACAAACAGCCTGACAAGAAAACCTACAGACTCAGCATGACCATCACACCCTTCAATACAAACCAGACCACCAACATCAAAAACTAAGAAATTCAAAGGCTACTGGACCAGACAACATATCTAATATACACCTTAAACACTTGGGCCCACAGGGAATACTAGCTCTCACAAACATCAGCACATTCATACAAATACTATTATTCCTACATATGGAAACAAGGTAAAATTATTACACTACTCAAACCAAACAAAAACTTAACGGAAGCAGCTTCCTATAGACCCATTACTTTACTATGACTATGCACCTTCCACAGTAGCAGAAAGACTAATCTTACAAATCACCAACACACACACACCACTATTGCCTAATCAACATGGATTCAGACCTCATCACTCAACCACAACATTACTAACCTCGCACAGCACATCATGAATGGCATCAACCCCAGACAACCAGCTCAATGTACACTATTAGCAACAATAGACATTAGTAAAGTATTTTATGCTATCCCACACTTAAACAAAATACTCAACACAAACATGCACACCACCAAAAGGGGCTGAGCAACTATCTTTCAAGAAGATACTTGCATGTCACATTTAATGGCAAGTCACCCAAAAACAAGTTTTTTTCTGAATGTGGTCCCTCAAGGCTCTGTTCTCTCACCAACACTGTTCAACTTATACATGCATAACATTCCAACACCCATAGATAACAAGCTTACCTTACCATCATATGCAGATGACATCACTAACATCCACCCACAACAACATCGACACTGCTACAAATAACCTACAAACATACAGTATACAAGACTGGCTCACACACAATAGACTCAAAGTAGCACCCACAAAATCAACTATCACCTTGCTAACAAGCAACACAAAAGAACACCAGATAACTGCACAGCTTACACTAAACACCAAACATTCCACACACACTCAGGACCAAAATACTTGGGGTCATATACACCATTATCTTTTGCAAACCACATTCAGGACAAAAAAAAATATGTACATAAAGACTTAACATGCTTAGGGTACTAACAAGCACAAACTTTGGACACCAGCAGGAAACAACACTCGTATACAAACAACATATTCACTTAGTTATGGACTATGCTAGCCCATGCTGGGCACCCATTATCTCACACACACACACAAACACCTTACAGACAATACAAAACACCAGACACACATTACAACCACCCACCCACCCGACTCAGTCCAAATGCATGAATAATTTTTTTTAGAAATTTGCAAAAAAATTACAAAGCTTAACAAAAAACTTGCAAATAATAATAAACTTAAATTTTTGCAAACAATATTTCAATATCCACGAATATCTACAAAAAATGGACTCAATGGTGACTGTTCTCTACACTAAAACCAGTGTGCAAGTTAACATGGCAGAGGAAGAAAACAAACCCATGTATAAAATGTGCATTGGACTGCAACCTACATGCATTAAGATGTGATGAATGCAGACTGGATACACTACAGTTGTAGTGAACTACCTATTTACTTTGTCCTCATCCTTCAAAATTCAAAAAGAAAATTCTCATGCTTTGTGTGTGCTCGTCAAATTTGCAATGACTATGATAGGCAATTTGAAGAGCTTGAAGTAGAACTGGCAGGAGAGTTACAGGAGGAGGAAATTATCATTGCCAATGCAGAGCTTGCTGACAAAGCGAGAAACCCTCAGGATGAGACCCGAGAGAGAGGGAAACCAAGCAAAACAGGGACAAAAAGAGAAAACAAGAACAGGAAATAGACATTAAGACCAACAAAGTGAACAACCCCACTGTATAGTCACCAAAAAGCCAAAAGTGAAAACAAGAAGCCAGTATGCAAGTATTACAGGAGGCTTGTGCAAATATGGACTTAAGGGAAGCACAATGTCACGCACATATTCACAAACTTCTCTCTCCATAAATGTAAGCAATACCCATGCCTAATGGAGTTGCCATACTCTGACCAAAACCTGCACAAGTCAGACGGCATCAATAAATAACTGTTTGGGAACAAAAAAAGAAAATGAATTTAGAAAACCTAGAACCAGAAGAATGCTGGAGTAAAATACAATACCTATCATCATCAGCAATATACAAGCATACACCAAAGAAAAACAAAAAACAATATTGCAAAGAAGTACCTGACAAAAGAACACTGATACAGAAGGACACTTATGAGAAAGAGAACAAAGCTATCTAAACAACTGACAAAGCAATTAAGTGATACAAGACATAGTAACATCTGGAAACAGATACTGATATTAGAACTTAAAATAAAGGAGTCAACCATAAAGGAATATTGATAATGAACACAAATCTATTGGCACTATAAAAGAGCAAATTCTTCTTTAGCTATGCTAAACGCAAAGCAGTTATCAAAATGAGCATTAGCCCATTGCTTGCTGAAGATGGACTAACTCCTACATCTAATCCACAGGAAATGGTAAAAACATTCTACAACCTCAATATGCTTTCAGCTGGAATACCCCTGTAGTAGCAAAGAAAAAACTACAGCATTTTTTGATAGAGAAGAAAATGACCAAGACAGACCATTATTGGAAGATGTACAAATAACCACTAGAGATATGCAACAAGCAATAACAGAGCTACCAAGGAGTTCAGCCCCTGGTCCAGATGTTATGTTCAAATCTGACCATTTCTTGTGCAATTTTTTTTAATGCTAAAAAGTTACCATAGTCCTGAATGTGTTAGCCCCCTAACAAGATACACCCATATACAAATTCTTAAGTGTTAGGTTAGCTTCTGGCAATTTTGCACAAGAAATGGTCAGATTTGAACAAACCATACTAAACTACACTAGAAAAGTATAGATTTTATTGGAATCTTGGATCATATCTTTTACTGCATAATTACCCAGTGGCCACTTAACTGAATATTAGCTCTACCCCATTATGAAATGTTTTAAATTTTATTAGCAATACTGCTTGTCCATTTACAAAGTTAGCCAGAAGTGTCTTTTAACCTTAGATTGATGTCTTATACTAGAGTTGCTAAGATTTTCAGACTGTTTTCAAAGTGAAATGTAATGTAATCATGGAAAAATTTAATAAAATTACCCTCCAGTTTACTAGCCCAGTTCTAAGCTGTACCTGTACAAAGATCTTAGGATTAATCGGTTTCTGGACAGTTATGGTAATGAAGTTTAAAGCTTTCTACACAGGGCCTACTACATTAAGTAGATAAAAAAGAAATACCCAAAAATAAAACTACCGAATTACTTTTATAAAGTTAACCTGGATTATAAACGAAAGGCAAGCTATATAAATCTACAGCCAAATTTCCTAAACCAAAATAGGCGAATTTTCCAGCCTGGTGCTGAGGCAAAATCTATTCCCCAAACTATTAATTAAAATACCTTTTCAGCATGAGCAGTATTAAAAAACGTAAAACTAATGCCTAGAATTATTAGCCAATGAAAGTCTGGACAAAATTTTCAATTATGAAAAAAGTTTGTACTTAGTTTGTACCCTAAGGTAAAAATGCACTGGCGTACTTACCCTTCAATTACGTTGTCTATTGCTATGCTGGGTTCTTCTGTACCTTCTGGTCTTTCAAGTACCGTCCTAAAAATATTTTTCCGGTCTTTTTTGTCTTCCTTTTTATATTTAATACTCGCCGTATGAAATCCTTTGAAGCCATTACTGCCGAATTCTTGATTTTTCTTTTCATTTACTAGTGTTAATGATTGGTTATTAATAGTACTTAATCTTGGACTCAAAACACTAAATTTCTTGGTGGTTTGTGAAACTAAAAAATTAGAACTCACTTTACGACATGCACATTTTATAGTTGAAACAATAATCGTCTCCATTTTGACTCCAATTCATAATGCGCACCTCTCTTCCAGAACTTCTAACCGTGCAATGGTAAGTAAGCAAAAGGACATTGAAAAATCGTGGTATAAGAGCATAAATGCTTTAGAAGCAAAGAAAACACGCACAACTTGCCCTACAGTTGAAACATTCTCTGTGATTGGTTCTCAGAAATTCGAAGGACCAATCAAACTCTCGTATACAGGTTTAGAGCATCGCAACGACCAATAGATATGCGTGTTTGAAGTTTAGCTATACCTTCTAAAGTATGTGGTTTGTATTCTATTTTTCGGAACATTTATCTTCAAATTCTATTGCCGCATGGTGAAATTTGTGTGTTCTTTTGCCACATATTTACAACTATCAAGTTGAATATGCTTTTCAGGTAAATATAATACAAAAAATATTTACTTCATAAGTTTACTGAACCAAAGTTTTGGTTATCGTAACTTCTAATAAATCTCCATATGTTAAATGTTGATGGCTTGTATTTAATTTAATTAATATAAAGGCCCAAGGTTTAGGGCAGCCATATTGTTTTACCATGAGCTAAGTCCCATAAGAGAGTATATTCTAAAAATTTTAACTGTTACTACTTCAGATATATTTCATATTTTATGTATTTATCTATCTGTTGTGCTTGGCAAAAACAAAGGATCTGTAATTAAAGAAATTACAGATGACATCAATGAAATTAATTAAATATTATACCAAAAATAAAGCAAAAATATTTTGCCACATATTTCATTTTATGATTTATTTCAAGTAGTTATTGTACGTTTTCCATTAGATTAATGTAAATCTTCGATGATTATATGTGCGCCTTAGTGGTGCAGTGGTTAGCATTGCTGACTACAAACCCTCCGAACCTGGGTTCGATTCTGGCGACGGCAGGCAACGCTCAGCTCACCCAGCGATTCTTATTCCCATGCAAAAAAAAGGGGTATTCTGGGTAGTTAAGACGCTAAAATGCTGATCGGTATTGGTGGGTCGTTCTTTGAATTCCACGTTGAGGTGTAGGTCTAAGGTGGAACAATAAACTTGACTTTCGTCAAAGAGAACAATTCGAGCGGAAACAAAACTAAGGATATATATATATATATATATATAATATATATAATTAATAAAACCACGAAGGAAAGGAAACACAGAATGAATGGTGCTCAAGCGCTTTCGTCTTTCCTGAGGATATCATTAGACGAAAGCGCTTGAGTACCATTCTGTGTTTTCTTTCCCTGATTTTATTCATCATAAATATTTAATATTTTTCACGTGTTACTTTCGTGAAATAATTTTCATATATATAATATATATATTTATTAGGCCCCTATTTTTTTAAATTTTCTGAATTCTTATTTTTTTTCAGAAAGTTCCCTTTACTTGCCATGCCTCGATATTGATTTTTAAGAAGAAAAAGTTGTCTGAAATTATATTAATATGATAACCTAAATCAAATAATTTATCAGGAAAGAGAGGTGATAACCTAAATCAAATAATTTATCACGAAAGAGAGGCATTTTTATTTTTATTTTTTAAATGCGTCATGTGTTTAATTAGTTTACTAATAGTCTTCAATAAATCTGAATATACGTACATCGTTCTCCTTTTATAAAACCTTCTTTGTGATTGGTTCATAGAAATTCAAAGCACCAATCAAATTATTGCATTCAAATTTAGAGTATTACAGCGACCAATAGAATTGCTTATCTGAAATGAAGTTTCTTAATATAAACTAATTGTGTTTGTATCAAAGCTTGAGATAAGTTTTGTTTGTATTCTATTTTCTTAAAATTTTATTGTATGAGATCAGCTAATTATGCATTTGGTGTATATATATATATATATATACACAAACTCAGAATATATATATAATATATATATATAACCTTTGGTAAGCTTCCGCCCGAATTGTTCATTCTGACGAAGGTCAAGCTTTTCACTCCACCTTAGACCTACAGTTTAACTTGGAATCCGAACCACTAGGCCACCTAGGGTACCCATTTATCTACCAACCACTTTCTTTATTGTGTGGAAGGATGAACAGCTGGGTTTTACTGCGCGCCGGCTGCCATCGAGTCTCGAACCCGGGGCCGATGGATTCGTAGTCAGCGACGCTGACCACTACACCACCGAGGCGCATATATATACAGGGTGGTGCAAAAGTCTGGACCCATAGGCAATTTACTATATAAAAAATATCTTTCGATTTTTATAATAGTTTTTATAATTTAATTTTTGTTTATAATTTTACTAAATATTTTTCAGATTGTTACCCTATGGCAGACAAGTTAACAATAGCAGAAAGAATAGAGCTTGTGCTTTTGTACGCAAAAGAAGGAGCCACCTCACGTTCAGTCGCAAATTTCCTTATGCCTCGATTATACGAAATACCATTACACTTATTGTAAATTCTGAACTAGAACGTTAAATTTAACATAATTTAGTCACTGGTGTATGGTTAATCAAATTTCATTTCATAATAAACTTCCTGCAGGCCACACTTTTTTTCCATATAAACCGCCTATGGGTCCAGACTTTTGCACCACCCTGTATATATATACTATATTTATATATATATATATATATATATAGTGGTGGTGTAGTGGTTAGCGTCGCTGACTACGAATCCATCGGCCCCGGGTTCGAGGCCCTGCGCGCAGCAAAACCCAGCTGTTCATCCCTCCACACAATAAAGAAAGTGGTTGGTAGATAAATGGGTACCTTGGGTGGCCTTGTAGTTAAGACGCTGGGATGCTGGTGGGGCGTGGTTCGGATTTCACGTTAAATTGTAGGTCTAAGGTGGAGTGAAAAGCTTGACCTTCGTCAGAATGAACAATTCGGGCGGAAGCTAACCAAAATATCTCCCTTATCCCTGAAGATGTGAATATATGACGAAAGCGCTCGGACTTTGTGTTTTATTTCCCTTTTCCCTGTGGTTCCTTGCTTATTATATATACAATAAACAAGGAACCACAGGGAAAAGGAAAATAACACACACACAAGTGGGTGTCAGGAAATGATTGCCCCCCCCCCCCCTGTACAGAAGAAACTGAAAGGAATAGAAAAAAACAGACAAAACCACGCGAAAGAGCGTTTAATTTTGAATAAAAAACCACTTGTTTTAATATCGGGTGTTGCCCCCATTTGCAGCTCTGACGGCCATTAATCGACGGGGGTATGATCCCAGAAGTGTCTCAAAGTGTCTCTGAATCGTTCAAAATAGATGATGCCATGGTTTCTGTGGGAAAAAAAATGGTAAGAATTAAAATCACAGGAATAGAATATAATGGTTTTTATTCAGATTTTAACGCTCTTTCAAGTGGTCTCGCCGGTTTTTATCTATCTCATCTAGTTTTTGCTCTACAGGGGGGGGGCAATCATTTCCTGACACCCGTATATGGAAACCCAAAAGGGTTTATTTATTTTACGTTTGAAATTCATCATACCTCGTTAACCTCGTTGCTGTTCCGTGCGTTGGTCTCTCTTCGTACGAAGGTCAAGCTGGTGGCCCCGCCTCTAGGTCTGGCTTCGTGGAGGAGCGAGTTGTTTTCTTGCGCTCTCCATCGTACATAGCCAGGTACACCCGGCTCATCTGGTACGGTCCTGAGCCAGGCATCTAGTCTTTTCTTATCTAGTCTTTTCTTGAAGACTTCAACTTTGACCCCTGTAACGTTTCTGAGGTCCTTTGGAAGTCTTGGCCCCCTGACAACCAAGCTATTTTCCTTCATAAATGCAAAAAACTTCACTTTTTTACGTGAAGGTCAAAATATGAGAATAAAAACCCACTCTAATAGACAGAGTTTATTTCCACGACAGTTTCGACGCCCACTGGCCAGTGGGCGTCGAAACTGTCGTGGAAATAAACTCTGTCTATTAGAGTGGGTTTTTATTCTCCTATTTTCCTTCAGTGACTGAGGAGGTCCCTTGTCGGGCTTTTAATTTAGGAACACTACACATTCTGCCTTTCCTATTTTCCAGTGTTGTTTGAATGGTAATTGGGTTTAGTTTTAGGTTTGGTACCAGTTTTTCGATAATTTTCCATATGTAGATTATGGTGTATCTTTCTCTTATTCTTTCCAGGGAGTACAGAATTAGTTTACGTAGTCTTTCCCAGTAGTTGAGTTCTTTGCAACCATCAATCTTGGCTGTGAAATGTGTCTGCGTTATATATATATATGTAACAAAAAATATTTACTTGGGAGTTTACTGAATCATATTTTGGTAATAATTTCAAATTAATTTCCATTGGTTAAATGTTAGCGACTGGTAAATCTTACTTTTAAGCTGCACAGCAACCACCTATTTTACATTAATGACACCAATATCAATTGATAGAGCAGAAAAACTATCGGCCCTAGAAGTAAGATTTATCAATAAACTTAACCTAACCTAAATAAACAATAAACTTAACCTAACCTAAATAAACAATAAACTTAACCTAACCTAACCAAACTAATTAATTTGCTAAGTTTCGCAAAAATCTTTTTCTCCTCTACATATGTTATTAATGTAGGATTCGTGGTTGCTGTGCGGCCTTAAAAGTACGATTTATGTGGCTTTAATTGTAACACTGCAATATACATGCTGAGGGCAGCCATATTGATTTACATCAACAGTTTTTTCCAGTTGTTAAAATTTTAAAATTGCTGTTTTTTACTCGTGGTATATATATATATATATATATATATATATATATATATATATATATATGATGCAAACCACAAGGAAAAATAAAAATTATTCCAAGGCCTTTCGTATATTCAGAAGTACACCTCGTCAGGGAATGACGAAAGCGCTTGGAATCATTTTTATTTTTCCTTGTGGGAGGTGCACCTCGTCAGGAAATGAAGGGAGAAGGCGAGGTGACAAAAATATATACATATGTACAACGGGACTGAAAAATAAAAAGATTAGCACCTGATTAACAAGAGTTAATTAGAGGCAAAAGGTATTTTAACAGGATATTGTCAGTTTTATACATTCCCGCACTGTCATTGAAATTATTTTTATAATATATATATATATATATATATATATATATGGAATAAAACCACGAAGGAAAGGAAACACAAAATGGTGCTCAAGCGCTTTCGTCTAATGACATCCTCAGGAACACTGAAGTACATAAAAGGGTTACAGCCTATGTATAGGTTACAGAAAGAAAGAAAAAAATAAATAAATAAATAACATACATAGTGATTATTATTATTACATACACACATATATATATATATATAAAATATATATATATATATATATATATATATATATGCAATAAACGGAGAAGTAAAAATAAAAATTAAAAATTAAAGGATTATCAGAGAGGCATACAGATTTGTAAGGAAAAATATCGATTTTTAGCACAAGATCAAATGAATTATAAAAATACAA
Source organism: Bathynomus jamesi (assembly GCA_023014485.1). Lineage (NCBI taxonomy): Eukaryota > Metazoa > Arthropoda > Malacostraca > Isopoda > Cirolanidae > Bathynomus > Bathynomus jamesi. The sequence continues at coordinate 944,810 of JAJOZX010000081.1, read as the reverse complement.
ATTTATACTGGAAATCTGCCCGGGTTTTAACACTGCCTTTTATGGTCAAGTTTCGATATATATAAAAATAAAATTAAAATTAAAAGTTAATAAAGTAGCATACAAGTTTTCCAAAGATTTAGCGTTCTACCCTTTTTATCTAAATCTGTTTTGAAGGAATTCAAAACAACAGGATCGAGTTGAAAAAGACCTTTGCTTATGTTGAAGTTATTTGAAAGTTGGATAATGGCAGACTCAAGAATATTTCTATTAACAATGTTGCTAGAGTGGAATAAAACTGAAGCATTACACTGGTCAACACTCATTTTATTGCCAATCATATTAGAGTGATTTGGGTAACTTTGTGGTGCTGATTCCGAATATGACATCGGTTTTGCTAGATTGGCTCTAATTTATGAGATAATTGGTACCCCATTGAAACACGTAAAAATGCAAAAAAATTAATGTTCAGGCGGAGCCTACTTACAAATCGCATTGAAATTGTCTCAAATCATACAAAAGTAAGCACATGAAATACATAATGGCATTTTATTCGGTCTCACCATCTAGAATGTTCGGTAGTTTCCCATATGCACGCGTTATGGTTACGTTTCCTATTAATTGAGGGTATTCATTATCTCAAGAACTAGAGCCAAATCGGAAAAACTACTTTCATTTTGGAATTCAGCAACCCCAAAATACCCTAAATTCGTACGAATTTCCTTGGCAACGAAAAAAAAAAGTTTTTTTGTTGACCTGTGTTATTCCAATCAATACAGTGGGATAACTCTGACAAATGGACAAAAAGGGCACTGGACAACTGTCCCGTTCTAACGGGATATTGATGCTGTTTTATATGTGTGTGCAAATCCTTTCCCGTCTGACCTATGTAAAAGGAATCACATTGTTTACAACCAATTTTATAGATAATGCCTGAATTATTGGTAGGGCTATTTTTTACTATGATATTTTTCACAATATTGTTATATGAAAATACTACATTAATATCCAAAAGTTTAAGTACATTAGCAATGCCTAAAAAGCCCGGGAAAAATGGAAGTACTAAAATATTTTTGACAAAGTACGAGTGTTATTATTGGCACGATAGAAAGTTCGTTTTGCCTTGTTGAGACAAGATTCCATAAACGCAGATGATAACACAGATCAATTCCAATACTGTTGATTTTTTCCAATTCGGCATCGATGTATTCCGGACTGGCGATCCTAAGGGCGCGGAAAACATTGATGAAAAAATGGCCTTCTTAGTGGGGGTGTCATGTCCCGAGTAAAAGTGTACGTAGGACAAATTGTTTGTTGTTTCCGATAGATACTAAACTTAAAACCTGGGCTTTCCCTATGTACACGCACATCCAAAAATGGGATTGAATTGTCTTGTTCCACTTCTAAAGTAAACTTAATGGAGGGACTTGATCATTTAACTGAAGGAGGAAGTTATCCAGGTCACGATTCATGGGCCAGATACACAAAATATCGTCGACGTACCGCAACCAAGGGATGCCAACCCCCAGGATTCTCGGAATGTAAGTAATTTCGAAATCTCCATATAAATATTGGAGAGGAGGGGCGATAAGCGGTTGCCCATGGCCATCCCAAAAACTTGTTGATAATACTCGTTATTGAAAGTGAATTTACAGTCTTTGATGCAAAGCTTAATAAGTTCCAAAACAATGTGTGAAGGTAGTGGCAGGTCATACTTATGTAATTCTTGGGAGAGAAAGTCAAGCATATCGTCAATCGGCACTTTTGTAAACAATGAACAAACGTCAAAACTGATCAATCTATCGTTAGTTTCAGTACGTGTATTATTCAATTTTTCAGTAAGATCCATGGAATTTTTTACATGTGAATCAGAGATAGTTCCGAGAATGGGGGACAAGACTTTGACAAGCCATTTGGAGAGTTTATAAGTAATAGAGCCCACCGAGCTAATAATAGGGCGCATAGGGTTGCCAGGTTTGTGGGTTTTAATAAGACCGTAAAGGTAAGGCAGAGAAGGTGAAGTGGACATGAAAAGCGGAATTAAGTCCTTATGATCTTTGAGAATGCGTTTCAAGCCACTATTAAATGATTTGATGACGTCATCCTGCGGGTTCTTCCTAAGTTTGCTGTATGTGGCGGGGTCCTGGGGAAGCTCGTTCATCTTTCCGATGTAGTCCACTTTGTCCATAATAACTATGGTGTTAGCCTTGTCTGCTTTAGTAATATGGAGCTCCCCATCTTTTTTTAATTGTGAGAGGCTATTGCGAAAACGTTTAGGAAAGTTATCTTCGTAATTACCATTCGCCGCATTATAAACGAGGCCTTTAACTATGTTAAACAAATACTGAGGGAGATTACACTATTTTTCAAAACACGCGAGACTGTAACAAATTTGTAAAGCCGAAGGTTTTTTAACAATAAAAAAGGACATACTATCCAAGGGCACTTTTTGCATCGTCACTAATGTTTTTCGAAGAAAGGTTCAAAACACACTTTGAGCTTGCTTTTTTTACTCCACTGACTATTTCGAATGAGACTTTTAATTTTTCGATCCAAAATGTTACGAAGTGAAGTAGTTCTCCGACGCAACTCGTTGTAAATTTCATCAAACAAAGGTTGGATCCACGGTTGGGGAATAACGGTTACAAAATTATGTTTTTCGATGTTTAAATTTTTGAAGGCGCACCACTCATTTTGTCTGGTGACTTCAATATGTTTCTTTAAAATTAATCTGCTGAAGTTGTTGAACGGATGGTCGTCAATTTGTCTTACTGAAAAATTGAATAATGCACGTACTGAAACTAACGATAGATTGATTGATCAGTTTTGACGTTTGTTCATTGTTTACAAAAGTGCCGATTGACGATATGCTTGACTTTCTCTCCCAAGAATTACATAAGTATGACCTGCCACTACCTTCACACATTGTTTTGGAACTTATTAAGCTTTGCATCAAAGACTGTAAATTCACTTTCAATAACGAGTATTATCAACAAGTTTTTGGGATGGCCATGGGCAACCCCTTATCGCCCCTCCTCTCCAATATTTATATGGAGTTTTTCGAAATTACTTACATTCCGAGAATCCTGGGGGTTGGCATCCCTTGGTTGCGGTACGTCGACGATATTTGTGTATCTGGCCCATGAATCGTGACCTGGATAACTTCCTCCTTCAGTTAAATGATCAAGTCCCCTCCATTAAGTTTACTTTAGAAGTGGAACAAGACAATTCAATCCCATTTTTGGATGTGCGTGTACATAGGGAAAGCCCAGGTTTTAAGTTTAGTATCTTTCGGAAAACAACAAACAATTTGTCCTACGTACACTTTTACTCGGGACATGACACCCCCACTAAGAAGGCCATTTTTTCATCAATGTTTCTCCGCGCCCTTAGGATCGCCAGTCCGGAATACATCGATGCCGAATTGGAAAAAATCAACGGTATTGGAATTGATCTGTGTTATCCATCTGCGTTTATGGAATCTTGTCTCAACAAGGCAAAACGAACTTTCTATCGTGTCAATAATAACACTCGTACTTTGTCAAAAAATATTTTAGTACTTCCATTTTTCCCGGGCTTTTTAGGCATTGCTAATGTACTTAAACTTTTGGATATTAATGTAGTATTTTCATATAACAATATTGTGAAAAATATCATAGTAAAAAATAGCCCTACCAATAATTCAGGCATTATCTATAAAATTGGTTGTAAACAATGTGATTCCTTTTACATAGGTCAGACGGGAAAGGATTTGCACACACGTATAAAACAGCATCAATATTCCGTTAGAACGGGACAGTTGTCCAGTGCCCTTTTTGTCCATTTGTCAGAGTTATCCCACTGTATTGATTGGAATAATGCTTCAGTTTTATTCCACTCTAGCAACATTGTTAATAGAAATATTCTTGAGTCTGCCATTATCCAACTTTCAAATAACTTCAACATAAGCAAAGGTCTTTTTCAACTCGATCCTGTTGTTTTGAATTCCTTCAAAACAGATTTAGATAAAAAGGGTAGAACGCTAAATCTTTGGTAAACTTGTATGCTACTTTATTAACTTTTAATTTTCATTTTATTTTTATATATATCGAAACTTGACCATAAAAGGCAGAGTGTTAAAACCCGGGCAGATTTCCAGTATAAATTTGTATTTTTATAATTCATTTGATCTTGTGCTAAAAATCAATATTTTTCCTTACAAATCTGTATGCCTCTCTGATAATCCTTTAATTTTTAATTTTTATTTTTACTTCTCCGTTTATTGCATATATATATATATATATATATATGTATGTATGTATGTATGTATGTATGTTATTTATTTATTTATTTTTTTTTCTTTCTGTAACCTATATATAGGCTGTAACCCTTTTATGTACTTCAGTGTTCCTGAGGATGTCATTAGACGAAAGCGCTTGAGCACCATTTTGTGTTTCCTTTCCTTCGTGGTTTTATTCATCATAAATATTTTTCACGTTACTTTCGTGAAATAATTTTCATATATATATATATATACACACACACAGGGTGGCGCAAAAGTTAGGAGCCATAGGCACATTTTATTAAATTATAATAAATGTTCGAATTGGTGGCCTTCCACTTGGAGACACTTTCTAACGCGTTGAATGCATGATGTTTGAACATTCCTTAACACATTGGTATTGATTTTGGCACACTCGGGTGTGATTTTATCCTTTAGGGAACGTATGGTTCTGGGTCGATCAGCAGAGACTACCAACTTGAGATGGCGCCACAAGAAAAAGTCAAGAGCGTGAGGTCTGGAAACCTAGGTGGCCAGTCGACGGGCCCTCGCCATCCGATCCACTTGCTTGGGGATGTTTCATCTAAAGAGCTCAGGACGATGGTTGCGAAATGTGATGGTGCACCATCCTGCTGAAACTACACCCCAGCCCGTTCTGCCAATGGAATGTCGTCCAGTATGGGCATTAGAAATGTTTGCAGCATATGCAGATATGTTTCACCTGTTACATTGCCGTCGAAAGAGTACGGACCAATTAATTAACCGATCCCCCCAGAGCTCAGCCCACACAATAATTCGTGGATCGAATTGCACATGTCCTTCCTCCATCCAGGGGGGGGGGGGTTCTCATTGGCCCAATAGCTTGCATTATGCCTATTGACATGACCGCTGAGGTGAAATATCGCTTCGTCGCTGAACATGATCCTTCGTTGAAGCTGTCGATGTTGTAGAAACCACCGATAGAACTCCACACGACGGTCTGTGTCGTCACCCTGCAGTTCCTGAACGAGTTGGTCTTTGTTGGGGTGGAAACGATTTGTTGTAAGAATTCGTTGAATGGATCTTCTGGAGACACCCGTTTCCTGGGATAACTTTCTTAAGGACTTACGTGGTCTGTTTTCGAGGTGATTGAGTACCATTAGTGATGTTGCTGCATCGGTTGAACTTTTTGGCCGGCCACTACGCGGCCGATCATGAACACCTTCCCGTCTCTTTGAAGCGAGTGAACAGTTTTCCAACTGATGCCTGAACAACTGGCAGCCTTTCAGGGTGTTTTCATTAAAAGCAGTAACAACTGATCGGTGTGTGTTACCACGCCTTCCACACATTAAAACTATCTCCACCCGTTCATCTATTGTCAATTTCTGTGCCATAGGTTCAACAACAAATCTGAAAAGAACAAAACACATATTAAAACATAAATTATTAAAATGTGCCTATGGTTCCTAACTTTTTCGTCACCTGTATATCCATTTTTTAAATATATATATATATATTATTATATATATATATATATATATATATATATAACACTGTATATATATTTTAACTGCAAACAAGAAACAACACAGTATAATTAATGTAAAGAACGACGCTTGTGTAGAAGAAACGTCCGCACAAGATGGGGAGAGAGAACGAGCAAATGAAAAATGAGGCACCTCCCAGGAATCGAACCTGGGATCATCCAATTGCCGGTCGGATATGCTAACCACTGCACCAAGGTCCCCCATCAGTTACAACTCGTAATTCTCCTACATACGAGCGGAATCAAATGCCCTGAGGGGTCACCTTCTCGGGGTTAAATTCCTGGGGCCCGGACCTCTAGGGGGCCCGGAAAGAGGGGGGATAAAATTTAAAAATATTAATAAAGCAATTGATTAAATAACAGGGAAGAAATATAGTTAATGAACATACATTTTAGAGAGATTATCATAGTCAAACTGAAATAGATAAAATATTATCTGCGGTCCACCATGCCCAAGACCGACTGACAGATTTGGGAACCATTGTAACTGAAAGCCAGTTAGCCCGTACTTTAAATTTCATCAGAATCATTTACCACTTTGCTAGAGAGAAGACAAAGAAAGTACGCTTCTAATTATGAAAATATTGCAGTAAACAATTGTCTTGCCTGCATGGACTGGTACTGCATTTGTAAATTGTATGGTGATAGAATTAATATAATTGATTCGAAAAATAAAATGGTCATTTTCTTCTGAGTTGTTTATTCATATTCTCTGTTTTGAACAGTGACTTGGACATATAATCAGTTTGCTTGTTATGTACACATAAGACATTCATAATAAAATACTGAGTAAACAGGGGAGCCCATATACCAATCCTTCCCTGGGGGCCGTGGCAGCTCTCGCCGGCCCTGCTCTCCCCATCTTCACCGCGTATCTTCGTGGCACCTTTAGTGTGAGCTGTTCTTGTGACACTATGTGACAGTATTGATTTCATGTCGTAGTTCAGACTTTAGAGGATCCTGTGTTTTTGCATATATATATATATTATATATATATATATATATATATATATATATATTGTAATAAAAGGACGTGTGTGTGTGTGTGTTCCAGCCATAACTCCAAAATGGAAGCAGTTACAAACATGAAACTTCGCACACATATTGATTAGTTCCCGAGGCTGTGCACCTGCGTGTTAATAAATTAAATAATTAAAATTATTGAGCCCGAAGGCACCAGCACAGCAATAAAACTACAGAAAAGAACGCAGCCATGAAAATCTTGAGCTTCACATTGTGTCATGATTTGTGAATCTTAAGATTTCCATGACTATAGTTTTACTAACCAAATAATTGAACCCCAGTTACTGTCGGTTCATTATTTGGTCAATAAAACTATAGAAAAGAACGCAGTCATGAAAATCTTGAGCTTCACATTGCCGCCCGTAATCTATAATAATAAAAGGACGAGCGTGTGTGTGTGTGTGTTCCAGCCATAGGTCCAAAATGAAAGCAGTTACAAACATAAAACTTCACACACATATTGATTAGGTCCCGAGGTTGTGCACCTGGGTGTTGAATGCCCAGTTAGGTCAACTGTACGCCCTTGACGATTGGTTATGTTCAGTCGTGATATTTTCGTTAGCTTTAACGAAAATATCACGACTCAACCTAACCAATCGTCGAGGGAGTACAATTAACCTAACCGGGCATTCAATTAACCTACCCAGGTATTCAATTAATCTAACTATCGGGCATTCAGTTGACCTAACCGGGCATTCAATTAATCTAACCTGGCATTCAGTTGACCTAACTGGGCATATATATATATATATATATAGCGTTCAACATCCACCCGGCAACACCGGGTCGCCCCGCTAGTATATACCATATGTCCCACAAAAAAGTACACCCAACTTTAGATTGTACTAACTCCTCCAAAAATTGAGATATTTGGATCTGTTTGTTTGATTTAATATAGCAAATTATTCTTTGTTAACGTTCAAATTTATTCATGTTTAAACGATTTAGTGTTTAAGCATCTGCTTTTAACTGAAGGGTACAACAAAATGGATTGCGCAAAATTGGTCAATGAAAAAATAATGTGTGTGCTATCGATGTAATGAAGAGACAAATACATAATAATAGATACTTTAACATAATTTTAATAAGATACAAAGCAGATTTTTCTTTATTCCTTATTGCAAAAGTTATGCTTAGTTTCGTTTTCTTTCAACATGACCGCCATTCCTATCGATACAAATCTGGAGTCGAGCTCTCATCTTCCCCATCACTCTTTTGGTAAGATCTGGATTGTCTTTTAACAAGTTGATTTCAGCTGTGATGCGAGTCCTCAAATCATCTAAATTGATAGGTTGTGATGCAAATACTCTATTTTTCAAATAACCCCATAAAAAGTAATCACACGGGGTCAAGTCAGGGCTTCTGGGAGACCATTCAATGTCATGGCCTGTAGCAATTACTCTTTGGTGGAAGACTTCCTGCAAGCGTTCCTTCACAATAACTCTCCTGTGAGCAGGAGCTCCGTCTTGCACCCACCAAATACGATTAAATCGGTTTCCATAAGTAATACATATTTGTGGAAGGATTTCTCGGTCTATCATTTCTAGGTAAGCTTCACCATTTAGATTACCATCGTAAAAGACCGGGCCAATTACCGCTCCATTACCGCACAGTCCTACCCAGAGAGACAGTTTTTGTCTAGAGTTATTCTTTTCGTAGATATGATTGTCAGGTGGATGATTTTTTGGTGCATACTGACGGCAGATTTGTCTGTTCACTAGACCATTCATAAAAAAGGCTGCCTCATCTCCAACCACTAATTGTTCCGTGAATCTTTCTGGTTTTTCAAGAAACCACTGGGCAAATCTTAGGTGGCGAGGTAGATCTCCTTCAATGAGTTGATGTCGAATTTCCATTCTGTATGGGTACAAATTCAAATCCTCACGAACTATTCGATGAAATGATATGCGTGAGAGTTCTGTACCATTTCGCCTGGTGGACACTTTTGGATGTCTCTCTAATAAATGCCGAACATGCTGAATGTTCTCGTCTGTTCTTGCCGTCTTCGGATGGCCTGAACGTCATTTGTTCAAATTGAGGACCGTTCCTTCTTTGTATTTCCGAACATTCTTCAAAATTGTATGTTTAGTTGGAGAAGCTCTATCGGGAAATTGCAGTTCGAAGGTATTCTGAACTTGTTTTAAGCTTTTAGTTTGCAGATAAGTTGTGACCATGAGAACGCGCTGCCTTCGTGTAAACTGCATGATAAGGGTTTCAAAGTTATTTATAAATTTAGTAATTCAGATTCTTCATCTATATGTATGACTCGTATCTTAGATACAAAAGTTCGAATTATTTAAAAAAAATATTTGCAATATCCTTCGACGTAAAAAGTAGCACATTGGTTAAAGCAAGAGGAGCTATCTGGCTGGGAGAAATGATAATTCCGCGCAACCCATTTTGCTGTACCCTTCAGTTAAAAGCAGATGCGTAAACACTAAATCGTTTAAACATGAATAAATTTGAACGTTAACAAAGAATAATTTGCTATATTAAATCAAACAAACAGATCCAAAATATCTCAATTTTTGGAGGAGTTAGTACAATCTAAAGTTGGGTGTACTTTTTTGTGGGATTATATATATATATATACGTGTACTGTGTATATATATATATATATATATATATATATATATATATATATATATATATATGTATGTATGATGAATAAAACCACGAAGGAAAGGAAACACAAAATGGTGCTCAAGCGCTTTCGTCTAATGACATCCTCAGGAACACTGAAGTACATAAAAGGGTAACAGCCTATATATAGGTTACAGAAAGAAAAAAAGGAAAAATAAATAACATACATACATACACACACACACACATATATACATATATATATATATATATATATATATATATATATATATATATATGCAATAAACAGAGCAGTAAAAATAAAAATTAAAAATTAAAAATTAAAAATTAAAGGATTATCAGTGAGGCGTACAGATTTGTAAGGAATAATATCGATTTTTAGCACAAGATCAAATGGATTATAAAAATACAAATTTATATTGGAAAACTGCCCGGGTTTTAACACTCTGCCTATGGTCAGGTTTCGATATATATAAAAATAAAATGCAAATTAAAAGTTAATAAAGTAGCAAACAAGTTTACCAAAGATTTAGTGTTCTACCCTTCTTATCTAAATCTGTTTGGAAGGAATTCAAAATAACAGGATCGAGTTGAAAAAGACCTTTGCTTATGTTGAAGTTATTTGAAAGTTGGATAATGGCAGACTCAAGAATATTTCTATTAACAATGTTGCTAGAATGGAATAAAACTGAAGCATTATTCCAATCAATACAGTGGGCTAACTCTGACAAATGGACAAAAAGGGCACTGGACAACTGTCCTGTTCTAACGGAATATTGATGCTGTTTTATACGTGTGTGCAAATCCTTTCCCGTCTGACCTATGTAAAAGGAATCACATTGTTTACAACCAATTTTATAGATAATGCCTGAATTATTGGTAGGGCTATTTTTTACTATAATATTTTTCACAATATTGTTATATGAAAATACTACATTAATATCCAAAAGTTTAAGTACATTAGCAATGCCTAAAAAGCCCGGGAAAAATGGAAGTACTAAAATATTTTTTGACAAAGTACGAGTGTTATTATTGACACGATAGAAAGTTCGTTTTGCCTTGTTGAGACAAGATTCCATAAACGCAGATGGATAACACAAATCACTTCCAATACCGTTGATTTTTTCCAATTCGGCATCGATGTATTCCGGACTGGCGATCCTAAGGGTGCGGAGGCCATTTTTTCATCAATGTTTCTCCGCGCCCTTAGGATCGCCAGTCCGGAATACATCGATGCCGAATTGGAAAAAATCAACGGTATTGGAAGTGATTTGTGTTATCCATCTGCGTTTATGGAATCTTGTCTCAACAAGGCAAAACGAACTTTCTATCGTGTCAATAATAACACTCGTACTTTGTCAAAAAATATTTTAGTACTTCCATTTTTCCCGGGCTTTTTAGGCATTGCTAATGTACTTAAACTTTTGGATATTAATGTAGTATTTTCATATAACAATATTGTGAAAAATATCATAGTAAAAAATAGCCCTACCAATAATTCAGGCATTATCTATAAAATTGGTTGTAAACAATGTGATTCCTTTTACATAGGTCAGACGGGAAAGGATTTGCACACACGTATAAAAAGCATCAATATTCCGTTAGAACAGGACAGTTGTCCAGTGCCCTTTTTGTCCATTTGTCAGAGTTAGCCCACTGTATTGATTGGAATAATGCTTCAGTTTTATTCCATTCTAGCAACATTGTTAATAGAAATATTCTTGAGTCTGCCATTATCCAACTTTCAAATAACTTCAACATAAGCAAAGGTCTTTTTCAACTCGATCCTGTTATTTTGAATTCCTTCCAAACAGATTTAGATAAGAAGGGTAGAACACTAAATCTTTGGTAAACTTGTTTGCTACTTTATTAACTTTTAATTTGCATTTTATTTTTATATATCGAAACCTGACCATAGGCAGAGTGTTAAAACCCGGGCAGTTTTCCAATATAAATTTGTATTTTTATAATCCATTTGATCTTGTGCTAAAAATCGATATTATTCCTTACAAATCTGTACGCCTCACTGATAATCCTTTAATTTTTAATTTTTAATTTTTATTTTTACTTCTCTGTTTATTGCATATATATATATATATATATATATATATATATATATATATATGTGTGTGTGTATGTATGTATGTATGTTATTTATTTTTCTTTTTTTTTCTTTCTGTAACCTATATATAGGCTGTTACCCTTTTATGTACTTCAGTGTTCCTGAGGATGTCATTAGACGAAAGCGCTTGAGCACCATTTTGTGTTTCCTTTCCTTCGTGGTTTTATTCATCATAAATATTTTTCACGTGTTACTTTCGTGAAATAATTTTCATATATATATATATATATATATATATATATATATATATATATATATATTGGAGCTGCGCGTTTAGGAAGACTATTTCATAATACTGTCTCTTCTTTTCAGGCTGCCTTAACCCGAACATTCCCAGCGTAAATTCCACAAATTCCCCCCGCGCTCTCGAAGGTGTCGCAATTACAAACAATTTGAAGGTTCTATCCTTAAATGCTCGTAGCCTACGAAATAAAATAAACGAATTTTTTTCTTTAATTGCTTGTAAAGACTATGATTTAATTGCGATAAATGAATCGTGGCTTAGCACTGAAACACGTGACTTTGTAGGGGAGTATCAAATTAAAGGTTATAGACTTTTTGTTAAAAACAGAATAGGTAGGCGAGGAGGCGGTGTTATGTTGTATATCAAAGATAATATTGCGAACGTTATAGAAGTAAAGCACTCAATTCCAGAACCGATAGATTCGACTATAGCAGAACTTAAATTGAACGATTTCAAACTTCTTGTTGCGGTTATATATAGGCCCCCAAATCAAACAGCTGATACGGACGAAGCGTTATATCGTGAACTAAAGAGAATAATCGGTAGTGAGCAGGCTTTAGTTTTTGGGTGACTTTAATTGCGCCAACGTGAATTACGATACAATGCAGGGAGACGCGGAAGGTAATCGTTTAGTTAATTTTCTCGAGGATAGCTTTCTTATTCAAAAGGTTGGGGAACCTACGAGGTTGGACAGTATTTTAGATTTAATAATAACTACGGATGATAGGCTAATTACTGATCTTCAAGTAATAGAACCGTTGAGCAATAGCGATCACAATATGGTAGAGTTTGTCCTCTCAGTAAGTCACTCGAAACCAACTAACTCGACTAAAATTCCTAACTTCCAGCACGCAGACTTTAGTAAATTTCGAAACAAATTTTCACACGTCATTTGGGAAAACGTAATGGGGAACTCTAACGCAAAACTAATGTGGGAATCGTTCAAAACAGTATTTAGGACTATAAATGAGGAATGTGTACCGTACAAAATTAAGCGTGCGAAAGTAAACAACAAGCCCTTGTGGTTTACTTCTAGAGTAGGAGACATTATAAAGAGTAGAGATAGGGCTTATAGGCTATATAAGTGCGATAAAGATAATCTGTTGTTACGAAACAACTACATATCTCTAAGGCGTGAAGCTAAAAGTGTAATAAAAAAGTCAAAACGCGAATTTGAAATCTCCATAGCTCGTGACGGTAAAGAAAACCCCAAGCGATTCTTTCAATACGTCAATAATAGAAATCCAGTAAAAAGTGTCTTAGGTCCATTAAAAAATGTAAATGGAGATCTAGTCTCTGAAAACAAGGAAATGGCTACCTTGCTAAACGAATTTTTTACGTCAGTTTTTACTATAGAAGATGTAACGAATATCCCTACGGTCGTAGACATAATACCTTTTGATAATGGTAATATTTTGGATAATATTGTCGTTAGTGAAGGGGAAGTAATGCGCTATATTGATAAAATGAAAACGCGTAAATCACCGGGTCCGGATTCCATATATCCCATACAACTAAAAGAATTAAAAGATAGCATTGTTGTGCCGCTAACAAAGATTTTTAATGCGTCTATTTCTGAGGGGTGCGTACCAGATAATTTCAAGTTAGCAAACGTAACACCTATCTTTAAGAAAGGCGATAAAGGTGCGGCGGGAAATTATAGGCCAATCAGTTTAACGTCTGTTGTAGGTAAGCTACTGGAATCAATAATTAGGGATCGTATAGTCGAACACTTAGAAGTGCATAATCTGGTTAGAAATACGCAGCACGGTTTTAGGCGAAACAAATCTTGCTTAACTAATCTTTTAGAATTTTTCCAAAGCGTGGTTGACGTTTACGATAGACATCGGGCGGTTGATGTAGTGTATTTAGATTTTCAAAAAGCGTTTGACACCGTGCCGCACAAAAGACTCATTGAAAAAACTAAGGCTCATGGAATCAGGGGTGTAGTAATAAATTGGCTAGAAGAGTGGTTGCGAGGCAGGAAACAGAGGGTGGTCGTTGATGGAGCGGAGTCGTGTTGGGCTAATGTAGCGAGTGGCGTTCCTCAGGGTTCTGTATTGGGCCCCTTGCTTTTTCTTATATATATTAACGATTTAGATGTCGGCCTAGTCAGCACAGTTTCAAAGTTTGCGGATGACACGAAGCTGGGTGGTAGGGCGATTAATGACGAAGATAGAGGTAAAATTCAGGAAGATCTGAACAAAATCGTTGATTGGTCAGTCACATGGCAAATGAGATTTAACGTGGATAAGTGCAAAATTTTGCATATAGGTTCGCGTAACGGTAATTTTGCGTATAGTATGTCAGGGAAAGAATTAACAAGCGTAGAGCAGGAAAAAGATTTAGGAGTTATAGTCACTGGTGATTTAAAAGTAGCGAAACAAAGTACAGCAGCGGTCAGTAGTATAGCCGCAAAAGGGGAGAGTGCAAGAATGTTGCAAGTTATTATGTAATGTTGCAAAGGGGGTGGGGGTGTTGCAAAAAGGAAAAAATCCCCCAAAGGGGGGATGCTGCAGGTGCAACAAGGAAAACTTGGAGGCGGCGTTATCCCCCAAGAGAAAGGAGAGAAAGGAGGAGAGGTGTTCACCTGGCAGGAGCCAAGTGCATATTAAGACTTCAGCCGAGTAGGCGTTGTTTTATAAGCTCCTAATCAGCCAGTTGGCTTAGAAGGCGTAAATGGCTTGAGTTGCCAGATAGCGGCATGTATTCATTTAATTCTAATCGAAGACTGAGTTGCCAGATACCACTTTTTAGCGATACCATTGTATACATTATTATAGGCTCCTAATCAGCCAGTTGGCTTAGAAGGCGTATGGCTTGAGTTGAAAGATAGCGCCATGTATTCATTTAATTCTAATCGAAGACTGAGTTGCCAGATACCACTTTCTAGCGATACCATTGTATACATTATTATAGACTCCTAATCAGCCAGTTGGCTGTAAATGGCTTGAGTTGCCAGATACCGCAATACCATTGTATACACTATTATAGACTCCTAATCAGCCAGTTGGCTGTAAATGGCTTGAGTTGCCAGATACCGCAATACCATTGTATACATTATTATATTTCTTAAAAGAATACCGGTAGTAGGTTTAGAAGGCGTAACATGATATAATTAAGTAAAACAACATTGCATCATTCTGTTTATTATAAATATATAGAAAATAAATATACATTTCAATTGAAGAATATGCATATAATCGTACAGGAAATATATACACACAATTATGGTGATATATATAAAATAAATATACATTTCAAATAGAAATAAATATACATTTCAATAATAATAGAAATATGCATACAATCATAACAGTACAGGGGAAATATCACGCAAAATATATAAATACATTTCAATAATAATAGAAATATGTATATAATCATAACAGTACAGGAGAAATATCACGCAAAATATATAAATACATTTCAATAATAATAGAAATATGCCTATAATCGTACAGGAGAAATATCAAGCAAAATATATAAATACATTTCACTTTTTTTTCAAAATACTAAACTCGGTCTTAATCGAGTTTACAATTACATCATTATTGCTCTGCATTACGCAGTATATGCGGCTTAATAATATTTCACCGCTTAAAGTATAGGGAAACCTGTATTCGATATGAAGGGCTTTCATATCGTTCAGTACTATTTTTGTTCCCACTTTACAACCGGTTGGTAAGTCATCTTTAAATACGTCTAGAATACAATCAAAAGCACGCACAAAGAGTTCATCGTTAGCTACATTATTAAACACAAGTTTATAAACACGCTTTTCCAATCGAGGGTTTATTTCTACCGACTCGAGCTTTTCAATCGTGAACTCACTCAACATAGCGGCAATTGAAATAATCTTCTAAATCGTTACGACAACTGCGCGTTATATAAAGAAATAGTTCTTCAGGGTGAACGGTGTAGGTGAGCTCAGCCTTGTACCGATCAATTGCTTTGTACCAAAGTTCATGGTATTTCAAAGAGTCTAAACTTTTTAAATAAACGTCCAGCTAGACCATTCTCACCAGCCCTACACTCGGTAAACCCATCGAGCAGAGCGGTGTAGGCGTATTCAAGTACTGTATCAAAATAAAGCATGTCCGTAACACGCGCGTCTAATATAGGTTTCAGCTTGCGGAATCCGACGATTTCAAACATTCTGTCGAGGATGAAACGGTTTCGCGTAGGAACAAGAGCGTTATTATCAGAAGCATTCTTCCACATCAGCCGTATATCAATGCACGGCCGATCGTTATTTATACACAACGTACATACAACGGCGTATGAGGGTGCGTCACTAATCTGCTCTCTTCTTGTACCTACGTTAGCAGGTATTTTATAACGATCTTCACTCCACTTCTCAACTATCACGAAGATTCTATTCATCTCCTCGATACTTAAATAAACCCGTTTGTTTGTCGTCTACATTCCGTTTCCAGTACATAGCTAATGGTACCGGAATTACGCCTGAACACGCGCAACGATTTCGTCACGGACACATCGTACGAGGCGTTGAGAATGCTGCTCAAAGGAAGTTCCATCGTATTCGAGGAGCGCACGTCCACTCGGCTCAAGCTCTGAGATAACTATGAGCCGTGTGAGGCACGCAGGTAGGCAGGAATGGTTCGACGGGCGGCTGACTCGATGATACGTGAATGGGCTTGTTCGTATGACCGCGAGTCGAATTGTTGTACATATTTCGGTACAAGAATTAATTTCATCACTACCAGCCTACGCACCAGACATTTGGATAAGAACTAGGAACATTTTATGTTTTACTAAACATCTTCACACTCCGGCGCACTATTTGAGAGGAACATATGTTCATATTTTTCCTTTCTGCCCATCAAACGATACTCGTCTCTAAACTGTTAAAAATCACGCAGGGCACTAGCCACAACCTCACTACGAACCTCATCATGATATACGTTAATATAGTGATAAAAATACTTAAGATTGTCCATGATCACGAGATTCACATTTTCAGTCGTAGGGTATGAGTAATCGACATGGTGTAGCATGACGTAATACCGCTTGTCACACCACCCATCAGCAAGACTCATTATCCATACCTGCTGCTTCTCTTCTGCACGCGTTGTTTCTTTTACTTCACGGTGTATGTGAGACTTTATAAAGTTTAGCTCTGCAGTATACTTCAGCACATCGTCTGTGCAACGAAAGCCTTCAACGGTCTCACCAGAACATCCGTAGAGTATTTGTACATCTTGGAACTTCGCACAATCCAATGTGTTTTTAAAAGAGGCATAGGAGGGAGGAATAGGAAGTTTTTCGGTATCCACCACATCCTGGCACTTTGCTGAATACCATTTCATAAACGTTGTACAAGCAATATTAAAGGTAGCCATTTGAATACACGTCTGATCTGAATACACGTCTGATCTCTCGGGCTTACCGCAGTCGACTGACCACGCAGGGACTCCCAGATAGTAGCATGACTCACGGTCTTACAGTGGGCGGAGCTTAGAACTTTCACCTGCACACACACACACACACACACAACACACAAAGGAGAAAGTGAAACGCTATTTGAAACATGATTTATTTAATAAACGAGATATTCAAGTTATATATATTTACAAATACGATTTAATAAACGAGATATTCAAGTTATATATATTTACAAATACGATTTAATAAACCAGATATTCAAGTTATATATATATATATATATTTACAAATACGTGTAATAAATCAATTTTACAAATACGATTTAATGAACGAGATATTCAAGTTATATATATATATATTTACAAATACGTGTAATAAATCAATAGATACGATTATATACAAGACGTGTGAGTTAACAATAGAAGCATCATTGGTATCCAAAGGGTACGGTATCATAGGTACCAGGTAACTGGTAACGTTTCCTATAGGTGTTACGGCACACCTTCGTACCCCTAAGTTCCTTCACGCCCCCCAGCTTCTGCGCCCGAAAATTGTGGGTGCCTACAATTAGTTGGGGAGGTTGTTCGCCCTCATCGTCCAAACATACTAGATCCTTCAACGATCAAAGTTAACAACCCCCGATTCGCATGGTTGAGCGTAATACCCTTTGCCTTCACGATATATTTCATTTCCTCCCCCACCCTGACCCGTACCCCATAAGTCTTAGGTCCTGTTGAGGCAAAAGAGTCGGCGTATGCGTTGTCCCCATACTCATCCTTGATCTCATCAGTGAGCTCGCCGAGGAACTCCCCATAGTGGGCATGTATTCCCCTCCCTATCTGTGAATATCACGCTATCTGTATCGGCATACAATACTCTCCGCCCAAGAGAATGCAATAGACCCAAAGTTTTATACGGGCGTAGGCTGTTGTGAAGCTGGCCACAGGTATGTTTGTAACCCTTGAGGTATCTGTGGCAAATTCAGTGTTGTTGTACTTTATTACGTAAGTATTACCTACATTTACGATCTCCATGACCTCTTTATCGGGGGCATTGGCATAATCCCAGACATCGCTATAACTTTGTGCCAAATGAATGCTCCCTCTGCCGGTATTCTGCGCAAATTTTCCCCATAGACTGTTTAGACACAACTTTGCACTAAAGCGCTTGCCAGGATTCTTTACAATTTGGACACGATCAAGTTGTATACCTTCGCGGTCGCGGTAACGTTGAATATAGGCAGACTTTTCATCTTCGGTATCAACTCCTCGCGGATACCCTGATGCCTCAACCTTATCCTTCAAAAAGGTGTTTATATATGGTGTGAAAAGGTTGGGTAGCTTCTGAAACCTCCACACCTCATGTATCTTCAGTATTCTATAACCATGGCGTACGGCTAGGGCCAACTCAGGACTTGTATATACGCCTCTGATCTTACGCTGGTGGGGTATATGGTTACACTCGCCGTTATCTTCTTCCGCGCACTTCACGCACAGGGGAAACATGAGCTTGTCGTCGATAACGACAGGTAAGATCGGCATCCATAAATTGCGTTGGGGGAGTACGTCTACGAAAGAGAGCCCAAAGTAACGATCATTCAAATTTTTGAAAATTCATTGATGGAGGGTAGGCTAGGTCCCACCAGTTTCTCAGGAGCGCCCACGGGGTACGGATTGCTCTTCATCACGTATGGGTATAAAGAACAGAAATCGTAGTAATGGAGCTTCACGCCCTCCGTAGGTGGAAAGTATAGTCTGAAAGGATTTGTACGTCCTCCAAATAAGCTATCACCACATTTGAGAGGATCCAGCACCATTGAACGCTTGATCGTTTTATTTCCTCACGGTAACCTCGTCTGTCTCTATCCGTGCATCATATTCATGCTCCCACAAGACTTTGTGAGTGAACTGTGATCCTATAAGTTGATCGCGGGTGCGGGTTGATGCGAGACAGTCGGCAGGAGACCTACCGTGGATATCTCCGGTGATTCCGCACTCAGGACGGGGGCATCCGTGCCACCAGCAACCGTTAAAGGAGTACACAGTCTTCACACCAGTGACACGGTTTTCACTTAACCCATCAACCCAAAAAACACGTCCATTAATCTTAATGGGTACTTCACCCGTGTTGCGGGCGTGCTTTATGTATACACCTGTCTGTTGCTGTAGGTGTATGAGCCAGTAAATAGCCTTGTGCCCGTAACTGGGGTTTGTTTCGGTGAATAATGGCTAAGGTGTCTTTAGGCATGAAGTTATTCTTGAACACCGTAAAACATAATGATGCGATGGTGGTTGCGACTTGCAGTGGATCACATTTGAAACGGGCTATGTACATCCTTCTAAAGGCCTGGAAACATACTCTAAGCACGCGCACATCATTCACGCAATAACGCTCGCATTCATCAGCTATATTATAAGGGTTACTTTCATTAAAACTGTCGTAGTATCGATCAAAGTCTTCACGTTCATCCATACAGTCAAAATAATGTTTGGGGGGTGGTGGGCCTACGTAGTTTAAAGTCTCGCTGGTGAGGAAAGTGTAAGGGAAGTATCCTTTGGAAACTTTAGCTGCTACTCCCATCACCTTGGGTAGCTTTGCTAATTTACAAGGTGTGAATAATAAAGTATCTTTAAATTGTACATTGCCTCTTATCTGCATATGTATTAATTTGTTGCCTCTTTTCAATGGATCACCTGTAAATATCTCAGAGGATTCGTGTTCAAGCAACTCCTTATAAAGGAACCGTGTCAAACTTTGCCCCGTTATGGGCGAGAATATACACAGTCATTTTTTTGAACTTGTCGGCTAACTTGACAATATAGGACACAAATAGTTCCACAGGACTATCGCGGACATTCGTTTTAAAAACGTTTGTCCGTTTACCACATTTGGGGCACTCGTCACATTCGATACCCATACACTCATCACAGATGGTCTGGCTCACAAGTAAATGTGGAATTACCTCTTTGGTTTCAGCGTTCGTATATGTTTCTATATCGTAGTATACAGTTATACAAGGGTTATTTTTAGGCTTAGCATCTTTCATATAACATACATGCTTTACTCCGTCCGCCTTATATTCCTCCTGGCATGTAGGACCATGAATTACGTCGCACTTGTGCTTAAATTTTCCCCAATTATCCATTGTGTGAAACATACCACATTCACAGATTCTCATTTTCCTGCACGTACCAATTGATTTATGGAGATCAAAGCAGCTATTATTGAAAAATGTGCGTCTACACACATCACAGTCTCTCTTCTCAACTACACGGCTTTCACATTTGGTGCTTTTACACTGCTCACATACCATGTGACATTCTTTACAATGTCTCACTATATCATCCGCAAACTCGAGGCACCCCTGACACAAATCATGATGTCTCCCATATTTTCGACTTTTGTCATAACTAGCGTAAAGCCCCCTTATATTACGGATGGGGAGATACGTTGTCCCTGACAATCCTAAAATAAGTAGGGGTCTTGTACGATCTCTCACACAGCTTTTAAAAACATACACAGTCCTACGACGATCATCCAACCCAAACACAACTATGCGGACATTCATTTCCTGTTCTACCCTTCTCAGCTCTTCAGGACCCATATTACAGTCAAATTCAAGTTCACAGTTTACAGCTAGTTTACGGGCACGCTCCACGACTGTAGGCAACCAAATTTTTTGAGTTCGTGTATTTTGTACAGTAAACATACGTGCTAAGAGTACTGCTATAAAGCCGCAACCACGATCGACGTTTATATGCTTTCGGTAAATAGTCGGAGAATTGAAGTTAAGAGTATACGGCATGGCACTATGACCCGCAACACGGTATACATGGTCAATATTTACCGTGAAGTTGTCCATATTGAAGGCTATACTACTTTGGGCGGCTTGCATTATACGTCCTAATATATATTCTACATCTTCAGCCGCCAAACGTCTAAATGGCACTATCACCCAATAATCGTCTACATCACCGTCATCTGACCTGAATCCAAAGGACAGACTCGTCCTGACTTCACGCTCGTCACGATTCTGAAGAGCAAACTCTATAATATGCTGTACAACCCGGCGTAACCCGCGCTCAATTCCATTGCTATACATGACTCTAGGGTCGACCCTGACTCTATACCGATTTCTAGTCAAGGCTGGGGTAGGGGCTGCGGATCGCACCAATTCGAGCGTTATACCATCCTCAATAGAACAGGGGGCGGCAGATGAATTAGGGGGTATATTAGCGTGTATTTTGTACAGTAAACATACGTGCTAAGAGTACTGCTATAAAGCCGCAACCACGATCGACGTTTATATGCTTTCGGTAAATAGTCGGAGAATTGAAGTTAAGAGTATACGGTATGGCACTATGACCCGCAACACGGTATACATGGTCAATATTTACCGTGAAGTTGTCCATATTGAAGGCTATACTACTTTGGGCGGCTTGCATTATACGTCCTAATATATATTCTACATCTTCAGCCGCCAAACGTCTAAATGGCACTATCACCCAATAATCGTCTACATCACCGTCATCTGACCCGAATCCAAAGGACAGACTCGTCCTGACTTCACGCTCGTCACGATTCTGAAGAGCAAACTCTATAATATGCTGTACAACCCGGCGTAACCCGCGCTCAATTCCATTGCTATACATGACTCTAGGGTCGACCCTGACTCTATACCGATTTCTAGTCAAGGCTGGGGTGGGGGCTGCGGATCGCACCAATTCGAGCGTTATACCATCCTCAACAGAACGGGGGGCGGCAGATGAATTAGGGGTATATTAGCGGAAGGTGCTGCTGATGGGGGTCTGTTGCGTAGGAGGTTGAGGGTTGGGGCTCTATTATTGTAGACTTAACAGAACGGGGGGCGGCGGATGAATAAGGGGATATATTAGCGGGAGGTGCTGCTGGGGGGCTTGTTGCGTAAGAGGTTGAGGGTTGGGGATCTATTACCGCTGCAACAGGCGCGTATTTCGGGCGCTTTATACCTGACGGGGGTCTCATACCTCCGCTTTGGACGTGCTACCGGTGTCGCTGGTGAGGGTTCGTTGGCAGGGGAGGAGATCACAACTACACTGTCGTCGAGGTCATCCGTAATGATGGGCTGCTCTACCTCATCGTCATTCACGGTTCTGTGGGAGAAGAAATATAAGGAACAGCACTCAAAATTTGTAATATTTTGTAAATGACCCACTTAGGAGTGTGACGTGTTAGAAATGGACTCTGTAGAAAAATTCAGATTCACGAGCCCATCCACATGTATTATATCTGGACCTACAGGATGTGGTAAAACTGTGTTTATGCTTAAAATCATTAAAGAAAAGGGGAGATGTTCTCGAAATTTGTGCGTAAAGTTATATGGTGCTATTCGACGTATCAATCAGTGTTCAACGAGTACCAAGATGATATTTTGTTCCACAAAGGCGTATATGACGTTAATTCGTTAAAGGGAAATGAACATACAATCATTGTAATTGACGATCTCATGTTGGAGATGGATAAAACGTTTGCCGAGACATTTACAGTATTCTCCCACCATCTTAACATAAGCGTGTTCTTCATCAATCAGAATCTATTTTTCAAAAATAGATACATGCGCGATGTGTCGTTAAATACGCAATATCTAGTCTTATTCGCGCAACGTAGAGATGTATCACAAATTGGGGTATTAGCCAATCAAATGTTCCCGAATCAGCGTAAGGAGTTTTTGGAAGTTTATAAAGAAGCTACAAGCACGCGTTACGGATATTTGCTTTGCGACCTTCATCCGCGAAACACGTTTAGAGTGCTTCTGCGAACGAATATATTTCCAAACGAGCCTGAAACGGTGTATATTCCAGAATGACAAAGAGACTAAAGAAATACCGTGAATTAATAAAAATCTATCATCGACTGCCCCGGGCATGCAGCAGATGTTTATTAAAAATATCGATGCCGACTTTTTAAAATGCATCTGTGAAATCTGTCTTAACGTTATAAATTGCAATGTATCAATGAAAACCCATCAGAAGGCTCGCCTACGCCGCTACAAGAACATAATACGTGCACTCGCTCGTAAAAGCCAAACTGTAGCGAAGAAAAAACGAATTATTGTACAAACAGGAGGGTCATTTCTCCCCATCTTATTTTCAGTTTTGGGTCCTTTACTGACTAGATTAATATAATGAAGAAAGTGGTAGTGATTCCCCACGAGGTGTACGCTTCACTGCAAAGGAATCCAGACACGTATCTAGATCCCCGTAAAAGCAGACTTAAAAGAATGGAAAGCGAATTGTTAGCCCTATTAAACAGTGAAAAAACACCTGATGAGAAAAGAATCTTATACCAAGAAGCTCTGCAGAAATTTCTTCACGAGTACGAAAATTATAAGAGCCCTACAGAGATTCCTGTGGTTATTAGGCACAGCACGGGGGACGATGGACATGGCGACATAGGATCTGAGCCCGACGATACAGCTGACCAACCAAAAAGATTAGCCACACAACATATCGAACATGTATTAAAAAATACCCTCCCACTTACATTGAGGAGTAAAGGCTTAAGTCTTTATAATCTATTGAATGAGGATCCCGCCATACAATGGACCGATACAGGGGAGATCATTGTGGAAGGATCAAAGGTACAGGGATCGAATATCGTAGACATTGTCCATGATCTGGTGAGAAAGTGGGATAGGCCATCACCATCAGGATGGAAGCATATTAAAGCAAGACTACAACAAATAAATGTCCCTAAAACGTTGATAGGAAATCTGAACAGGTTAAAAGACTTGGAACATGCAACGCCTGTGACACAATTGAAGGCGCCGTCACCCCCGGCGGTAACACCTTTGAAGAGGAGCAAGAAGAGGTTAAACCAACCCTACCCACGTGCCTCTAAAATACGCAAATGGCTAACGTATTAACTAAACGCTATTATGACATTTCTACCCCATCCTCTTACGGCGGCGTAGATAGACTGTACAGAAGTGTTTACGGAGTAGGAAAAAAAGATGTTGAAAGATTTTTGAGGGAGCAGGACGCTTATACGCTTCATAAGCCTGTGAGAAAAAGGTTTAAAACAGCCAAGACAACGGCTTCCTCGATTGATTCTATTTGGCAAGCAGATTTAACAGACATGCAAAGATATTCTGTGTATAACGATGGTTACCGCTACATTCTATTCATAATAGACGTATTCTCTAGATATCTGTGGCTAGTTCCTCTGAAAAATAAATCACCTGAAACAGTTGCTAAAGCCACCAAAACGCTAATGTTAAAAGAAAACAGGGTTCCTGGCTATTTTTGTACGGATATGGGGAAGGAATTTATAGGCCGTGCTTTTCAGAACATGTTGACAGAGTTTAATATCAGCTATTACACAACCAATTCTATACATAAGGCTTCTTTAGCTGAAAGAGTTCAGCGCACCATAAAGGAACGCATGCACCGTTATTTTACACATAAAAACACATACAGATTTCTAGACATTCTGGAATCATTGGCATCATCCTACAACCGCTCACACCATCGCACGATTGGGACAACACCTAACGAAGTTTTAGAAAGAGGTACGCTCCCGAGAAGAGATGGATCACCACCACCACCACACTCTGCGCGCTTCAAAATCAATGATTATGTAAGGCTGTCGCGTTCGGGGAATAAATTCGCAAAGGGTTTTGAGCAAGGATGGACACGCGAGATTTTTAAAGTTAGGGCTGTGAGACCTAAAGGTGAGATAATGATGTATTACATTGAAGATTTGAATGGGGAAGAAATCTCAGGAGGCTTTTACCGCGAGGAATTGCAGAAAGTTGCGTTTAATTTAGAAAAAAATGTGTTTAAAATTGAGAAAATTTTAGGAAGCAAAGGTTCAGGAAGGAGAAAAATGTACCTGGTGAAATGGCTAGGGTACCCAGAAAGCTTCAACACCTATATAAAAGCTGATGCAATAATGAAGCTTAAATAGTATGCAACATGGCTCCTAACCATTTCTACGTCACACTCCCGTCCTCCTCGTCCCTGTCTGTACACCCTAACAACACACTAGCCAACTTTGTAACAGAACTCCATGGGCACATTGAATTGGGTCGTGATTCGTATGAGGTGGGGATATGCGAAATTCAGCTGGACACCGTCTTTTTAAATATTGAACATAAAGAAACCGTTTTTACGATTCTTAGAGACATTGACGAGTGTGAAAAAGCTGGGGTAGCTATGGATGAAACTATGCGCATCGCTCGGACTAAGATTGCACGGTATTACAGTACAGAAGTAAGACTAGGGCCGGGTCAATATGGTTCGGCCGAGGATGTTGTGAGAGGCTTAAACGTAAGTTTAAGAAACTCAAACCTTACGAATGATTTAGTATACGAATCGTAAACAACCCTGCACATACACTAATCCTAAAATCAAAGACTAACAGACGTATTAAAGACCATAGAAAGTTCCAAATTCTAGCCAATGGCCGCTATAGCGCAGTCTTCCAAAGAGACACATTTCACGAGACACAGCATGACTTGTCCAGATTAATGTATCAATTGAAGATGGAGAAATTGGCTGAAAGGTCCCCAGACATGTGCTATATTTACAGTAATATAGTGGAGCACCAGTTTGTTGGGGATACCCAGGCACGCCTGCTGCGCATTGCTCACATCCCCAACCATAGAGGAAGGAGTTTGAGTATTACATATGACAGACCCCATTATGTGAATGTCGCAACTAATTTAATAACCAATATCACAATATATATAAGAACGATTGAGGGTGAAAACTTCCCATTCGGTAACGGGAGCTTAACAGTGAAGCTACACTTTCGACGCACTGAGTTATAATGGATAGAAAGCCTTTCACCGTCTATCGAGGGATGCGATACCAGCGCGGTAGTGGACTTGGGTCCATTTTTTCATCCATACTACGTACGGCTGTTCCTTTGCTGAAGAGGGGTGCCAGATACCTTGGAAGGAAAGCGCTACAATCAGGCCTTAACACTGCAGAAGACATATTGGCCGGGGCTAAACCTAAAGAAGCTCTAAAAAAACATTTAAAGCGTACACGGGACGAAATCATCAAAGATGCAAAGAGAAAAATGCGTGGTGGCGGGAAGAAGCGGGCTGCCCGAAGAAGAAGGGGTCACGTGGTATTAAACGTAAAAGGCTATCAAAAAAGAAGTGCTGTAAGCGAATGAAACCTATGGTTGACCACTTTTTTGACTGATATAAGCTAAGGACATTGATCTCATGAATCATAGTTTGTTTACCACTTGTCGAGAGAGGAGTCACTATTTCGCCATGGCACGCTTCATCCACCCATGTAGTTCACAATGCTGTAAATCGGAGCTGTCCCTTTTTGAGCTACCTCCAACCCAAGTTTCTATTGAGCACAGTGACTTTATTACAATTAACCCTTTAAACACAATTAGTTCCCCGAGTGCACCTATAGAATTCGTGATACCCAGCTCAGGCCCTTACTTTTTTGATCCAAGCTGTGTGCACATGTACGCTAAGCTACGTATAGCCCATTCTGATGGAACGGTCTGCGATGACAAATATGCTGTATACCCTGAAACAAACTTTCTGCACTCCATATTCAACCAGTGTGACGTATATTTAAATCAGACCAACATATCGGCAGGCACGGGGTACTATCATCTACGAGCCTATCTGGAAAATGTCCTCAACTTTTCCAAAGAAGCGAAGGCTACCTTTTTAAGTGCGGAGGGATATTATCAAACTAAAGATGAAAATAGTATAAAGGACAAATTTAAAAATTCTAAAAAGAAAATATACGAGTGTTTTGGACGGTTGCACACAGATTTCACTTTCCAGGAGAAGTTGCTTGTGAACGGGGTGGATATGAAAATAAAGCTCACCCGCACGAGTCCTGAGATCTGCTTAAATCTGGCTGCGGATCAAGAAGAGGGTGCAAAGCCCGTTGTGGTTCACATTATGGACACATACCTCCGCGTACGGCGAGTGAAATTAAGTTCACCAAAACAACTAGAAATTGAGAAAAATTTACTAAACGCTACAGTGAAATATCCTATTAACAGAGTGCAGATCAAACTATATACGGTTCCTGCAGGGTTGGCATCGAAGCAGATAGAAAACATTGCCCTGGGAAATCTTCCTAAAAGGATATTAATCGGCATGCAGGACCACGCTTCGGTGAATGGAAAATATAAAAAGAGTGCCTTTAAATTCGAGAATTTCGGACTTAAAAATATAACTCTATACGTTAATGGCACTGCTTTGGGTGGAACAATGGGTACGGACTATTCATCAGACGCTGTGTTACCGCTTTGTGCCAGAGCCTATAGTAATCTGACCCATATTGCAGGTGATTGTGATGAGCTTGGTAATGGGGTAACGCAGGAAGAATTCATTGATCAATTTAACCTTTATCCGTTTGACATTACACCTGACTTATCTGCTAGCGTAAATACCCATTTAACCCCACAGCAGAGCGGAAACATCTCAGTGCGGCTGGAATTCGCCAAGCCTATAGACGCTCCTATTAGTGTACTAGTATATCTCGAATCGCAAGCCCTAATAGAAGTAGATAGATTTAGGAGCGTTATCACTGACTTTTAAAATGGATGCTAATACACTTCAGAAAGTAATGGAGCGAGTCACACGTTCCAAATTTATCGGCGTGTTTGCGAAGAATGAAACATTGAGTTTGCCAAGTACGCGAGAATGCGGTAGTCTTATTGTGAACACAGACATCATCGGTAATGAAGGGATTCACTGGATCGCTGTCTATTTTAAAAATAGACAGCGCCTGTACTATTTTGATTCACTCGGTACTCAACCCTGGAGTGACCCTATTATTGTAAAATTTCTCGCTCAGTTACATATTCCCGAAGTTGTATGGACCCCATTTCGCATGCAAGGATATTTTACTAATGTTTGCGGAATGTACTGCGTCTCATTTCTCATGCATATGTCAAATGATAAAGAATTTATAAATTTTTAAATTTATTTGACCCGTGTCACACTCGCCGAAACGATGAAATGGTATGCAGACAGATAAAAAACCGTTTTCCAATTGTACGTACTCGTTGTATATTATAATGTTTTTGTTCGTATATTTGTAACGATATATTCTGTAGTTGTTTATTGTACTGATTTCTTTCATTTAATAAATTTATGAAAATATATTGTGTCTTCTTATCCCAAAAAGATCGAAAAACACTTACATTATTTCGGTGTGACATTGTTGACTGATCAGTATATCCTCCCTATTCCGAGATTCTTCAAAAGATTGTATAACACGTGTCAAATCCTCATCGGACCTTAAAGGAATAATGTTCATTCTTTTAAAACATATACAGAGTATACAGACAGATCCCCATTATGTGAAGATATCTTTGGTTCGAGGAATAACATTGAATGCCATAAAAATTTCGATTTTAGCATAATGGGGTAACAAAATAACATTGATTGACATAAAAAATTTTTGGCGAGTATCTATTTGACGAGATACTACACCCCATCCATATATATATAAATTCTAATTATAGACACTTACATTTCTATGGTAGTCCCTTGCGTCGGATTGTAAGGAGCGTCACTGCAAATATCTTCTACGGTTTGCGTTGAAAATAAATCATCACGGTCAATCGCGTTAAAAAGATTAATTGCGGTTAATGCTGCAGCGTCACTTTCTTCATACAAGTCTGGGGACGTACAGGTCCATGGTGGAGGGAATGATTAATCACTGACGCGAAAATAGCTACTGTTACTCCCAACTGAAAAATATCCCCTTTTATATGCACAATCGCCAAGCTCCGCCCAAAAGACCAGATGTTCGTAGTGATTGGCTGCCGATGTAGCTGGGTGGAGCTATGACGTGTACCAATCCGCTATAACGGGACCGGATGAGTAACATATATATAAAATCGTGTTTCTTGAATTATAGGCACTTACATTTCTATGGTAGTCCCTTATATTATATTTTTACTTACAAGTTAATAGTATTGTTTTCTTGTGTTAACATAATTGTTAACTTATTTTATAATAAAGAAATATAGCCTAATTATATTTTTAAAATAGCATTCAGTTTCCACATTAAACTGTGGATCTAAGGTGACGTGAAAACTTTATCCGTTGTCACTCTTCGAGCTAGTTGTTATTATTACTAAAGAGAAAATCATGCATGCTTTTCGGTCATACTACTGACTCGTCAAATGATGCATTAACACGTTTTTCGGGCGTACTACTGACTGCCTCGGGTCAAATGATCCTGTTATTTTAAATCCGGTTCAATAATCCTGTTATGTTGAAATGTGGAAGAGTAAGCTACGACCCCATCGACGAGATGTATTTCTGAATCCATGTTAAACTGGAGGTCTAAGGTATGTTGAAAAGCTTACCAATTCGGCGAGAAAGAGTTGATTATTATTGCTACATAGAAAAAATCGTGCATTACGATGTTTTTCGGGCATACTACTGACTGCCTCGGGTCAAATGATCCTGTTATTTTAAATCCGGTTCAATAATCCTGTTATGTTGAAATGTGGAAGAGTAAGCAACGACCCCCATCGACGAGATGTATTTCTGAATCCATGTTAAACTGGAGGTCTAAGGTCGGGTGAAAAGCTTACCAATTCGGCGAGAAAGAGTTAATTATTATTGCTCCATAGAAAAAATCGTGCATTACGATGTTTTTCGGGCATACTACTGACAGCCTCGGGTCAAATGATCCTGTTATTTTAAATAGATTTTTTATAGTTTCCGGTTTTTATTTTTACTTACATGTTATTAGTGTCATCCCTGCATGACATCAGTAAGTACGATACACTCCTAAACAAAGAGGTATGGTAGGGGTAAGTACAGTAGGTAATTTTACGGCCACATATTTTTTGGAAAAGTCGGAAATCACGCCCAACGATCCCTGACTGTCCGAAAGTTGATGACATGGGGAAATTGCTCTACAGCCTAACCTAGCGTACGCCTGACGTGGCAGAAGACTCACCCTGACTGATATAACATAATATGGGTATGGTTTTCGATTTGGATTTCCTTTCTCACTAGAAACAAACTCTGCCATTTTAAGGGTGGTATACTACTGCAGCACTATAAATGTTATAGTTTAAATGAAGAGGCTAACCTTCTTATTTACATCTTCGTATTTGCGTCTTGGCAACTAAGATTTTATTTAGTTGGTTGTTCATTCGAACAATTATAACGTCGAATAATTGCTGCTTCGAACAACTGTTTTTCGAACTATGGTTTTCGAACAATTGTGCTCGAACAATTGTGTTCGAACACAATGGCAAAAGATACAAGCATATCCCGTTATTTGAACAAAACTCTCTCTCTCTCTCTCTCTCTCTCTCTCTCTCTCTCTATATATATATATATATATATATATATATATATATATATAATTGTGGGCATATCTAAGAAATGGAGTCGAGAGAGGTTTTGTTCAAGCTGTCTGGGAGAAAGGTCATTATGGTCAGAAAAAAAATCGCCTCTGGCAATAGGTGAACCGATTTGAACAGATTCTCGGAATCCCTTTCCTCTAGCGGATTGTATTTTGGATAATTTCAACTTTTAATTGAATTGTTTCGTAAATTTTCATATTGTTTCGTTGTTCAAATATTTATAATAAAAATAAGTGTGTAAAAATTATTTATTTAATAAACAGAATTTAATAGGATTCATCCCACAGAACATTCGAAAAGTTTAACTAAGTTTAATGAAGTTCAAGTTAATGTTATATTTGATTCTAATCGTTAAACACTATATACATCTATTGTAAAACCCTATATACATCTATACATCTATAGTGAAACACTATATATATATATATAGCTATTTTTGTACGGATATGGGAGGGAATTTATACGCCGTGCTTTTCAGAACATGTTGATAGAGTTTAATATCAGCTATTACACAACCAATTCTATACATAAGCTTCTTTAGCTGAAAGAGGTTCAGATATATTATATATATTATATATATTATATATTATATATCATAAGCTTTTAAAAGACTGTATATATAATTATAGTAAACTTATGTCGAAATAAACTATTAACCATAAATTAATTATTTTCTATTATTAAGTTTTCTATGTTGAATTATGTGGTTAACTACGTTATTTGTTTCGAAAAGTTTAACTTCAAGTTAATGAAGTTCAAGTTAATGTAAATTTGCTTCTAAACGTTAAACACTGAAACTAAATTAAATGTTATATATGAAAAATAATTATATATATATATTATATCTATATATATCTATATAATATATATATTATATATATATATTTACATATACCTAACATAAGGATGTTTAAAAGAATGTGTATATATATAATAAGCATAATATATACTATCTAGCAAGAGCAATCCGATCATTGCAAAAAAAACTGGAAAGGTATGCATTCCATAATATAAAGATTGAGTGTGTAAAAATTATTTATTTAATAACAGAATTTAATTGGATTAACTACCGTCATATATATGTGTTACACAATGGATGATTAATATATGGATTTCTGGGACACATGGCGCTATCTGGCAACTGAATACATTGCGCTATCTGGCAACTCAGCCAGAATAGAGGTTTATAAAAGATCGAGAAGCTGATGAAAGAATCATTCAAGCTCGGCTCCCAGCCGAGCAAGGACCTCTGGTCCTTCTCTTTCAGGCCCTTTGGTAAACCCCTTAGAGGCCTCTTAGGTTAGGAAAACGAAAATAACTTGGGGAGAACTCCTCTCTCTCCTTCAGGTGTCTCTCTCCTTCAGGTGTCTCTCTCTCCTTCAGGTGTACCCCTACCCCTTGACTCAGCCAACTGGCTGATTCTGGCTGATTAGGAGCCTATAAAACAACGCCTACTCGGCTGAAGTCTTAATATGCACTTGGCTCCTGCCAGGTGAACACCTCTCCTCCTTCTTTCTGGTCCTTTGGGGGGAATAGCTTGGGGGAGAACTCCGCCCCCAAGTTGCATGCCCCTTGCAACCCCGGTTGGCAACAAAGGCCAGTACTCTTTTTTTTTTTTGCAACACCCCCATCCCTTGCAACAACCCCCACCCCCTTTGCAACAACCCACACCCTTTGCAATATTGCAACATTACGTCATCACTTGCAACATTCTTGCACTCTCCCCTTTTTCGGCTATACTACTGCGGTCAATAAGGCGAACAAAGTGTTAGGTTTTATAGCTCGAAATTTTGAGTACAAATCGCGCGATATTATAGTTCCTCTTTATAAATCATTAGTTAGACCCCATTTGGAGTACGCGGTCCAATTTTGGAATCCGCATATGCGCAAAGATATAGACAAAATCGAAAGAGTTCAAAGACGAGCAACTAAGATGATTCCGTCTCTTTGGTCAAAGTCGTACGAGGATAGGCTTAAGGAGTTAAAATTGACTACACTCGAGACTAGGAGGTTAAGGGGTGATCTAATCCAGGTTTTCAAAATTATGAATGGGTTTGATAACGTAGATAGAGATAGCTTTTTTGAAATATCTCAATATAATAGGACTAGAAATAACGGGTGTAAGTTGACAAGTAGAAGGTTCGAGACAGCAGTTGCGAAAAACTTTTTTACGCATAGAATAGTAAATACCTGGAATAGTTTGCCGGTAGAAATAATTAGTAGCACTTCTATAAACATGTTTAAAAATCGATTAGACGAGCATGTTGATAGAAAGGGTATAGTTTAAGGTAGTAAAATTAAGTCTTTGTGGGGGTAGATCCCACAGCTCAACACAAGTGTTGTGGGATATAGGGAGGCAGCGTCTTGGGTTAGGGGATACTCTCTGTCCTTACACACCCCATTTAAAGAGATTCCTCTGCCGAGCGGTGCCCCCCATAGTACTGTGAGGTATTGAAAAACTCATGATCTTCACTTGCCCCACAAACACCTTTAAATGGGAGACCCATAATGGGTGCACACACATTTCTACATTACTGTACAGTCTTTACAGCCACACCTACACTTTTCCGTAAGTGTATATATTGTAATGTATATGGTTGTAAATTTTGACTTGGTCCGCAATCGATATGGACCGTGACTTGATGGATACCGTAATGAAATTGACTGGATTCTTTGGATCTGATATATTTGCATGTCCGTTATAAATAGATACAGAGTGTAACATATTTGTGGATAGTAGTCTATTATGACTTGATCCTCTGGATCGAGAGATTCTATCTTTAGTTTTAAATCGATAATTAATTGTTTTTAAATTGATAATTATTTAGTTTCGTAAAAATTGGTCGTTGCCAATTTACCGGCAGTTTTTACATAAATTTCTTATGCTTGTGGTTCGGAACCCACGTAAAATTGTAGGTCCCCTCCGCCACCACGGAGGACATACACAATACACGATTACGAACACAGTTAGGTAGACCAGCCATGAGTGGATCCTAGGGTCTTTGTTGGTCTGAAACATTATAACATTATAACATTATAATATATATATATATATATATATATATATATATATATATATATATATATATATATATATATATATATATATATAGAGAGAGAGAGAGAGAGAGAGAGAGAGAGAGAGAGAGAGACGACGTAAGTATAGAGGAGTGTTCTGCACACGAGGAAGAGAAATAATGAACAAATGAAAAATGAGGTGACCGCCCGGGAATCGAACCCAGGATCTTCCGATTGCCGGTCAGATATATATATATACTGCAGGGAATTGGAGGAATTAGAAAGGAAAGGAAGAACTGATTTAATGTACCAAAAAGTTAAGGACATAAATAGATGGAAAAGAAGTAGCTTGGGAGTGCGAGAAATAGAGGGGAGAAATGGAGAAAAACTGAAAAGACCAGAAGATATAAGGAAGAGATAGATTGAATATATCGAAGAACTGTATGATAAAGAGAACAAACCTAATAACATCGAAATGGAGGAAGCAGATGAGGTGGAAGTAGATTATATGGGACCGGACATATTGGAAAGAGAAGTAGAGATGGCTGTAAAAGATGGCAAGGCCCCAGGACCATATGATGTACCAGCAGAACTTCTGTAGAGTCTTGAAGGTGATGCTAGAGGGGAGGTGAATCTACTGTATTGTGCAGAAGCATGTATGAAAGTGGAGACTGACCTGCTGACTTTATGAGAGTCTCTATGATTACTATCCCCAAGAAACCGAAGAGCCACCAAGTGTTCAGAATTTCGAACCATAAGCTTGGTCAACCATGCATCACAAATAACGCTAAGGATACTAACCAGAAGACTAACGAACAGAGCTGAGTAGTACACTGGAGAGGATCAGTTTGGATTTAGGTCAAAATGGAGAACAAGAGAAGCTATTGGTATTATGAGAATGCTGGAAGAGAAAGTGCTGGAACATGATCAGGAAATGTTTTTGTTTTATTGACTTTGAAAAAGTTTTTGACGGAGTCTAATGGAGGAAACTAATGGAATATTGAAGAATATTAATGTTGACTGGAGGGGCCGTAGGCTGATAAAAAAATCTATATCTTGGGCAGACTGTGAATGTTAGAGTTACAGGAGGAGAATCGGAGCCTGGATTGGTTGGGAGAGGGGTCAGGCAAGGATGCTCTCAGGGCATATCATACTCTGGGTTCAGGGTTGAAATTTTGGAAAAACAAAGTGGCTAATATGTATTCCTATGTAAAAATTAATTCTAAGATGGGTTTATTATTTGCAACTTTTCCGAAAAATCTCATTTTCATGGTCAAAATCGCGATTTTTTTATTTGAAGGCTGCCTAACGCAGCCTCAGGGCACCCAAACCAAAGCGCACAGCTGTTCTGCATATGATTTAGTCTAAAAGCTGCTTTTCTGACCTCATCCTTGCTTTCTTGCGTGTTTCAACACCTCTGGGTGCTGAAAAAATGTTTAGATTTCACGAAAAACTTAAGA
Source organism: Bathynomus jamesi (assembly GCA_023014485.1). Classification (NCBI taxonomy): domain Eukaryota; kingdom Metazoa; phylum Arthropoda; class Malacostraca; order Isopoda; family Cirolanidae; genus Bathynomus; species Bathynomus jamesi. Next base: position 909,794 of record JAJOZX010000081.1, on the reverse strand, counting down.
ATTTTAAATTTTTCTTCAAAGAATAGGCGTGGGTCACCAGTTCTACTCTGATGGACAGGGGCGGATCCAGGAATTTAAGCAGAGGGGGGGTCCAGTCTTGGTGGGGCTCGTTTCGGCCGAGGAAGGACGCGCGAGCGAAGCGCGCGCCAGGGGGGGTGCCCGAGGGGGGATGTCCCCCCCCCTCGGTAGGAAATTTTCATATTTGAAGATAGCTTTAGATGGATTTGAAGTATATTCCCGTTCGGGAAGAGGTAGGAAATTTTCATATTTGAAGATAGCTTTAGATGGATTTGAAGTATATTCCCGTTCGGGAAGAGGTAGGAAATTTTCATATTTGAATAGCTTTAGATGGATTTGAAGTATATTCCCGTTCGGGAAGAGGTAGGAAATTTTCATACTTGAAGATAGCTTTAGATGGATTTGAAGTATATTCCCGTTCGGGAAGAGGTCTTTGCTACATAAGTTAGCGCTCGAAAAATCGTTGGTCACCGTGAGCAGGGGGGGTCCGGACCCCCTGGATCCGCGCCTGGATGGAGTAGCGGGAGACTTGCCACTTCCACGTGTAGGTTTACACGCCTGTTCTTCCTGGATCCCTGAAAAGCGTGGCCTTATAAGATCTTATATTATGATCTTATGAGGACTTTCAGCTCTTATGAGCATTAACGATGGCTTCAGCCTCTTCATCAGCCACTCGAACCTGAAAAGCTCTTAAGTATGTCCTGCTTCGATCTGAACACTGGGAGCATTTCTCGATGGTCTATCCTGGCTCTCACTCACCCATCTCTCCTCTCGTGACCGTACACAGCTTGGGAAGCAGTTGAGACTTCCTGTACAGCTCTCTCGCAGGACTGAGTATGAACGGAGAAAGCGTCCACTTTGAGTGTAGTTTTCCTGAGATCCTCGAGCTCAGTCAAGGTCATCTTGCAGGTGAAAATAGGCTCGTAAATATTCTCTGATTCCCAGTTGATGAGATCCTCAGGTGAAGTGGCTTGCAGATTGACTTTGGGATTTTTATGGGGCCTCACTGTCGTATCACCAAAGTCGCTTCCTTCTCTGATCTTCTCTATCTGGCTCACAGCAAAAGCTTTCTGATGCTCATCCTCACTGCACAGGAATGAAGCCAGGATGTTCTCAGGATGTGCGTGGTAAGCTCCTCTTATCACTGCAGTAGAGATGATGTTCCTGACATCGGTAGTCTGGTTCCTCAGCAGCCTCAGGCTTGAAAAAACGTGTGCAGGACCAAATTTGAGGTGGTGCTTCACTTTGATGTCGTAGTACATTTTGAAGTAGAAGTTAAGGCAGAACTTCACGAGGACGTCGAGCCTCCTCAACACCCCCCCCTTCAGTCCGTGCTCCCTCATCCACAACAGCAAGATGGCCTGTGCAGTAGTGAGCCACCTGGATTGGTTCAGAGGTCCGCACTTGAGACCAGCCAACTGTGGACTGAGACTTCAGACTTGATGGCTTTGATCAGAAGATAGCAGTTGTGCTGGTCTGTGGAAAGAGATTTGACTATCTCTACTGGCAGCTCCATGATATCTTCAGTTCCTTCCACTGGTTTGAAGTTGAAGTTGACCTCAAGTTCATTCACTTTCTCAAGAAGTTTTCCAATAGGCCCACTGAAGCTTGACCGGGGAGTTACAGGGCCGTCCAGCTTGATGATTAAGTGCCTCAGGGGGAGCTCGTTCACATGGAGCTGACAGATCATCCAGTGGCACTTGCGACCCAGCATCTTTTCCAATAGAATAATGGCGCCTCCAGACCACCCCGTGTTGGTGTTGGTAGAGTCTCCTCCAATCATTACAAGGCTCTCGTCAGCTCCGTGATCCAGAAGCCACTCATGCAGGCCCTGAGCAATCTTATGAGCAGACTTTTCTCCTTCCTCAGGTTCCTCGGGAGTGAAATGGAAGAGGTACTTTCCTTGAGGCTCCCACGTGATGGTGTAATGCTCCTCGATCACTTTGCCAGGATGAAATCTCCCTGTCACTTCGTCATATTTCAACACCTTTGTGTTCCTATCCTGCTTGCCATCAAAGAATATCCCAGAGATCTTCTCCTCCTCTGACCTCTGCGTGAGAGCTTCAGCTGATGAGGCCATTACTTCCTCCTTGGCCCTCCAGACTTTCATGCCATCTATGGCCAAGTAAGCCTTGTCTTTGGAAAGATGACCGGCCTTGATGAGGTCGTTCAGAAAGCCAGTAGCAACTGCAGCTGCCGGAACATTTGCCACCCTGTACCTCAAAGCTACTGAAGCTGTCCCTTGGATCTTCATGTAGTTTCGCGTAGCAGAAGTTGGAGTTTCGGCAGGTACTTCAGTGGGAACGTCCGTAGGAGCTTCAGTAGCCTCAGCATTGCCAGAGGCTTCTTTTGCAGCTTCTTCTAAGTTTGGTTCTTCGTCCTCCTCAAAGTCTTTCATGAGAAGCTCCTCATTAGTAGCCTCCTCTTTCTTCTTCCTCTTCACAGCAGAAGCTTCTTCAGCCTCCTTCCTCTTCGCTGCTTTGATCTGTCTCCTGCTGTCTTCGAAGTCTACAGAAGGCATCTGGATTCCTGAAGCTTCGGAAGTCTTCACTCTCTGGTAGTACAGCCACTGAAGGTCCAGTTTAGGAATCTTCACCTCCAAAGGACAGTTACAGTTCACATGGGCCTTGAGGGAGCATCCTGAGCATCCACTCCCCTCTGAGCCGCACAAGAAGATCTGATGCTTGCAAACGCGGACTTCACAGAGTTTATCCAGATCAGCTATCCTCTTCTCCTGGGTAGAAGACTTAACTCTCCCGCTCACAACGTTTGTCATCTCCTTCCATTTCAACAAGATCTTATATGAGAGCGATTTTTCCGTGATTGTCACAGGCGGGGAAAACTTTACATTCGACTTCCTCCACTGAGTCATCAAGAGTGAAGCCAGCTCGTCAGTCATCTCTCGGATAGGGTATTTAGACCTTTGGATGTCTTGAATGAGGAACTTTTTCTCCTGCAAACGAATCCTTCTCTGAAGAACGGCTCTCCAAGTCGGCACCTCGCTGGGAATGAACTCCTTCCCCGGGCCCACAACATCCGAGAGCTTTGAACCTGACATTTTCCTGGTTTTGGGGGCAGATTCGGCCATCACGTCTAGTCGGTGCTTATTCTCGCTCTTGTCCAATCTGTAACAAATTCATATCAGTATGTTTAGTGTTCTTTCGCCATAAATACAGACAAGGAATATAATTTTTGGTTATAATCTGGGTTGCCAACCGGCATTTTTAATTACCAAATTAACCTAAATTTGGTAATGAATATTTATTTTGTAATATAAAACTGAATTTGGCATTGCAAATTTAATTTAAAATTTGTAATAATGATGTAACATAAGCTTAACCCTTTGTCATTCAGTACCATTTAATTTTAGCGTAGGTTCATTATTTTATATGAAATATGCATAGGAGGTATATATAGGCATTTTTAGCAATCTTTTTTTTGTAAGAACATTTCTAAATGAAATAATTTGTGTCCATTAGTCAACAAAGGTCTAATAAGGTAATTAGTGGGTGGCAGTTAGTACTCTCTCTCCTCTCTCTCTCTCTCTCTCTCTCTATATATATATATATATATATATATATATATATATATATATAACTACATAAAAACAATCGTAATGAAAAATTCATTTCATGTATCCAATTGGACACACGTGTTATCATAGACAGAAATTTACCCTATGAAAACTTTGTGTCCATTTCGAAACGAACTTTGAATAAAGTTTTTTCTTCACAGTTATTAAAAATATTACTTAAACAAAGTAAACAGGGAGCTTCCTTAATACTTCTAGAATTAAATTATAGTCAAAACAAATATAATAATGGTGATTAAACTTAGGAAAATTACAAAAAACACTTACCGAAAAAAATGGCGTCCACTCACTTCTACTTCACAATTATAACTGGCGTAATTGCTCAGAGCTATCTATTGAGAGAATGTTGAACTTCGCCTTCTGCGTCCAAATGGTTACAAAGATTCAAATGGAGTAGATTTTTTTTCTTATGTATGTATGTATTAAACCTGTGTAAGAGTTAAGCAAAGTTAATGTGTCTAAATGGCAACAAATTACGACAAAGGGTTAAAAATATGAGGTTGTGTTCAATTGAATATTCAGTATTTCAACATAGAACAGAAAACCGCAATTTTGAACATGATAACGCGATTTTTGGGAAAAGTTGCAGAAAAGAAACCTCTATTAGAATTAATTTTTACATAAAATACATATCAGCCAGAGTGAAATTTGGACTCGGAAAAGTATGATATGCCCTAAATTGCTCCCTGTCCCCCGTGTTATTTAAAATGTATGCGGAAGCAATGATAATTAATAGAAGCACTCTCAGATTTGGAAGAGGGAATCAGAGTGGGAGGTAAATTGGTCAAATCTGTAAGGTTTGCAGATGACAAGGCATTTGTTTGTAGCACTGAGGAAGGACTGCAAAGAATGGTCAATAGTTTGACAACAACGGCGGAAGAATTCGGAATGAGAATTAACGAGACCAAGACAAAGGTAATGAAAAATGCAAGAAGGAAAGGAGCACAAATAAACATAACGATAGGAAATCGGACCTTAGAAGAAGCTGAGCAGTTTAAATATCTGGGAAATTTATTAACCAACAATGGAGATTGCAATAAGGAAGTAAGATCTAGAATTGGTATGGGTAAGGTAGCTTTTGAGAAACAGAAAAGACTACTTACAGGTAAGCTCACCTTGCAGCTGAAGAAAAGGTTAGTAAAAAGCTTGATATGGAGTGTGGTACTGTATGGAGCAGAAACATGGAGGGAACACCAAAGTAATGAGGAAGTACTGCAACAGGTGAGGGAGGAAAGAAGACTCATTAAGGTGATAAGAGAAAGCCAGAAGAAATGGATCGGACATGTGTTGAGAGGAGAAGGATTGTTGAAGGAGGTGATAGAGGGTAGATATGAAGGTAGAAGGCCGAGGGGAAGGAAAAGGAAAGCAATGCTGGATGATTTGAAGGCAGGCAGGAGCTACCATGAGATGAAAAGGATAGCTCAGGGTAGAACACTTTGGCGGGACACATGAGTTGGACCTGCCTGATAGGCAGAACACGATGGATGGATGGATATATAGTATATATAATTACTCAAATACTTGTATTAAATTTGTAACCATATTTTTCTTAAAAATGTACAACTAAAACTAAAAATATATAATCCAGGAGCAGAGCCACTAAAAAAAGTTGACGGAGCACACCCATTATTCAAAAGGCTTGACACTTGGACATGCTTCCTTGTGTCTCAATAAATATTTCACCCCTGTAATACAAAAGAATTGTGGTATGGATAATTTTGTACAAGAGATTTTGTATTACGTACTACGGTGTCAAATGAGAGCATTGTATTTAATGAGGCGCATGGGTGTAGCCAGAATTTTTTATTAGGCGGGGGGGGCAGGACCATCAGCTATAGGGTTGATTAAAATAACACTTATTCAGTCCACTTAAGTTTTATTTAAGATTGATCGATGACATATGCACATAATACATACAATATACATAATTACACACAGGGTGTCTGAAAAGTCACTCCATATTTTTAAATTCTTATTACTCCTAAACGAAAAGTGATATGAAAACATTTCTTTTATTTATTACCGTTTACTTTATTACAAATTTGAAAAGCTTTAATACAAAGTTAAAGTTCAACGTAGGCTCCAGCATTGTCCACACACTTCTGTAACCTTACCGGTACATTTTCAACAGATTTTCTCAGGAAGTCACGTGGTACATTACCAAGAACATCACGATTTTTGTTTTCAAGTTTATCCATCAGTGGCGGATGCAGGAGGGGGTTCATTGGGTGTCCGTGATCCCCCCCCCCATGAAATAATGAAGACACGAGAACAAGATATTATATTTGATAGTAATTAATGATTTATATACTGTAATTGTTAGAAACTAAGCTTGCCTATCTCACACAGTGTATTAAATGCCTGATGATTATAACAACTTTTTAAGAACTTTACAGAGCACAATTTAGATTGAGCAATAGCGTAACCCTTTTTTTTAAATTTCTGTAACTCACTTGCTCGAGTAACAACAATAAACAAATTATGTATTTGAGAAAAGAGATACAGAGCTTGAAGTTTGAACTATATAAATGTGAGTAAATCTTGTCGGTGGATTATATTTCCGATCTATGATTACCAACGGCAGCAGTGAACTCCCATGAAAAATTTCTCGATCCGTCCCTGTCAGTGGACAGTGTTCCTTGGTTTTGGTTTGTACACTTCTTCTTTGGCCCAGCCCCATAGAAAGAAGTCGCATGGCATTAAATCTGGACTTCGAGCAGGTCATTCCATTGCCCCTCGACGACCTAACCACCGTCCGGAGAAGTGGTTATCTAACCAGGCACGAACAGTTAATGCAAAATGTGGTGGAGCCCTATCTTGCATGAAAAGCAATTCTCCGACATTTTCCCACTCAGGTTACAGAAGTGTGTGGATAATACTGGAGCCTACGTTGAACTTTAACTTTGTATTAAAACTTTTCAATTTTGTAATAAAGTAAACGGTAATATATAAGCTTCATTTCAGTTAGGAAATTTTTTTCATATCCTTTTTCGTTTAGGAGCAATAAGAATTTAAAAATAGGGAGTGACTTTTCAGACACCCTGTATATATATATATATATATATATATATATATATATATATATATATATATAATAATAATAAGAAACAAGAAATTAGACATTAAGGGAAAAATATACATTAAATAATGTAAACGAAGGAGTTATGAAGGAAAAATGGGACAATTCATGGAAATAAGAATTGATTATAATTGACTGACTGAGCACGAAATTCAAATAGTATGACAAAATATACAAATTAAATGTTTTGTTACCATTATAATATATCTCATAGTCGGCGAGCCGAGGTTGTAGCAAATTTGTCAATCACAACGTCAATTGATGGTGTGTGCAAATTAGGGTTATGACTTTTTAATTTTTTGTCATAAATATTGTTTCCTGTATCATCAATCGATGAATGTTTGTTTGAAAACAATAAAAAAGGGCCTAATTCTTCAGAATTAAAAAAAAATGTCACCCCGAAAGCAAATATAGTATATTAGTATATTCGAGACAACTGCATTGCACCATTCTAGATTGGTTACCTGATGATTATCATAAATTGTCGAATATCTTGCAACAATACCGAAAAGCACTAAATACTCTGGAAAATCACTGGAACAGAGACCCATCTGCATTCTGCAATAGCTATACTAAGGAGCAACCAATATTTATTATTTTATTAATTTTTAATTTTTTATTTTGGGGTGAAGTTTTTTCAAAATATATCGAAAAAACTGTTATTTTCATTGTCAGGGGGCAAAAGTTCATCGATTTATGATACAGGAACATGAGGTTATAAAAATGTCATAACCCTAGTGTGCATCCTATGAACTTGCAGCAGAAATTTTGACTTCAAACGGTCCTCTCTATAGTGGACCTGATTACGGTAAGTGTTCGCTCGAATTTTGAGAACGTCGTTATTGATACTATAGCAAGTAGCTGAAGCAGTGTGAAAACGTTCGGGAAAAAGCTGCCACACTGATCTAGTGCAGATACTGCATGGACGGCCGTTTGTCAGCTGCGACAATCTTCCATTTCTTTCGCCACAACTCGAACTCGTGCAATTTTCAGTTTTCTTCCCTTTCAGTTTTTATGACTTTTTATTATTACTTTTTATGATTTTATGACCTTGTACAAACCTTTCATTAGTTATATTTATTTATAATAATAATTATTCTCATTATTTATATTCGTATTTATATACGAATAGTTATAATAAATTATATGGGATTGAGGGGGGGGGTCATGGTTCCAGTGGCCCCCCTGGCTACGCTGGTGATGAGGCGTATGGTTTAATTAATACCACATAACTCCCTTTTTAATAGTTCATCCATCTCCATCATATTTGTCACACATATAAATTAATATATTTAGTTAAATATTTCGCATAAAAAGAGACACTGAAGACTGTGTCGAGGAGTTCGCTTTCCATCTCTTACCAGAGAAACGAACAAAGAGAACAAACTAGAATAAGTATTTAATGTCAAGCAGACACCAATGAAAATGTAAGCAGATCATTTGAAACTGGCATATCAAAATTTCTCGAGGCTATAAAACAGAGAAAATGAAGTGTACACAAGACTAAGACAAGATTTAGACAATCTCACCAAGCTATGCATTGTTTGGCACAGAAATTGTTATGTCAAATACACAAGTTCACGCAACTTGAACTTCGCTAGGAGATCCATGACCCCATCTCCAATTCCTATGGATAACGAAAGCAGAAAAGAGGATGAATTTACAATACTAAGTTCTTCAAGGTCACTCAAACAAAACATTGACTGGTCCTTGTGTATGTTTTGCCAGAAAGTTACTCATAAAAAAGTTAAAAGCTCTTATCATTTGCAACATACTCAGCTTCCAATATAATCCTAGAGGCAGCAAAGGAAAGAAATGATTCTGCTATGCTGACTAGAGTACAAGAGGTTGAACTAATAGCTGCAGAATTCAAGTACCACCAAGTACGCAAAGCTCAGTATATTGCGAGAAGAAATGTAAAGTTCGAGTCATACGAAGAACCAGAAAATGAAGATACTGTATGTTCTCTAAAACATCCAAAGATCTGGTAGCAGAGATACAAAAAAAAAGCACAACAAAGGTAGCTACAAATGAGAAAATGAAATTAGTACATACTGACAAGGAGCTATTTGGGAGATTGATCGTAGTTGCCAAATCCAGAGATATGAACTATCTGATGTACCCTTTTCATTGACGTATTTTGATGGATCACTAAGGAAAACCGTGACGTCTTCTTTCAGAACTTGAAAAGGAAGTATAAGTCCAGTTCAGATACTCAAAACCAGTTTCATATATAGTGGATGCGATGTCAACTGTGTAAATGGTAAAAAGAGGAGGAGCTAGCACATTTCGAGCACAAACTGATAAGTATTGGGAACTAACTACTTGTACAACCAATTCACCAACGGGGCTGCAACAGAATCGACGTTATCTTCAACTGCTACGACAATGAAGATTCCATCAACGCTGGAGAATGTACACGAAGCGAATGCTCTACTTTATTAGGGGTGAAAATATGTGGAGATAACATACCTGTACCAAAGCAATGGGACAAATATATCAGCAACCCAGTAAAGAAAGCCATCCTTACTGCATATCTAAGTGAAACGTGGTGTGAAAAGAGTCCTAGTAATTTTCCACCCGGTAAGAAGGTAATCCTGGCCGGTGGATTCAAGAATGAAATGGATGCAGTAATTCTATTGAACGACTCTGCTCGGTCTGCTGAGGAACTTCGATGTGACCGCGAAGAGGCCGACACTCGGACGATGTTTCATGCTCTTAATGCCTCTGACCATCATCATCCCAACCTTTTTTAGGTCAACACCCCCTTATGTCTATCAGTATTTGCTAAAGCCCCCTCATAAAGATAATAAAGATAAGGGATAAGTGATAAGTGATTTATTAATAGAAAGTAATAATTGTAGTTTCCTAGCGCCCCCTAAGATTCTCAAACGCCCCCTGGGGGGCGGTGGCGTCCACGTTGGGAACCACTGATCCAAGGGTTATAGTTGTCTCCAGACATCGATGTAGCAGTATTGAGTATATATCTGTACAACAAATCCCATTGTCCTGAGTTGTGGTTTCGCACTGGAGCAAAAGATAAACTTAGATACATTCCTATCCACGATATTGCAAGTAGCCTTGGACCAAGTACGTGTTCTGCTCATCCAGGATTACACGCTTTCACTGGGTGTGATAGCACAAGTTCATTCTGTAGTATTGGAAAGAAGTACCTAAAAATGGTAAGAGCATCAACAGACTACCAAGAAACTTTGTCCCAACTTGGAGAAAGTATTGAATTGTCCGCAGATATTGTGATAGACTGCGAGAAGTTTGTTTGTGCACCGTACAATGCCAAGAAAGTAGACTCCTCAGTCGACAGCACATGTTACTGGATGTTCTATCAAAAGGGACAAAGGAATGAAAATTCTCCCCTACATCTAATAGTTTAAAACATCATCTGGAAAGGGTTAACTTTCAGTCGTTAACCTGAAAAAGATCATTGGAGGCACAGCAGACATGCCATCTCCTGAGGGTCATGGATGGAAGATTGATGACGAATAGTTTATGTTTATCCCTCTTTTGATATCAAATGAATCTGCTCCAAACAGACTTGTGGAACTAACGTCCTGCAGATGTAAAAAGTCAGCCTGCAAACGCGTTGATTTGTGTCAGTGCCAAGCCAGTAATTTTGCATGTGCAAAAGCATACATCCGCATGACTGGTGAACTATGTGAAAATATTCAAGGAGTTACTGACGACACTGATTCTGATTCTGACAGGGATGATTAAACAATATTATGCATGTCATAGATACGGACTGAAGAACTGAATACATTTTTTTAAAGTTTGACATTCTTTGTTATTTTAGATCACTAGCCTATGCTAGGGGCAAATTACATTTATTTGTTTTCTTAAGTAATAATCATGCATTTTATTGTAGCTAGTGGGATGCTTCAGATGATATTATTATCTTTAATCAACATAACAAATACATATCATTATCTTTTTGTGAACTTTATCATTTCATTTCTACAACTGGTTATAAAAACAAAAACTTAAAAGTAAGTTATTTGCATCAGTATCGTATATTTACTTCACAATTTCTGACTTGAATATTCATTTTATCTTTCATTAATCCATTTTAAGTTGAAATTTTAGTTTTAAATGTGAGGAGAAAAGTTTTTTCATTTTCCAAATTGTTAACAAATGTAAACGAAAACTGACACAATATTTTCATAAAACATATGTACATATTTTGTCAAAAAAAAAAAAAAAAAAATTATTTTGGAAAAATAATCAATTGTTATTGTGTTTTAGACTGGCATTATTGTATGTATAGTGGCCTACGGATCACCGATTTGATGTGGTTAAGAAAGTAGGCTTACTATAATTATTGTGCAAAATTGAAATGAAATAATTATGGGGTCACCAACTTGGGCCTACTGCCCAAATAAACAATATTTAATAAGGAGAGAGAAATTACTTTGTTGTTTTGTGTTTAATTAGGAAAATAAATCAGTTATTTGTTCACAGCAATTAACAGTTCAATAAAGGTATTTATAGTGATTAACAATTATATAATGGCATTTATACTATGCTAAATATGACCGATTCTTAGCAATAAGGAAATGGTTATACAGATTAACTATTAAGTAATTACACTAATTTAGATAGGCTAATGAGATATGCAAAAGGGAACACAGAATAAGTCACGAAGCCTATTGATAACTGAAATAATGCAGGTACGGTTGGTACAGTAAATAGATTAGGTGGTTAAGAATGAAATGCATAAAATATCACATAAACAATGAGATGCAAGATAAGTAAATTACACGAATGAACACAATAACAGGGTGATACAAAATTACGGTATTGGTACAACACTTGAATAGGCCTACTGCGGTCTTAATGAGAGAGTTAGTTTTCCGGTTGCTTGTGTACACTTTTGGGTATAGCCTAATCGCGATGCTGCGATTACACTGTGTCGGCTTCGCGGGAATTGCTAACCACGGAGGCAAAGGTAGGCTTACCGAAATGATGAATAACTCTGAAGATTGAAGACCTACTTGAAGGTTGACCGTATTGTGTTGGACAGTAGATGACTTTGGAGACTGTGGTTGACCGTATTGCGTTTGGCCGTAGATGACCTTGGAGACTGTAGAGGGCCTGTTGAGATACTTGTTGAAACGGGCGCCGATCGAAGTGTGGTGAAGGATGAGTGGAGAGCAAAGTGGAGTTGTAGCTTGTAGCCTACAGGGTTTACGGACCTGGGCTTCGAAGGGTGCTTCTGTAGTCAGGTTGGCCTTGCCGGCGAGAGGATGAATATTGACAGCCGGTAGAGACTTGTGGTAAGAGGCTAACGGAACGCCTACAGCAGTGATGTTCTTTCTTGCAGGATGGAATTGTAGAGTCGCCTCAAGTGTTGCTTCGTTCTTGTATAGTTGAAGTGTGACTTGGAACTGAGGTCGAAACGGCGCTACGTGGAGAGGGAAGATCTACGAAGAGAAAGTAACGAGCGGAGTGAGGTTGAATTCCAGTGAACTCTGACTTATATAGGCTCGTAAGACGTTAACTTTTCGCGGGCCTTTTTGGGAAGACACAAGCATCTTTTTGTTTCTGTTTCCTTGAACGCCACGTGTGTTTTTCGCTTCCTGATGATTTTAAAATGTCTGCGAACGGCGAGGAAAAAGGGATTTTCTTTGTCTATTTCTTTGTCTGACCTCTACATATGTATTAAATATGATGAAGATATGATGCTCTCTGATGAAGCAATGACAGTTAAAACTTTCCACGCTCATTTGATATATTTAACTTCATAATACTTATAGATGATATAACTTTGTCTTTTCTTGCAAGGATGTTAATTCGGCTAAGAATATATTTAAATCAGAATTTATCAATGTAATGAAATGGTTTACCACCAATAAACTTCCTGAATACCACTAACACAAATTTCATGATTTTTACTAATAAATGAAATGTGTATCTTGAATTCTTGATCTACAGATCTACAGAAGCTAAGGCTAACAAAGACCCTAAGATCCACTCTAAGGTTAGCCCGAGAGAAAGGAAAGAATAGGGGTTAAGAGAAGAGAATAAGGGGTTAAGTAAGTAGCAACACCAATCACTCGTGGGTTAACATTCATTCAGAAAAGGAGAAAAAAGACTTACCATCATCATCCGCCGGCCACTGCCGACAAGTCGGAAAAATAGTCGGAGAGAATAGGAGAGGGGTGAAAGATGAAAAGAAGTAAAATAAGAACGCTTACAAACCATGCAAACACAGTCTTAACTCACTGTCATAACATGCAAACTACAAACATGCAAGTAAAGAGAGTTACAGACATGCAATTAAGGAGAGGATAAGAAAAAAAAAAGAGAGTAGGTAAAGTTAAACAAAAAGTGGGTTAGTTTACTTTACGAGCTACATCTACGTTCGAGTTAGTCTAATTTTTTTTTTGTTTTTTTTGTTGGCATATCACACGCTGGCATGTCACAAGCCGGCATTATCGTCAACAGACTCATCCTCGACCACCACCACCAGAGCTCCTGTTGCTAATTGTTTTTTTTATTTTAAACAACGTTAATACTTTTAAAATGCCTATCTAAACGGTTCTTAAACATATTAACGCTGGTAGAGTTTACGACGGGCGCGGGAAGATTATTCCATTTATCAATTACTTTAAACGTAAAGAAGTTTTTAGCGATATTAGTAATGAAACGTCTGCCACGCAACTTAAATCCGTTATTACGAGTATTGCTATTATCGAAAGTGAACAGTTTGTCAAAATTTACGTTATCGATGTTATTAACGATTTTGAAAACTTCAATAAGCTCCCCCCTTAATTAATCTCCTAGTTTCGAGTGAATGCAAGTCTAATTCTTTAATCCTATTTTCATAAGGCTTGTTGCGCAATGATGGAATTAGTTTCGTGGCACGACGCTGAACCCTTTCTAACCTATCAATATCCTCACGCAAATACGGGCACCAAAACTGAACGGCATATTCTAAATGAGGACTGACTAGGGACTTGTAAAGGGGCAATATAATATCCTTCGATTTAAATTCGAAATTACGCGCTATGAAGCCTAACATCCTATTAACTTTTGCGCAAGACTCCAGGCACTGGTTCCTAACTTTTAAATCCTTAGATACGCGTACGCCTAAATCTACTTCCTCGTCAACGCTCGCTAACTCTCTATCATCCATCGTGTAATTATTGATACAAGAACCTACATGCAAAACTTTACATTTGTCTACGTTAAATTGCATCTGCCACTTATCCGTCCACTCCATAATCCTATTTACATCGTCTTGGAGACTATTTCTATCGTCCTCGTTAACAACCTTACCGCCTATTTTAGTATCGTCCGCGAATTTTGACACGTTACTAGTCAATCCTACATCTATGTCGTTAATGTAAATTACGAATAGCAATGGGCCTAACACTGAACCCTGTGGGACACCGCTACCTACATCCAACCACCCCGATTCACTACCATTAACAACGACCCTCTCTCTCCTAGCACGAAGCCATTCCTCTAACCAGTTAGCTACCTGCCCGCTATATCGTGCGCTTTAACCTTCGCAATTAATCTTCTATGCAGAACTGTATCGAACGCCTTTTTAAAATCTAAATAAATAACGTCAGTCGCTCTATGCCTATCGTACTCGCGCACTATTTCGTTATAAAATTCTAATAAATTAGTTAAACAAGAATTATGGCGTCGAAACCCATGCTGACTACTATTAATCAAATCTCTACTTTCTAAGTGATCGATGATACGATCCCTAACTACGGATTCCAAAAGTTTACCTATAATTGACGTTAAGCTAATGAGCCTATAATTACTAGGCACCGTGCGGTCGCCTTTTTTAAAAACGGGCGTGACGTTAGCTAATTTGAAGTCTTCAGGAATAATCCCCGTTGCGAGTGACTGATTAAAAATCTTCGTTAAGGGGCCTACGATAACGTCTTTCAAATCTTTCAAATGTCTGGGATAAAAAGCGTCAGGGCCTGGAGCCTTGCTAACTTTTAGCCTATCGATATAATGCGCAATAGGGCGGCTCGTTTTTACACTTTTTTCGATATTTGATTGGGGGTAGTGCGGAAAAGTTGCGATTTGGAGAGAAAATAAAGTGTGTAAAATTTTTTTGATCTACGTCAATACCTTCCGGTGGCGGCGAGTCCTTAAAAATCGAAAAATAGGCCTAAAAACACATAAATTTTTATATAATTTTATATAATTTTTATATAATGTTCATTGTTCAATGACTGCTATTAATTTATTCAAGCCTATAATAGTGTTCTCAGGGTTGTTTGCACAGAAATATACCGGAATTAACATTTGTATAACATCTTGTTAAAACTTGCTTTAAATCAATATTTTGGATATTTTAACGGCTAAGACGCCACCGGAAGTTATTAACAGATTGTGCTGAAATTTTTATTGTTTATTTTGTAAGTTTTAAAACCATTTTCCAATCTACCCCGTTAGGCCTATTTTTCGATTTTTAAGGACTCGCCGCCACCGGAAGGTATTGACGTAGATCAAAAAAATTTTACACACTTTATTTTCCCTCCAAATCGCAACTTTTCCGCACTACGCCCAATCAAATATCAAAAAAAGTGTAAAAACGAGCCGCCCTAATGCGCAATCTCACCCTCGTAAACAGTTATTTCATCCAAAATAGTCTCGCTACTAAATGGAACGATATCGTCCACGTCGGGGACATTATTTACGTCTTCTATGGTAAAAACTGTCGCAAAAAAGTTATTGAAAATACCCGCCATCGCCTGAGTGTCAGAAGCCAAAGCGCCGTTAACTTCCACTAGAGGGCCTATGTTATCTTTTATCGGCTTACGATTATTGACGTATTCAAAAAACTGTTTTGGATTATGTTTACTATCCGCAGCTATAAGTATCACTAAATTGCGCTTAGCATTCCTAACTGATCTTTAACCTGACGTTGAAGCTCGATATATCTATTAAAGCTAGCTGCCGTGCCATTACGCTTATTAAGTCTATACGCTCTGTTACGCTCGTTTATGAACTCGCCTATTTCCCTCGTCCACCACTTGGCCCTACCATGATTTCTAGCGCGCTTGGGCCTACGAGGAATAAACTCCCTTTCAATATTCACAAAACTTTCTTTAAACGCCTCCCAATGCAAATTTGTGTCATTACCCATAAATAAGTTATCCCAGTCCACTACTCTCATTCTATCCGAAAAACTATCAAAATTAGCCCTACGAAAATTAGGGACTTCTATTACGTTACTATCCTTAGTGTTTTCTATCGATAACTTAAACCTAAGAATTTGATGATCACTACATCCTAAACTCTCGCCTACTTCTAAACTATCGACTATATTTTCGCCGTTCGTCATCACCAAATCTAAAATATTGTCACCGCGCGTTGGTTCGGTAACTATCTGTCGTAAAAAATTATCCTCCATGAACTCAATCAATTTCAAACCCTCCTCATTACCAGTAAAAGTCTCGTAATTAACATTAGGGCAGTTGAAGTCTCCGACAATTATACTATTCCGATTGTCAATAAAGTTACCAAGAAGTGAGTAAAATCTAGTATCGGTGTCGAAGGGGTGAACGGGAGGTATATAAACAACAACAAAATTAAAACTAATACTACGCGCCCTAACTTCATCGCATATCGCATTAATTGCTGCCGGAAAATCTATCTTAACCTCGATAGCCCTAAGGGAATTATGAATGTATAGCAAAACGCCGCCACCAAACCTATGTAACCTATCATTAGTAAAGAGTTTAAAACCCGGTATTCAAGTTCCCCCAACAAGTCCCGAGTTACGGTATTTAACCACGTGTCAGTAATAGCAACTATATCGTAGTTGCCGGAATAAATTATCGCCTTAAATTCGTTTAATTTATTTCTAATACTACTCGCGTTACAATAAAAGACGTTTAAGTTATTTTTTACCACGGGCCGGCGTTTTAAACTATTTTTGACGTCGGGCCCGCGTTCCCCGGACCCCGGATCAAACTTTCGGAGCTTATTGACTGGAACTCTGGCGTGACTGACCCTCCTCTGATCTGCTCCTTCGCCACTGCTGCAATCAAGAAGTTTCTGGATAGACCAATGGAAGTTCCTGCATGACCCTCACACACACACACACAGTCAGTAGAGAGGTGTGTAAGGATGACAACTGAAGCAGCACACAGTGATGGGCAGTATCTAGATACATGTATCGCCGATACGTATCGGTCGATACTTTTGTATCGGTATCGGTATCGCTTTAGCTACTTGACAAAAGTATCGATTTATCGGTATCGCTAAGGTCAATTTTCTTAAATGTATCGAAAAAATCGATACTTCGATACATCGATACATTAATAAGAATTTTTAAATATTTAAATAGATGTTATAATATGACACTACTGAGTTATATTTATGAATATACATAAATAATAATATTATCAAATATTTATTTAATGACAGTACTACTCTACTGGTCACGTCACACAGTACGGCGCAACGTTTAAACACGTTTGTACTTGTGTTATTGAGATTAATTAACCATAATATAGAAACATTGTTAGCTGTAGAGAAGAAGCTAGAGCGTTTGAATTCGGAGGCATTGCGTCATTGTCAGCCACTTCTCAATGCAGTCACAGTAGGGTTCACTAAGCGGTTTGAAAAGTTTCTGTGCCTTGATGCGTCGCATGAGTGTAAAGCAGCAATACTGGCATCGTCTTCAAATCCTCTGTTCAAGTTAAAGTGGATGACAATAAAAGGCAAATTTAATACTAACATTGTCAAAAAGAGGGTTCAAGAAATGTTGGTTAATGCTGTTAAGAGCCTCAGCGAGCAGACCCCCCAGCAACAACTAAGTGATGCTGCATCTGACGGAAGTGCAGATGATTTCTTCTGTTATGAGTCTGCTTCCACTAATGTCTCTGCAACCCAAGATTTCACTGAGATGGAAGTTTTACAGTATCTGGGTGACGGAAGTCATTCTCTCCAATCTCTGAGGCAGTACCCAGGAATTCTACGGGTCTTCCTGAAGTATAACACACCACTACCATCCTCTGCTCCTGTAGAACGGTTGTTTAGTTTGGCTGGTCACATTCACGCTCCAAAAAGAAATAGACTGTCTGACCAGATGTTTAGCCAGCTGGTATTTTTGAAGGGTAATAGTAATTACTTTTAATTGTTAGTGTAATATTTTCAGTCATTCATGTATCCTACAAAATTAAAACATACTTTCATTAAATAAAGCAATTGTTTTTATTTACATCTATAAAACCCATTAAAATGTCGTTGATTTTACTTAGTGCGTACAAATTACTAGTATAAACAATAATATCTAATACCTACATATTAAATGAATAATTATAAAAATGTACCGGCGATACATGTATTGGCGATGCATGTATCGGTATCGGTATCGCTTAAGACATCTAGAAAGTATCGGCGTATCGGTATCGCCTAAGACGTTCTTCATGTATCGATGTATCGGTACCGCTTTAGCGATTTTCATGTATCGATGCCCATCACTGGCAGCACAACATGTTTACTCACAAGAGAGGAGGGAGGCGTACATCAGTGGCCAGTAGGGAACTCATGTCCAGGAACAAGAGCAAGGCAGACATGGCATCCTTGGCAAAGTTCAAGAAACATATCTATATTTCTAAGTTTTAATATTGAAATACAATCAAAATGTCTTTAATTGTATGTAATGTATGTAAAATGTAGTTATATACAATAAAAATATACTTGCAAAAATTGCTGATTTTTCGTAAACTTCAACTTCAAATATACTGTAAGTAGCTAGGAGTGGTCAAATCTGGATTTTAAAGCCATATTTCGATTTAGCACATAAAAATGCATCATTTGGTCACTAGTAGTTTTTTGAATTGTTGACTTTACTAAAATTGACACTCTAATACTCCATACAGGGGCGGACAAGACCTCTATATACAGACAGCAACTGAGTAGGGGTGAAGAAAGTTCGGAGGCGGTACAGCACACCTAACCTCTTAGAAGCTGTTTTAGAAAGAGAGTACAGTATATGTGGTCTTTCCAGGAAAGATCACGTGAAAAGGAAACGCCAAGAATTTTAAGAGAAGAGGAAGGATTGAGTTGTGTGTTGTTGAAAGTAAAGGGATAGTCGTGTGAAAGACTTGACGAGGAACAAGGTTTTCTCTGCCCCAGTCAGAGATGGCAGAAAGATTAGAGGTCAGGTGTACCATAGCCGTCCTACGCGAAGCATGGAGCGACTCTTGAGAGGGACGCTTTGCGAAGCGGGTAGAGAAGTGAAGAGTGGAATCATCGGTATAGGAGTGGATAGGAGTATAGGAGAGGAAGTGCGACTTAATAGGTCATTGAAAAATAAAAGGAAAAGAGTGGGTGACAGTACAGAGCCCTGAGAAACTCCACTATTAATAGCTTTAGGAGAAGAACAGTGGCCATCTACAACCGCAGCTATAGATCGGCCAGAAAGGAAATCAGATAGAAGGATCAAAACCGAAGGAGGGCAGTTTGGAAAATAAAGATTTGTGCCAGACACTATCAAAAGCTTTTGATATGTCTAGCGCAATGGCAAAAGTTTCACCGAAATCTCGAAAGGAGGATAACCAAGAGTCAGAGAGGTATGCAAGAAGATCGACAGTTGGAGTGTTGAGAGTGGTCACCCTTCTTTGGGACAAGCTGAATGAAAGCGAACTTCCAGCAGGAAGGAAAAGTACCAGATGAAAGAAAAAGACGAAAGAATTTGCCTAAGCAGCAGTAGCGCAGGCAAAGGGGGGGCCCAAGGGAAAGATGGGCTTCTGGATCCGCCCTTGACACATATACGTGTGTGTGTGTCAGGGCCGCCCCTAGGCGTTAGGCAAGTCAGGCAACGCCTGAGGGCGGCACAATCTAGAGGTGGCACAAAATTGCCAAAAAAAATTTCTTTTGTTCAAATTTTACAGTTTTCTATATTAGATGTTTTTAATTATATTTTTTCTATTGTCAGATTGTTTATATTCTGTTTTTGAACATTTTTTCTATTGTTTATGTTATTTTTCTAAAAAGTCATTAATCCTTGAAATGAGGGTCATTATGCAGAAAATGACATGGCCTGAAGTTGAATTAAAAAATACATTTTTCTAGTGTATTTTGGTGTGCTCTGTTCAAATATAACCTTCATTTCCTGTGCAAATGAAAAGAAATATGATTTTCGGTACATTAAAATAATATAAATATATATATATTTAGTGTATTTGTAGTCGGGGGTGGTATGACGTCATGTTACTCTGCGACTTAATTAGTTTGTTAGTTTCTGTTCTGGCTATTTTTTTCTAATTGGATTCAGTTTGGTGGTGTTTGTGATAGAATTATGACGTGCCGTTCGTGTGGTTTCGACTTTGAGAACTTGATTCGTCATGTGCCCTAGATGATAATACGAAAAGATCAGAAGATATTTAGGTGAAATAACCAATATTAACCTGTTAGGTTAATTGAATGCCCAGTTAGGTTAATTGAATGCCCGGTTAGGTCAACTGAATGCCTGGTTAGGTTAATTGAATGTCCGGTTAGGTCAACTGTACGCCCTTGATGATTGGCTAGGTTAAGTCGTGATATTTTCGTTAGTTTAAATGAAAATGACGAGAGCAAACTTTTCTGGTTAATTCTGGTGTTTTGCACGTTTCCTGTGGTAATGCGTCGTTTACGAAATCTCGTAACATGAACATGTTAGGTTATGCTTTTTGGTGTGCTTTGTTTGAATTTTGGTGTGCTTTGTTTGATGACCTTCATTTCTTGCGCAAATGAACAGAAATACAGTTGTCATTGCATGGCCCAAACACGTATTTCTGTTCATTTGCACAAGAAATGAAGGTCATATTTGAACAGAGCACACCAAAATACACTAGAAAAATGTATTTTTGAATTCAACTTCAGGCCATGTCATTTTCTGCATAATGACCGAAATGAGTTTATCTGCAATTTCTGAAAATAAACTAAATCCTAAGATATATGGATTGGGAAAGTTTTTGAATTGTGGACCTTTTCTGGGCTCTCATATACGATTGGTTGAAATTTAGGATACACTCAGAGCATCCAAAAATGACCAATAGCAGACGATTTCTTGATTTTCTTCTTGGTATATAAGGTCTTGTTTTTGACATAGATGGTTAGCTATTCGGGTGATTGTAAGTGGAATAGTTATTTTGACATTCTTGGGAGGTGCAGTGTACTTATATTGTATATAGTGTAAATCTACCTAAAAAGATTCCTGTATTTCAAGACGCCAAGGAAGAATTTCTGTGAGTATACTTCTTTAAGTATACTTTTCATGCGCAAAGTAAGAATTTAGCCATTTCATCTCTATTTTATTTATATTCTATTATTTTTTAATTTAAATTAAAAAAAATTAATTTATTTAATTTTTTAAATATTAATTTTATTTTATTTAAATTTTAAAGGAAACCATGAATCAGTATAAATACAGTGGACCCCCACTATCCGAGATTAATTGGTTCCAAAAAAATATCTCGGATAGCGGAACCTCGGTTAACGGGACCATACTGTACAATGTACATGTTATAAGGCTAACTGGTTCCAGAAAATAAAAACTGACCCTTATCACCACAAAATCTAACTTTTAAGGCCCTACAGTATTTTTAATTTAAATTAAATAGTATTTAAATACAGTATTATTATGTGTTATTTTTTGAAAATGAATTAAATTATAATGAATACAGTATTGTATTAATTAAATTAAATTAATTAACATGCACTCAAAAATTAACACTCACCAGAACAACAATTTGGCTGGGCTTGCTGGAAAGATTGACTGGGAAGATGGTGGTGTTGTTTTATTGTTTGGAAAGGAGAGTCTCCTCTATAAAGGCAGCTGGTAGTTCAGGCAGTTGGTCGTGTTTTTGAGAGTTTGAAGAGGTCCCTGAAGTTGATGGATGGGATCTCTTTCGATGATTTTCCAAGATTTTCCATGATTTTCCATGATTTTCCATCGCTTGCGGGCATTCTAGAACAAACATGTGATGTTGGTTCACGAGATCCTCGGATAGCGGGGGTCCACTGTAATTTCATTTTTAAAGTTTTAAACATTAATCCAAATTACTGTATATTTTTTATTTATATCAGTATTTTTTTATAATTTTTTCTGACTTTCGTTTTATTTTTTTGTTGACAAATATTTTATTTCACTTTGCACAAATTATATATATATTATTGCATTAGTAAAAAAATAAAATTATAATAACGTTTTTTTTTATTTACTTCTATACAAAGGGCGGCATTTTATTTTTTGCCTGAGGATGGGAGATCTCCTAGGAACGGGCCTGGTGTGTGTGTGTGTGTGTGTGTGTGTGTGTGTGTAGATCGGTGCTATTGGTAATCCTGGCTGCGCTCCTGCTAGGCAGGTTGTCAGCACAGAAGCACAGTTCTTGAAAACAACAGGAGGAACACCATAAGGTGACCAGAGTCCCGATTTTGGGCGGGACAGTCCCGAATTTATGACATGTGTCCCTCTTTTCAAAATGTCCCGAAAATGTCCCGCATTTGGAGCAAATTTTCATAAATGTCCCGCTTTATTAAAATTACTCTTACATTAGACATTAGATGTCCTTTATGAATTAATAGAATTATGCCACATTCCGAATTCCAAATCTAAATACTAACTTGCAAACTGAACTGGTACGATACATGTCGCCGTGCGGCAGTGCCGTGATTCCCGACGAGCTTTTCAGTGTTTCATTAGCAGCCTCTGTGTAAAGTTGTGTTGTAGTGTGACGCTTTTATGTTTTCTTAATTAATAACCTTAATTAATTTTTATCCCTGCATCCTTTTTTTTCTTTTGCAGCTAGGTTAAACTTTTTCGTTTGAAGGATAAGGAAAGTTATTAATTGTATCGTACTAAGGTCGTAGGCCTAGTTTGACGACACAAAATGTCTAAAACTAAAAGGAAGTGTACATTTAATGCACATCTGCAATCTAAATATCCATTTATTACAAAAACAACAACAGAAAGTGATGTACGGTGTGAGAAATGTAGAAGTGACTTCAGCATTGGACATGGTGGGATTAATGATATTACTAAGCATCTTGGCTTAAAAAGACACAACTCGGTTGATATCGGTGCTTCATCTAGTAAGATAGTGAGTGATTATTTTAAAAGTGTGACGCCTAGTAATAAGGATTTAGAAGTAGCTGCTGTTGAGGGTTTGTGGGCTTACCATACAGTCAGGGAAAATCAAAGCTTCAGATCTACTGACTGTGCAACAAAAATTTTGAAAACATGCTTTGAACCAAAATTTGCATGTGCCAGAACAAAGTGCGAAGCGATTGTTTCAAATGTATTTGCACCATATACTGAAACATAATTAAAAAAACTATTAAAGGATGCTCATTGCATAACAGTGCTAACTGATGCAAGCAACCAGCCAACCATGGAAACATCAAGCTGTTTCCTGTTTTAATTCGCTTCTTTCAGCCATATGAAGGTGCTCAAGTGAAGCTTATTGACTTTAAATTTCAGCCTGGAGAAACCTCAGATATTGTGGTGAAATATTTAACTGATATTATTGAAGAGCATGACCTGGGCAGAAAATTAGTTGCTTTCTGTGATGATAACACTAACTGTAATTTTGGTGGTGCTGCAAGAAAAGGAGTGAATAACATTTTCAGGAAGCTAAATGACTACATTGGTAGATAACTAATTGGGATTGGTTGTTTTGCACATATTGTACATAATGCTGTTCAGTCTGCCAGTGACTGTCTGCCAATTGATGTGAAAACAGTGGTTGTAAAAATATATTCATATTTCTACATCTATACTGTTCGAGTAGAAGAGCTGAAAGAGTTTTGTGATTTTGTGGACATTGAATATAAACAGTTACTGGGATATAGTAAAACAAGGTGGTTGGCATTAATGCCTGCAGTTGAAAGAATACTCAAGTTGTTTCCTGGTCTAAGATCATACTTTCTGAGCCAAAGCAAGTGTCCAGTGATACTGAAAAACATTTTTGAAAACCCACAATCAGAGATCTGGCTCAACTTTGTGCACTGTCAAGCAGCCACCTTTCACCAAGTGGTTTTAAAGATTGAGGGTGAACATATATCAGTTGTGGAAGTGATGAGTGCAATTTCTGATCTGAAGGATAATTTGCAATCAAAGAAAGATAATGTATTTGTGCCACTCTCAGTCAGGAGTCTTGTAAGCAAACTTGAACAAGATGGGTTCATTGATTCTAATGATTCCTTATCTGTAAAGAAAATATTAGTTGAGTTTTATGACACATGTGTTAAGTACTTGGATCAGTGGTCGGGTCACTTGCCAAACGTTGAGTGTATGCAGTGGGCTTTATTAAAACAAGTTCCAAAGTGGTCAGTTGTTGAGAAAACAATGGATTTTGCTGTTGAAAAACAACTATTTGACCTCAAATTTGACACTGAATTATTTGATGAGTTCACGTGTTTTGCAAAGTACATTAGTGATGAGAAAGTAGCAGAGTGGAATGCATCTAAATTATCAACGGACAAGCGCTGGGTGGAAGTATTCACTCATTTCAAGGCCAGAGATGTCAATCATTAACGAATGTCACCATTAGTTCAGTTCATACTCTGTCTTCCAGGAACTAATGCTTCGACTGAACGTGCTTTCTCTCAAATGAATAAGACGTGGACATCTGAGAAAGCACAACTGAAAGTCTCAACTCTAAAAGCTTTACTTTTAACTAAAATAAACTTCAATCAAACCTGTATGGAGTTCTACACTAAGTTGAAATCAACTCTGGAGTTACTTCAGGAGATTTCAGCTACTGAAAAGTACAGGAATTAAAAAGCAAGTACGATAATATTGTGTATTGGTATGCAGTGCTGGGCACTTGCGCAAACACTTGCGCAAAACGCAAATTGCGCAATTGCGCAATTGCGCAAGTGTGATTTCGGTTGCGCATTTGCGTTTGCGCCAATTCTTGCGCAAACTTGCGCAAACTTGACTGCCAGACAGGTGGCGCCGCCAGACAGCAGTGAGCACTCAGTATACCAACAACGCTAGTGAAACACGTTTGTTTGATTAGTTGATTTTAATTTTATTTCAGAGTTCAAACTACTAACTACTCTAGTAACTTCTAGAAACTTCATAAGTCATAACTACTGTCTATAACTAGTGAACCATGGACAGCCTCAGACACCAGTCTCTGTCCAGCCCCACCTCTGCCCCCAGCCCGGCCGGCAGCGTGACCAGCCATGGCTCAGAGCCTCACCAGGAGGAAGTACAACACGGCCATCCCCAGCTCTGCAGCTGTGGAGAGGGTGTTCTCCCAGGGGTCTGACTATGGAAAACTGATGAGTGGGTAGTTGGGAGGTAACGAAAATGGTTCACTGAGTAGGTAGGTAGTTAATCTAACAATTATTAAATTCCTTTTATGTCAATAACTGGGTGAATGAAACCAATTGGTTGCTCACCAGAGTTATTCTCCACACTAGTATTTATATACTGTGTGACAAGAGCGTGCTCGGTAATAGATATACATTACCGATCAACCAACCGAGGAAAAAACCAACACGACGCTGGTGGAAAAAGCCCCGCGAAAAGGAGAACAAAGGAGAACGAAAACGAGGAACGGGGCGAGAGGACGCAACTGGGGAAGGGACCAGAACAGACAACGAAGAAAGATCCCCACCAGCAAGTACGCTCTTAACAATTAAACCAGAACGGAAGAAGGGACTCTCTAATAACTAGCAGTAAGTGACTAATTGTGTTTTTAGCCCAGTTAGATCTTCTAACTTCTAACTTAGAAGTAAACGCATTAAATTAAGCTGGGTCAGACAAATTAGGCCTACATTGTGGCCTAAGACCCAGCATCAACTCATAGCTTAACAAAGGTAAAGGTAGATTGCCCTAACCTAGTTTGGTGAGGAATCCTACTGTGGACCTCAATTTATCTGCCCGCTCTGGACCATTTCCGGAATCTCTAGGCTGACCCCTCTAGGCTAGACTTGATCTACTCTATAGTTAGACTGGAGATATAAGGGGTGGGTTAATTGTGGACCAATTCATACAGAGCATTTTTCACACTGACATCATGAAGCCCAAGAGGTCCAGCCTGACCTCTGAGAACTTTGAGAGGTTTGTGTTCCTGAAGGGCAACATGGACCTGCTCACGATGGAGTTGGAGGAGGACTCTGAGGAGCTTTGAAGTGTTTTTTTTTGTAATATTGTAATTTCTTTTTTTTCATTATTATTATTTATTTAACATTGTAATTTTGTATCTATTCTTTATTGATATATCTATGGATCGTGTGTCTGTTAATAAAGTCTTTTGATTTGATTTGATTTGATTTACTATAAATTTAATTTTATACAGGGTGTCCCAAAAAAAACCGCACCTATTTTTTTTTTTTTTGGAAAACCCTGTATATATAAATAGTTTGCGTTTGCGCAAGCGCAAGTTTCGAGAAGTTTGCGCATTTGCGCTTGCGCAAGGTATGGGTTTGGGTTTGCGCATTTGCGCTTGCGCAAGTGAATTTTCGTTTGCGCTGCCCAGCACTGTTGGTATGTCATAGATATAAGCCATTCTCAGTCGAGTTAATTTTTTTCATAATTATATACTCAAGAGAAAAATACAAGCAGTGAAGTAATAATTATGTTCCATATATATATATATATATATATATATATCAGCAGTGCCTGGACCAGAACTGACGTCAGTTTGAAAACAGGCGTTGACAAAACAATTAAATAATGTCTGTAGATTCTATTACATTTTGAAAATGAAATGTATTTTAATAAACACTGCCTTTATAATTATTTAAAGTGTGTATACATTTTTTGGGACGCCCTGTATATATATATATATATATATATATATATATATATATATATATATATATATATAATATATATATACAGGGCGTCCCAAAAAAATGTATACACACTTTAAATAATTATAAAGGCAGTGTTTATTAAAATACATTTCATTTTCAAAATGTAATAGAATCTACAGACATTATTTAATTGTTTTGTCAACGCCTGTTTTCAAACTGACGTCCGTTCTGGTCCAGGCACTGCTGATAACGCGAAGCAATGGAATCGCAAACATCACGAAACATTTCGTTTGGTATTTGTGTGCATTCTCGTTCAATGGCTGCTCTCAATTCAGCGACTGTTGCAGGTTTTATAGCGTAGACTTTGTCTTTTAAGTATCCCCATAAAAAAAGTCTAGTGGTGTGAGGTCTGGTGAACGCGGAGGGTATTCTACGAAACCCCTTCGTCCAATCCACATCCACATCGTGCCAAGTACCACTCGCAATACTCCACTCTTCGGTCCGGATCATCATCTCATTAATAGCATGGACTAATCTTGGAATGTAACTTTTCCATTGACAGCGCTTCAAAATGCGTTGGACAGACGATTCTGAAATTCCTACCTCACGACTCGCTTGCCGCACAGATTTTCTTGGACTTTGGTGATACGTTTCCAGTACTCTTTCTTGCTTTGTGGGGCTTGTCGATGTCCGTGGTCTTCCGGAACGCTTCTTGTGGACATTCTGAACAGTTCCATCGGCTTCAAACTTATCTCTAATTCGAGTGATGGTAAGTCGCGTTGGTGGATCTGTTTGAAACTCCCTCCTAAACTGTCTTTGCACTTCAACTGCGTTTTCACACTTCCAGTAGCATTTTAGAATGAATTTCCTTTGTTCAAAGCTTAGTCTGACTGCCATTATTAATTCTAATGGGTTTAACTTGGAAAGAAAGAAACATCAATTGAGCTATCAGCTGTTAAAGTGTGTATACATTTTTTTGGGACGCCCTGTGTATATATATATATATATATTATATATATACATTCAACTGCAAAGAACACGCAGTATAAATAACGTAAAGAACGACGCTTGTATAGGAGATATTCCGCGCAAGACGAGAAAGAGAAAACAACAAATGAAAAAATGAAGTACCACCTGGGAATCGAACCCGGGATCTTCCGATTGCCGGTCAGACGCGATAACCACTACACCATGGACTTCACTCTTCCAAATGCCGTAATTCCTCTACATACTCGCAGAGAAACCAATGCCCCAAGGGGGCACCTCCCGCATGCCGTAACATTATATACATTCAACTGCAAAGAACACGCAGTATAAATAACGTAAAGAACGACGCTTGTATAGGAGATATTCCGCGCAAGACGAGAAAGAGAAAACAACAAATGAAAAAATGAAGTACCACCTGGGAATCGAACCCGGGATCTTCCGATTGCCGGTCAGACGCGATAACCACTACACCATGGACTTCACTCTTCCAAATGCCGTAATTCCTCTACATACTCGCAGAAACCAATGCCCCAAGGGGGCACCTCCCGCATGCCGTAACATTATATACATTCAACTGCAAAGAACACGCAGTATAAATAACGTAAAGAACGACGCTTGTATAGGAGATATTCCGCGCAAGACGAGAAAGAGAAAACAACAAATGAAAAAATGAAGTACCACCTGGGAATCGAACCGGGATCTTCCGATTGCCGGTCAGACGCGATAACCACTACACCATGGACTTCACTCTTCCAAATGCCGTAATTCCTCTACATACTCGCAGAAACCAATGCCCCAAGGGGGCACTCCCGCATGCCGTAACATTATATACATTCAACTGCAAAGAACACGCAGTATAAATAACGTAAAGAACGACGCTTGTATAGGAGATATTCCGCGCAAGACGAGAAGAGAAAACAACAAATGAAAAAATGAAGTACCACCTGGGAATCGAACCCGGGATCTTCCGATTGCCGGTCAGACGCGATAACCACTACAACCATGGACTTCACTCTTCCAAATGCCGTAATTCCTCTACATACTCGCAGAAACCAATGCCCCAAGGGGGCACCTCCCGCATGCCGTAACATTATATACATTCAACTGCAAAGAACACGCAGTATAAATAACGTAAAGAACGACGCTTGTATAGGAGATATTCCGCGCAAGACGAGAAAGAGAAAACAACAAATGAAAAAATGAAGTACCACCTGGGAATCGAACCCGGGATCTTCCGATTGCCGGTCAGACGCGATAACCACTACACCATGGACTTCACTCTTCCAAATGCCGTAATTCCTCTACATACTCGCAGAAACCAATGCCCCAAGGGGGCACCTCCCGCATGCCGTAACATTATATACATTCAACTGCAAAGAACACGCAGTATAAATAACGTAAAGAACGACGCTTGTATAGGAGATATTCCGCGCAAGACGAGAAAGAGAAAACAACAAATGAAAAAATGAAGTACCACCTGGGAATCGAACCCGGGATCTTCCGATTGCCGGTCAGACGCGATAACCACTACACCATGGACTTCACTCTTCCAAATGCCGTAATTCCTCTACATACTCGCAGAAACCAATGCCCCAAGGGGGCACCTCCCGCATGCCGTAACATTATATACATTCAACTGCAAAGAACACGCAGTATAAATAACGTAAAGAACGACGCTTGTATAGGAGATATTCCGCGCAAGACGAGAAAGAGAAAACAACAAATGAAAAAATGAAGTACCACCTGGGAATCGAACCCGGGATCTTCCGATTGCGGTCAGACGCGATAACCACTACACCATGGACTTCACTCTTCCAAATGCCGTAATTCCTCTACATACTCGCAGAAACCAATGCCCCAAGGGGGCACCTCCCGCATGCCGTAACATTATATACATTCAACTGCAAAGAACACGCAGTATAAATAACGTAAAGAACGACGCTTGTATAGGAGATATTCCGCGCAAGACGAGAAAGAGAAAACAACAAATGAAAAAATGAAGTACCACCTGGGAATCGAACCCGGGATCTTCCGATTGCCGGTCAGACGCGATAACCACTACACCATGGACTTCACTCTTCCAAATGCCGTAATTCCTCTACATACTCGCAGAAACCAATGCCCCAAGGGGGCACCTCCCGCATGCCGTAACATTATATACATTCAACTGCAAAGAACACGCAGTATAAATAACGTAAAGAACGACGCTTGTATAGGAGATATTCCGCGCAAGACGAGAAAGAGAAAACAACAAATGAAAAAATGAAGTACCACCTGGGAATCGAACCCGGGATCTTCCGATTGCCGGTCAGACGCGATAACCACTACACCATGGACTTCACTCTTCCAAATGCCGTAATTCCTCTACATACTCGCAGAAACCAATGCCCCAAGGGGGCACCTCCCGCATGCCGTAACATTATATACATTCAACTGCAAAGAACACGCAGTATAAATAACGTAAAGAACGACGCTTGTATAGGAGATATTCCGCGCAAGACGAGAAAGAGAAAACAACAAATGAAAAAATGAAGTACCACCTGGAATCGAACCCGGGATCTTCCGATTGCCGGTCAGACGCGATAACACTACACCATGGACTTCACTCTTCCAAATGCCGTAATTCCTCTACATACTCGCAGAAACCAATGCCCCAAGGGGGCACCTCCCGCATGCCGTAACATTATATACATTCAACTGCAAAGAACACGCAGTATAAATAACGTAAAGAACGACGCTTGTATAGGAGATATTCCGCGCAAGACGAGAAAGAGAAAACATCATTTGTTGTTTTCTCTTTCTCGTCTTGCGCGGAATATCTCCTATACAAGCGTCGTTCTTTACGTTATTTATACTGCGTGTTCTTTGCAGTTGAATGTATATAATGTTACGGCATGCGGGAGGTGCCCCCCTTGGGGCATTGGTTTCTGCGAGTATGTAGAGGAATTACGGCATTTGGAAGAGTGAAGTCCATGGTGTAGTGGTTATCGCGTCTGACCGGCAATCGGAAGATCCCGGGTTCGATTCCCAGGTGGTACTTCATTTTTTCATTTGTTGTTTTCTCTTTCTCGTCTTGCGCGGAATATCTCCTATACAAGCGTCGTTCTTTACGATATATATATATATATATATGAGGTAGAGAGGTGTCCCGCTTTTGGCTCCTGAAAATATAGTCATTTTAGTTTATAACTCCAAAAATAGAAAAATGTCCCGCTTTTTGCTCCTAAAAATATGGTCACTTTAACCATGAGGACCGTAGACCTTCCTAGAGTTGAGTCCAGATAGGGCAGAAAGAACATCTTTGAAAGAGATTCTAATTTCAGACATAATAAAGTCAGAGGGAGGAGGAGATGGAGGAACAGCACCAGAATCGTCCAGAGTTGAGTTGAAGGCGAAAGTTTGAGCGAAGAGTTCAGCTTTGTCAAGCGAAGAGACGGCAATTGAGCCGTCGGAATGGAAAAGAGGAAGGAAAGAAGAGGAAGTAAATTTGTTGGAGAAGATCTCAGCTAAATGCCAGAAAGAGCGAGAAGAATTAGAAATGGATAGTTTTTCACATTTCTGTCGGATGAAGGAATTGTTGGCGAGTCGAAGAACAGATTTTGTACCATTCTAGGCAGAAATATAAGCTGAATGAGGGTCAGGGGTTGGATGGCGACGGTACCTTCTAAAAGCCTCCTCTCTGTTGCGGAGAGCATTAGAACAAGTAAATTTAAACCAAAGGTTTTTTTTGCATTAGTAGTAGGAATAGAAAATGGAATGTACGACTCTATGCCCGAGAGAATCACCTCCGTCATGCGCTCAGCACACCCGGAGGGGCCCCAGCAACGGAAGCAGTAATCATTCCATGGGAAATCAGAGAAGTATTACCTAAGGGCCTCCCAATCGACGGTAATTCAGTCTCTGGATCCTCCCAAGAGGAGGATCCAGAGACTGAATTGGAGCGATAGAACAGAAACAGAAATAAGATTGTGGTCGGAGGAGCCAAACGGAGAAAAAAGTTTGACAGAGTAAGAAGAGGGGTGAGACGTGAGAAATAAATCCAGAATGTTGGGCCTTTCTCCAAAGGCGATCGGGGATACGACTCATACAAGTAGGGTACTGTACAATCTGCTCCAGGTCATTTAGGCTAGAAAAGTTGTTAGTTCACCAGGGATGCGAGTGAAATGAGAGGAAAGCCAAAGGTGGTGGTGAGCATTGAAATCTCCTAAAATGGAGAGTTCAGCAAAGGGAGAAGGAGATAGAATGTATTCCACTTTGGAAGTGAGGTAGTCAAAGAATTTTGGATAGTCAGTAGAATTAGGAGAAAGGTAGACAACGTAGATGTATTTAGTTTGAGAATGGCATGTAAGCTGTTGCCAGAGGGTATAGAATTCGGAAGATGTGAGTTTGGGAATACGAGACCAAGTTAGGTCATTGCGTACATATTATATGCAACATCCACCTTTGGAGTGAAAATGAGTATAGAGAAAGTAAGAGGGTACAGAAAAGGGGTTGCTGTCAGTCTTCCCAGACACCTGAATTTCAGTGAGGAAGAGAGGTGGTGTTCAACAGATTGAAAATTTGAGGAAAGGCCACGAATGTTGCAGAAGTTTATTAAAACTGAATCAGACAGAGGCCTAGAACATCTCGAATGGGCGGTAACAGATCCAGCCCCGCTGCTCGGGTCTGCGTTCCCGATATCGGCAGTGGAGGAGCCAGAAATGGGGACATTTATGGCCCCCTCCCCAGGGGACTTCGAGGCTGTTGAAGGTGTTGCAGGAGTTCCATCACTCCCTATCTTCTGTATAGCGTCCCACCCGGAGTACTTCCCTGGTTCATTGGTGTCTACAATTTCCCCCTTCTATGAATGTTAATGAAATGTTAATGAAATGTTGATGAAAATGAATGTAAAGGAGTGTAGGGTAACAAAATTTATTGGTATAATGGTATACAACAACAACAACTTTATTTCAGACTCAACAGGTACAAACATTTTACAAGTGGTTGTTGATGTTGATGTTATGACACATGACTTGGAACTTATATTTTGAAATACCATGATAAAATCCATTTTAATCACAATCAACATCTGTTTTCTAAACAGGAGGTTTCCCTAAACAGGTTTTATTAACTCTGTATCATACTCTTGTTCTTCCTTATATAACGTACTGCACCCTTGTTTGGGGGAAACTCCGCTAACAACGCTTTAATCAGTACTTTTGTTATTAAAAAACGAGCAATGAGGTTATTATCTGATGCTAATTTCTATAATCATTCTAATGCATTATTTAAAGAACTAAAAGTACTAAAGCTCAAAGATGTAATCGAACTGACACATTTAACTTTATCTACGAGTGTGAGAGCAAAATCATTAACTTACAGTCGGTAAATAAATACGAGTATTTTGTAACTCATCAAGAAATCCACTCATATCAGACCAGAAATAGATCAAAGCACGTTAGTCCTCAATTTAGATTGTTTTCATCTCAAAAATTACACATTATCATTGGAGTGAAACTATGGAATGATTTAAATGCTGATATAAAACATATTGTGAATGTAAATTTGTTTAAAACCAAGTTGAATACTCGATTAATAACGGAATACTAATAAAAATCTAGGATTAAGTGTACATTACTCTGTTACTTATTTCTCGTGTGTAATCTAGGATTAAATGTATATACACAAGGTGTTATCAAATTATGTTTCATAATAAGTGCAAAAAAACTTCACTTTTTTTCTACGTGAAGGTCAAAATATGATAATAAAAACCCACTCCAATAGACAGAGTTTATTTCCACAACAATTTCGATGCCCACTGGCATCCTCCTCTTCGGGTGGATACAAAAAAGAAGAGGATGCCAGTGGGCATCGAAACTGTTGTGGAAATAAACTCTATCTATTAGAGTGGGTTTTTATTATCATATGTTTCATAAATTAGTATACATATTCAGGATGTCAAAATGAACAAAAATGTTCCGATAAACATAAATCCTCAATCGCTCCATTTCCGAGATAAATTGCTTTTTTGCTGAGGACGATGCTACTCTCTGTACACCTATTATGCTTTCTAGATATATTAGACAACAATAAAATTATTATTATTATTATTATTATTATTATTATTATTATCTTTAGTATTATGACAGAATTTTTATCTCGATTATAACAAGCACAAACCACTTCATTTGCGACGCATTACATACAAGAAAAGATAGAAGCAATACTCTTCATAACTTGGGGGGGGGGGGTAATAATAATAATAATAATAATAATATTAATAATAATTTTATTGTTCTTTGATATACCAAGAAAGCATACAATAACTGTACAGAAAATAGCATCGTCCTCGGCAAAAAAGCAATGTGTCTCGGAAACGAAGCAATTGCGGATTTATGTTCATAGAAACTTTTTTGTTCACTTTGGCATCTTGAATATGTATACTAATTTATAATAATTTGATAACACCCTGTATAGAGGCCTGTTGACGGTAGGCTCACTATAATAAAGTAATTGAGTAAAAAATGAAATGTTTAAGCATGGTCACCAATGGTATTTCGACCATAAACAAGTAAATAATATATCTTATCAAGGAGATAAAAAGGACTTTGTAGTTTTAGTTTAATTATTAGACAAATAAATTAATTATTTGTTTACAGCGATTAACAATTATTTGTATGGAATTGTGCAGTATTATTATAAATAAATGATTATTAACAATAAAGAATAAGTTTATATAGTTCAAGAAATAAATGATACAATGGTGATAAGAAACAAAATTAAGGTAACAAATATACAGTATTAATAAACAATAAATGAGCCTACTTGCAGTTGTAAATACATGAGTTCGCTTCAACGGTATGAAAACACTTTAGAGAGCCTATACAGTTAGGCTGAGAGTTTGTTGAGTTTATAGGCTATGTAACAAAGTAGTTTAGCACGACGAAATAAAACACTGTAGGCCAAGTGAGCTGGTGGCCTATGCGGTTTACAGATCTAATTCTTGAAAATGAAGACTGGGGAAACTGAGCCGGCTGAACAACGAAGACGGGGCCAGGTTGAGTTTTTGCAGAAGTGGCGTTGCTACGCCGAGGGGGAGGAGAAAGTAGTCGTAGACCTGCAACGGTGATGTACTTTACGTAGGATCAAGTTGCTGTTTGAAGGTCGGTGGGCCGTCTGAGATCGAGAGGAGGTTTCGCGACGAAAGTCGGAGAGCGGGATGCAAAATGAGAACTGAATCAAGATGAACGCGGAATGAAAGCGAATTGAAGGGGACTCAGGCTTTTATAGACATTCCGGTGGCGTGACCGTTTGGCGCGAACTTTTCGGGAGACAAGTGAAATGTGCATTTTATGTGGGCTTTTTCCTGCCCGCGTGTTTGGGTTTCACCACCTTATTTACATCTTCAAACCATGAGAAGGAGACGAGGAAAAGAAGTTTCCGGTATGCCTCCACATATATTACTTCTTATTGTTCATCCTTTACCTGATGTATTACTAGAGGTACAGTCAGTTGTATGCAGAAGTCTGGGAATTCTTACTTAATTCTTGGAAATGTTTAAAAATGTGATGCATCCAGAGAAGTATTAATGCTGGGGCATAATATGTATAAGGCTATTGTGATATATCTATATATAAAAAAAGAAAATCGACAGCAAATAAAAACAGGTAATGATATTTATTCCTAAAAAATGTGACAAAGTTTGGCACCCTTCAGATCAGTTACTCGTTGAACCTCGATGGAAATGGGAAAGGCATTCGTAGAACCTCCTTTTGCTGCAATTACTTCAGGGAGACGCTTCTTATACACTTCATATCATCTTTTGGTAGCCATGACCATTCTTCTTGACAAAATGCCTTCAATTCGGTAAAATTCTTTGGATTTCTTGCATGGACTGTCGCTTCAGATCTCCCGCCCCCAAGACATTACAGTGAGGTCCAAGAACTGTAAAAGCCTTTCCAAACTTTTTATTTTCTTCTGTCCCAACCATTTTACTGTTCCTTTGGACGTATGCTTTGGATCATTATCCTATTGAAATCCGTCTACATCCCCATCTTCAATTTTCTGCCCGAAGACATCAGGTTTTCATTTAAAATTTACTAATACTTTACTGAATTCATTGCTCCATCAATTCAAAACAAATTGTCTGTACCTACAAATGATACACCTCTCCCCCCCTGACACACAAAGTATAATCGAAATATGCCTTGATTCACTGTCGAGATTGTGTTCTTTACATTAAACATTAGTTCTTCCTATTTCAAACGAGTCTCGTTTGGTTGTGACCCAAAAATTCGACTTTTGTCTCACCAAACAAGAAAATTTTGTTTCAGAGCCCTTGAGGATCAGTGAGGTGTTCCTTTGCTCAGTTCAGAGGTGCAACTTTGCGATGAGGGCACAGAAATAACTTCTTTGCAACCTTCCCGCTTAGACAGTTCTTGTGACGTGATCTCTGAATCGGTGAGATGCGCACTGAAATACCTGTTGCTTCAAGCGACGACTGGATGTCTTTGACAGTGAGTTGGAAGTTCTCGGCGATATCTCAAACACTACTTCCCTGACATTCCTGATCGTAGTGAAAGGTAGGTTAAGACGCTTGGATATTTTCCTGTAGCCGTCTCGAGACTTGCGCACAGCGTCATTCTTCTGTTCGAGGTCTTCCGAAAACTCTTTGGTTCGACATAGGATTAGAAAATCATACTTGAAATGTTAAAGGTATACCTATTATATTATATTTAACACAAATTTCTAGGTCTAATTTTGCATGGAATTATATAAATGTAAAATTTGATTATGACATTATCATGTGATGATACCCCAATTTTATCATCAAAGGTAACACTGGATCCCAAGAGGCTTAAGGTGGTACCGTATCCCTCGATCCTTATGTATCCTTGCGTATGTAATTGATTGGAGTAGTGCTTTCTGACTTTCTGTCTAGAGTTCGAGTATCGTGCCCATCCTATGAGGTTTCAGATAATATGTGCAGGTGTATGTGTGTCCTGCAAGTGGTATTACTAATCACTCAAATTTCAGCATTCTGGAGTCGTTATATATACACACACATCGACAGATGATACATATTATGTATGTACTGTTGCATGAAAAACAGTACACACACACACACTACATATATATATATATATATATATATATATATACACACTCGTGTGTGTATATATATGCGCCTGCCTCGGTGGTATAGTAGTTAGCATCTCTGACTACAAATTCATCGGCCTCGACACAAAGATCAGTAGAAAAATAAGAAATCCAGAAGATATTGGATCTCTACAAATAGACATGAACAGAATCTACACGTGGACGGAAGAAAACACTATGAAGTTTAACACTGAGAAATTTCAGCTGTTACGGTACGGAAAAAGAGAGGACCTAAAATCCATGGAATATTATACCCGAAATGGACAGGAAATTCAGAGAAATTCTAAAGCAAAAGACTTAGGGGTTGTAATGACTGATGATGCGAAATTTGAAATACAAAATAAGATAGCAGTAAACAGAGCAAAGAGAGTAACTGGGCAGATATTGAGAACCTTTAAACGAAGGGATAGGAATATAATGTAATGATTCCTCTACTGAAAACACTGATCATACCCAAATTGGAATACTGCTCGGTCCTAACATGCCCATATAAAAAAGAAGTCATTAGACAACTAGAAGGGATTCAGAGAAGCTTCACAGCCAAGATCAAGGGGTGCAAAGAACTAAATTACTGGGAAAGGTTACGCGAATTAAACCTATATTCACTGGAAAGGAGGAGAGAGAGATACACCATTATTTACACTTGGAAAATAATGGAGAAACTAGTCTCTAATCTTACTCTGAACCCCGTAACTCCCCAAACAACAGTGGAAAGTAGAAAAGGAAGACTGTGTCGTGTTCCCAAATTAACCTCTTAACGACCGAAGTTTTTGTAGGGTTAAGTATGAGTGCGTGTATGGGAAACGGTACATATTCGACCCAGTGGTCCAAAAGAGGTTAAAGGCTAGGGAACCTGAAAAAAAAAAGTTTTGTTGTGAGCGGGCCAAAACTGTTTAATCAGCTGCCCAAAGACCCAAGGAACACGAGTAATGTTGCAGTGGACATCTTCGAAAGAAGATTAGACGCCTGGCTCAGAACAATCCCCGATGAGCCGGGAGTACCTGGCTATGTGAGGTGGAGAGTACAAGAAACCAACTCACTACTTCACCAGGCCAATTCGAGAGGAGGGGCGATAAGCTTGACCTTCGTGAAGTGAGGAATTATCGCGCGGAACATTTGAAAGGTTGAAAGGTGTATATATATATAATATAATATATATATGTATATATAGTAAAGAATATACGCATGTTGAACGTCTTTTATTATAAATATAAATAATTACTTAATTATGTTATAAAATAGATGTGTCTGGTACAAATTCTTGACACTTTTTTATCCATATAATCCTCCTCCTCCTATTCCGTATGGAGAGTAAACGTTGTAAGGTGAAATAAATAGAGGATGAGGAAGTGGAGGAGGATAATATCCTCCATAGAGACCTCCATGTTGTCCAAAGGTATGGTGTTTGTGTTTGTGAAGTCCATGGCTATGTCCATGGTTATTTCCATAGCCATAAGGTTGTCTTCCATAGTATCCGCCTCCAAAGCCGCTTCCAAATCTGTTTCCAAAGCTGTTTCCAAAGCCGCTTCCAAATCTGTTTCCAAAGCTGTTTCCAAAGCCGCTTCCAAATCTGTTTCCAAAGCTGTTTCCAAAGCCGCCTAATCCGCCTAATCCGCCTAATCCGCCAAATAAGCCACCCAGTAATTTGCCGAAAGTCCTTTTTGAGGGCGTAGCCTGTTTCGAAGCGTCATGCTTGGAGTGATCTGGCGAGGGCAGAGCGAAGACGGATGCAAGAATGCAAACGAAAAGAATGACGAACGAAATGCGCATCATCTGTATCGGGAGATAAACATTTGAAATTAAACATTTCCAGGTATCATTTTGGCCGGGGGTTGGGGGTGTACGTGAGTTAAAGTTATACGAATTAAATTCATAACTTTGGTTCATTTTAAAGTCTGTGACAGATTAAAAACCTGAGAAGTCAAATAATTGAGCAAAAATTATATATACAGGGTGTCCCATAAGTCCGGTCTCATAGGAAAACTTGTTTTAAATTAAATTTACAAAAATAATACATTAGAACTAAAACAAATGTTCAAATTAATGTCTTGTTTTGGGCCTTTATTTTTGTTGCAGGTAGAAAAAACACACAATGGCTAATATGGGAATGAGTTACATTCGTGAGGAAAAGGCGGAGTTATTTAATTTAAAATAGATTTTCCTATACGAGACCTGAATTATGGGAGACTGTGCATGGAACAAGGAATCCTTCTGGGATATTAAATCCACTATGGTCCAAATAAGTAATAGTAAATGACAAATACAAAAGTTTTTTCTTTTTCATGATGGAAGCCCAACGCGGGCAACGGGTCACTAGCAAAGAGGTCCCAAAATATAGCTTCCTTCACAGTTATCTGCTAAGCAGATGGGACCCAGTTTTGGGTTTAAGCTAATCTAGACAGCTACAATCAGAACCCGAATATACAAGAAACTCGTTGCATTTACGTTAGATTGATTTTATGTGAAAAAAAGGGTAACTCTCGTATTTTTAGTCAAAATCCTAAAGTTAAGCTTCAAGCAGAAGCTTTGAGCGTCCACTTTTCGAAGCACTTAACACGTCTGTTTAATGTAATACAACTCAGAATGGTCCCTACGTTGGGATTCAATTATGAAAAAGAAAAAATTTTGTATTTGCTATTTACTCTTATTTATTTGGACCATAGTGGATTTAATATCCCAGAAGATTTCCTTCTTCCATACACAGCTGTGTGTAACATATATATATATACCAACGAAATAGTATTGAAATATATTCACAGAATCCTATTAGCTCTGATTTTTTTCATTGAAATTCTGAGTGGCTTCCTTCCATTTAATCCATTCATTCGTATTCAAATATTATTATTATTATTATTATTATTATTATTATAGAGTCAGAAACTAAGCAGTAAAATGAATTTTTAAGGAATCTCTATAGGCTGTGCAGTGATAACTGAAAATTATTTTCAGCAAATTGTTTGTGATTCACTTGTTCAATGTAAATAAGTGCATAAAGTGTTCACTTATTAAGTATAAGGGTTTACTGTACATTATTAGGATAAATTAAGAAAGGTCAGTCTAGCTGCGACCTTTTCTACACTTATTTAAATGTGACCTTAGTACAGTCAAAAAAGACATTCCAAGTAACAAATAAATATTGGTCCACTGTTGAGCCTCTAAATCATTACTGGTCCAATATTGGCTGAACATTTTGGGCCCATATTGACAGTCGATTTTGTTACCTGGAATGATATTGTTCCCGACGTCACAAAACTGAAAAAATGCATAGATATTTACGATTTTTTACAATTATCGCATTATTCACAAGGTTTTTAAATTTACGCCGTTTCTGTGACCTTCTTTTCCAATCGCAGCACAATATTCCTCATCACCGCAACAATGATTACAGTAGGTTTATATATATATATATATATAGAGAGAGAGAGAGAGAGAGAGAGAGAGAGAGATTCGGGTATAATTTTAAGCCAATGTAAAGGCACAAATGAGATATGTTCTATTAGCCACTTGAAAGCACACCTTGACATAACTTGTAACCGAAGCAGAATTAAAACTAAAGTTAATTTCATGAATGACTTGGGTTATTTCGTTAATTAAATAAATAAATTAATGCAAAACTAAAATTAATTAAAAGACAGCCAAAATTTGTACATTTACGGGTAGATGCTAAATGAATGCCAGTAATTAAAGAAGCACTAAAAATGTTAAAAAAAGGAAAATTTTGTTCCCTATTTTAACAATTTTAAATCAAAATTTTATTTAACACACACACACACATTATATATATATATATATATATATAGTGTGCGACTTACATTGGATGCAGTCAATTATATTGCAAGTGAGTATAAATATAAAATAATTCTTAAAATCTCGGAGCTTTAATAGCAATTGAACAACAAACCAAAATTATTGCTACACACCTCTAGACAACTCAACATTATGATGATAATTGCCTGTATAAATAATCACGAATAGAATACTGTACTGTTCTGTGCGTGAGATGAACAGTAAAGTATTCTCATACCATATAAAAAACAGTTTTATATTTGCCTGGAAGTGTTGATATAAAAATTTGTTTCTACTAATAGAGTGAGGAGGCAATTTTAAGGTAAAACGGAAGGGCAGATGAACACTGGAGGAAGTAAAAAATCACAGATTGAAAAGTAAGCAGATAGGTCACTTCCACATAAATTATTTTGCCGAACAACCAAACGTTGCTAGGGATATTTCTAAAAAATTATTAAACTTTAATTAATGCAGAAATGAGATATGTGATACGTGTACAATGCTTGCAGTAGTGACTTAAAGTTCATTACAAATAACGTAACCATTCTTTAGAAAATTTCTTAGCAACGTTTGGTTGTTAAGCAAATTAGTTTATATGGAAGTAACCTATCTGTTTATTAGTTAATTTGTGGTAAAAGAGTCATACTTTGAAGCGGAAGACGGAGTGGAGTGGTGGGTCAAATATATTATAAAACAAAAGTAATTTGGGGAAGGTTATACTGGTGAGATTTTGGACATAGGCGGTGACCTTAAGAGGGGCACTATTATTTATTTTCATGGGCATTCTAAATTATTCTTAATAACGAAGAAATTCCGTCCTCAGTTTATACCCAAATTTGTAACAGAATGCAATTTTTTTCCTTGGGTTTTAACCAGGGATGGGGTCAAATACAATTGCCCAAATACAAATATAGATACAAATACACTATTTTTTTTACGGCCAAATTCAAATACAGATACAAATATTCAAATCCCCAAATACAAATATAAATACAAATATGAAGCTTCAAATACAAATAAAATGCAAATACAATTTTTACTGTATTTGCAAATTTCGTACCAATTTCATCCAATATAAACGGATAATATTTACTTGACTTCGGCTACCCCTCAAGTAAGACAATAACTGGTATAGTACTTATTGTATAAAACTTAACATTGCAATACTTTGGCTCTTATCAAAGTAGACTTCATTTTCACACCAAGGCAAGAAAAGTAACAATTCCTCTTGTTTATTATTTTTATTAGAGAAAATTATTTCACACTTGATATTTCTGCACTTTTGCATAATTAAAGAAAATAAATTCATATTTCTCAATGTTTGATTTTTACTGTTCATATCAATTTGTAGTTATATGCACAGTTATATTACATTAGTGTATTTGACTGTATTTGAAGCAAATACGGCAAATAAAAGGCTCAAATACAAATTCAAATACAAATATGCAGCTTTTTAAATTCTCAAATACAAATGCAAATATCCATTTTTGTGTATTTGTAAATACAAATACAAATACGTATTTGACCCCATCCCTGGTTTTAACTTAAATATAGTATAAGACGTTGTACTCGTATAAGACGTATACAAGCACCACGGGGCACAACTCACTATTGTTTATTATATATTTAACTATTTTTGTATAATCTACTTTCAGCAAATAAACTAGTCGAAGTCACTTCTTCCGCATAAATTTTTTTAATCTTATTGATGTGATTGACAGTCACGTAAGAAGATCTTCTTATACAATAGTCTAATTCCAATATAATACAAGTTATCTTATAAGCCCTGTTTTCACGCATAAAAATTCATACTAAAATTAGTTCGGAGCCCCCCCCCCCCCCCAGGTCCCCCCCAGGCCCCCCATATGAATATTCCAAACTACAAACTAGTGGAAATTAGATAACTAATGGAACAGATCCAATGGAAAAATCTGATGTTGAGTCGTTGCTATGAAAATTATAACCCATGAGGGGATTCACGACGTCATATTTATACTAAAAGTCGCGGCCATCCTCTGTTCATGACTTCATGTACTTTATTATTATTATTAATGACAGGAGGGCGTATGAAGGGCTGCTTAGGTGTGGAGTTTATCCACATGGGGGGAGAGGGGGGTTATTTAGTCTCTACCTTTTCTCTTCTTCACTACCTTCTGTCTTTCGCGTCAGTTATTTCTGCCTTCTCACTCCA
Organism: Bathynomus jamesi; assembly: GCA_023014485.1. Classification (NCBI taxonomy): domain Eukaryota; kingdom Metazoa; phylum Arthropoda; class Malacostraca; order Isopoda; family Cirolanidae; genus Bathynomus; species Bathynomus jamesi. The sequence goes on along the minus strand of JAJOZX010000081.1, from coordinate 867,245 downwards.
GTCCATTGGGAAACGAAATTTTGTTTATGTATATATGCATTGATGGGCACCGTTACATTAAATTGGGCGGCGTTACCATTACATCGTTACTTTTGAAAATCCTTAAAGCGTTACCGTTACTCGATACATGTAACGACGTTACAAGTAACTAGTTACATTTTATATTTGTTTATGTGCCTTCACGCGTATTTTGAAACTACAGATAAACTTACAAATGGCAGCCATACCACATAAATTCTAATAGCTACTATTAATGACTATATAAATGTTGTTCTCTTAAGAACGATATATTGCACAATAATTTGCACCCCAATGATTTTTGGGAAAGATGAAGAGACCTAGAAAATATAAATTTAGTTGTTGCCACTAACACGAAATAGTGAATTGCATTTAATAGTCCTCATGAATGGAATCGCAATGTTATCAAATTCAAATTAAAGTATCGATTTATTATTGTTAGTGTGTAAACACGATTCAATAGCTACATAATTATGATACAAATGCCTACCAACCGCAATCCACAGATCCACATCCACATCATGTAGACTACATCATACACATGGGCATAACAAACTAATAATGTCTAAATTTGCTATCTAGAGGCTAGCTAGTTCTGTAACGTTTTAAAGTAATATATTGCGATTATAGGTTTATAGCAATAATGAAATATTGAATGCATCTACGATAAACTTTATTGACAATGTATAGCTACAATAAACTTGATTAAACAAATAAAAATAACTGAAATTGAGAAAAAAATGATAATGGGCGATAATGAGAAATCCCATTTTCCAATTCGATTCTAAATACAAACACTCTAATTATATAAAAACAAACAAACTATTTTTTAAACATATGCAGAATTGCCTTTTAGCATTACGAGTATCTCAAACATGCAGTCTGATAAATTTCCTCTCTTTGGAGCATGAATGTGGCCTGTAAAGCTAAATTTTCTTTCGACTGGTGCAGATGGTAATGGAGTGTTGTATCGTAAGCAGATGGGCACCGTTACATTAAATTGGGGGGTGTTACCGTTACTCGTTGCACGTCGAAAATGTACTCGGCGTTACCGTTACATAGTTACTTTTGAAAATCCTTAAAGCGTTACCGTTACTCGTTACTTTTGAAACGTTCGTTACGTAACGTCGTTACATGTAACGCGTTACTGCCCATCTCTGTTATATGTATGCATCATAATGCATGTATGTACGTATGTATGTATGTATATGCTAATGGAATTTTACTTCATACAAATAAAATAATTTTTATTTTCACATAATGGACCTTGTTATACCATAATGCCATTATACCATTTTTCACCCTTAATGAAAATACTACAAACTTCCCATTTTCTTCTTAACTTTATAGTAAATTGCAATATTTTCATTTAGGATGAAACCTCGTGAATGAGATGAAGTGAATTGAGTCAATCATCAATCAATCAAAATCTTTATTTATGAAATAAATATTACAATATTGCAACTTCTGCTGTTACAGTAATAAATATACAGTAATAATACAAAAATATAATAATGATAGAGTACTATATACCTTCGGTCATACTTAAAACCCATAATTAAAAACATTGCGGAAATTGATAATATAAATGCAACGTTTGTGGAAATTAAAGACGGCTTACGAAAGAAATTAATTATAGGTTTAGCATATACTGTAGGTCTCCCTCTTGAGGCTGTCGATAGTGATAATAGACTTCAAGAACCAATTTTTATATAAGTAGTGAACATGATGCGATAATTATGGGAGATCTTAATTTACCTTGCGGGGATTGTTGGGGTGGTCCTTTACAGTCTTAATTCCGGTCGTCGACTGTACGAGGGTTTGCTCGAAAGTTCACTTTTTCAAGTGGTCAAGGAACCTACTAGAGGACGCAATATTCTAGATTTAATTTTAAGTACAGACCTAGACTCGGTTGATAATATCTCTGTAGGAGACTACTTCTCCACCAGTAATCACAGGCAAGTAACATTTAAAATTAAATTAATGGTCATAATTCGGAGAGCCTCGAATACGTTTTGGATTTTAAAAGAGCCAAATTTCGCGACATGACACTACAAAGTGTGGATAGTGCAAAGTGTGGGATGAAGCTCTATCGCGCCATGATATTAATGGCACATGAATTTCTTTTTAATTATTTTAAACGTTTAGAATCGGGTAATATACCATTACGTAAAAAGAGACTGGCGAAGTTTGCTAAACCTAAATGGTGGACATGCTGAAATGAAAAGTAGCTTAACGTTAAAAAGGAACGCGTATTTTAAATTTAAAGAACGAATAATTTGTCCGATGAAAATACTTACAAGCTATTGAGAAGACGAAGCAAAAAACTTATTAGAAAAAGTAAGCGCAACTATGAGCTATACATAGTGAACCAAATTAAATCGAATCCGAAGGAATTTATAATTATGTTAGGAATAAAAAAGTAGCTTCGCGGACCATTGGTACGCTCATAGGCGAAAACAACGAACAAATTTACGATGACTTACAAATGACAGAAGTTTTAAATAAATTTTTCTCTTCCGTCTTTACTAAAGAAATTATGAACAACATTCCCTTCCTGTAATCATGCTCAGCGATGATCATTTAAAGCTTCACGATTTTACCATTAGTGAAAGCGAAGTGCTCTCAGCCACAAGTAAAATTAATCCTAATAAAACTCCAGGTCCAAATGAGATCTACCCTAGGGCACTTAAAGAAATGAACTACGCAAGAATCTCTTATCACATATATATTTAATAATAATGATAATAATTATAATAACAATAATATTAATCGTTACAATCTGAAGAAGTTCCGTTCGATTGAAAACTTGCCAACATTACGCCAATATTTAAAAAAAGAGGACAAATCGCTTCCGGGAAATTATCGTCTCATTCGTATGACTTCAGTAGCTGGTAAGCCTATGGAAACGATCATTTGGGAAAAAAATAGTTAATCATTTACAAGTTAGAAATGAATAAATTAATCAAAGATTCTCAACACGGTTTTCGACGTAATCGTTCTTGTCCTACTAATTTGCTCGATTTCTTTAATGATATTAAAAATATATATGACGAAAGTAAAGCAGTAGATATTATATATTTCGATTTCCAAAAGCATTTGATAAAGTGCCACATACGAGATTACTAGCTAAACTTCATTCTCACAGAACTGATGGTAATGTTCTCAAATGGATCGAAAATTGGCTTAGTGGATGTCAACAAAGAATAGTGAATAGTCATCAATGGGAAACCGTCTAACTGGAAAAGTGTAACTACCGGCTTGCCTCAGGGATCGGTTCTGGGACCAGTTCTTTTTATCATTTACTGTATATCAATGATATCGACGTAGGAATTAATAGTATAATTTCAAAATTTGCAGATATCAAACTAGGGGGACGAACAAAATCAGCGGCAGAACGTTTGCAGATTCAAAAAAAGATTAATGAGTTACATGAGTGGCAGAAATTTGGCAAATGAACTTTAATATAGATAAATTTAAAACGTTGCATCTCGGTAGAGACAATGTTAAAGAAAAGTATTTTATGCGCGACAAGACACTAACGAATGTTGCAGAAGAGAAAGATTTAGGTATTATTGTTGCTGACACTCTTAAACCGAGTAAGCAATGTATCGAAGTGGTCAGGAAAGCAAATTGCTTGTATATATTAAGTTAAGGTGTATATGTATCGATCTCATAATTGTACAGTAAGGTTAGTGAAAAATTCACTTAATTTAGAGCTAGCATTTTTGGGCTCTTGTGGCATCATTGTTTGGGCACTCTGTGGCATCATTTTTTGGGGGCACTGCGCGTCCTGCCTACTCGTTTGTTGAATGCGGCACTTACAGGGCGTGGTCTTATAGAGAGCTCTCTTGCAATTCAGTTTGATTGTTTACATACAAGATTGTTGCATCGTGCAATGGTGCAGGTTGTGTTATTGTTGCAAGGTTTAGAAAGAAGACCGTAAATAGTGCCCCTTTTGTTTTTTATCTTAATTTCATGCAACTGAGGCCTAAGGTAGGCCCACATCGAGTCAGCAACCCTGAGGTAGGACCTAATAAGACCTCCAAGTCCGTAAGTTTTTAGTCTAGCTTAACTTGGGCTGTAGGTTAAACTGGCCCTTCAGAGCTTGGCCGTTCACGGCTCAGCTGGGATTCTGAACCCAATAAAATAAAAAATAACAAGCATTATATAATTTCTTAGTACGCCCCCATCTGGAATACTGCGTTCAGTTCTGGTCCCCATATTTACGACAAGACATAGACAGAATGGAGAGAATGCAGGGCTACTAAGATGATTCTTAGACTTAGAAATAAATCATACGTAGCTCGTTTAGAAAGTTAAATTTATTCTCACTCGTTTAAAGGCGTATTCGAGGAGATTTAATCCAGGTGTTTAAAATGATTAAAAGTTTTGATAATGTCGACGCCAAAAATATTTCACATTCAGAAATGCAGATAGAACTCGCGGTAATGGTCTCAAACTAGTGGGTAGACATTTTAATTCTAATGAAGCTAAACATTTTTCTTCTTCAGTCGTATAGTTAATTTGTGGAATGGATTGTCAGCCAGCGTAGTTCAAGGTAATTCGGTCGAATCCTTTAAAGAGAGACTAGATGCTTATCTTGCCTTAACCCCCCCCCCCATAGCATTTGTTAGCTCGAAGAAGTATTGTAGAATTTCACTCGGATTCCCTCCTCTTTACTTTAAAATTTTCACTTTTCTTTAAATTTTCTTCCATCTTTTTAACCTTCCTTCTTAAACAGACAGTCTCGTAGGGACCAGACGGTCTGTTGCTGTTTCATGTCCTTTGTGTTCCTTTGTAATACAAATTGTCAATTGAACTATTTATTTTATTCTATTTGGGCCTTGAACTTCAGGCTTTACTGGGCTCTCAGATTAATTAACGATAAATTATAACGTATAAATCACGATTAAATCACGCTTAAATTAATAAATATTAATGTCATATTATATTCGACTATAGCCTTCAGCATTCGCGAGTCTGATTCACTTATTTGCAGTACGGAAGAGCCGTGAGTCACACCTTCACCAGCACAGTGCTCTTTTCCTTTTCACCATTTCAATTGGGAGGCGATTTTCATGACTGAAGGCTAGGCCATGGCCACGTCGCAATACCTCTTCCCGTTAAATCAGCTAGGTTTAAGCGACGTTGCGTCCGTTCAGTGATTGGATTAGTAACCGTCCTCCGCTTTCAGATGATGTAACGACCAGTAGATGGGTCGATCCCATGGACGTAAAGTTGTTCGGAGGTTTCCTCCGTCACGTGACTTTTTTGGCTAAGAAAGGGGGTTAAACCCCTAAAAATGATTATTTCAGTCATGAAAAGTTGAAAAATGGATAGCTTATTATTATTATTATTATTAGTAGTAGTAGTAGAGGTAGTAGTAGTAGTATAGTAGTATCTTTTATAGGTCAAGCTTAAAATCCTCCTTTTGACATTTTACTGAAAAGGAAATGAAATGGCAACTGAGTCACGAAATTATTTATTTTAAACTGTGAACAGAAATAGTTTGCGCTGCTTTTGTACAAATATGAATAACATATCTCGCTTGAATGTTATGATACGTGCATTTCATCATATCATATGCTCTTAAAAGGTACAAAAATATAATCCTTTAGAGAGCTCTAATATATACAGGGTATCTCAAAAGTCGCGCACCATAGGCTTTATTAAGACTTAGAGGTTTACGAGTCGAAATGATTTATATGTGATGTTTAATTACGATATATGTTCGATAATATTCGAATAATAAAATTAATAGTATGTACAATTAATGAAAAAGCCATCTTAAAATAATTAAATTGAATGAAGCTATATTAGCCAAGGGTGTCCAGAAGTCGCGCACCATTGGCTTCATTCAATTTAATTATTTTAAGATGGCTTTTTCATTAATTGTACATACTATTAATTTTATTATTCGAACATTATCGAACATATATTGTAATTAAACATCACTTATAAACCATTTCGACTCGTAAACCTCGTAAGTCTGAATAAAGCCTATGGTGTGCGACTTTTGAGACACCCTGTATATATATATATATATATATATATATATACACTGACGGTTTGCGATTGCGGATATTTGTGGGTTTTGGTCCAGTTTGTGTAGAGCAGTGGTTCCCAAACTGTGTTCCGCGGAACCCTGGGGTTCCACGGAGGCTTAACGAGGGTTCCATGACACGTTTTCTAATCAGTCTAATCAGGTCTTAATATTAAGGTCTAATTAAGGTCCTAATATTTATACATAATTTTACCTTGTGGCTTTTTGTTAAATAATATTTTATAGTCTTATTCTGACTTGAAATGGCACCATCGTCGATTTGGGATCACTAAATATTTTTCGCTAAAATTAAAATCTGCGAAGTAAACAGAAATAAATTTTCGTTACTCGGCTACTGCAAAAGTGTAATTTGCCAGATTTTAATTTTAACGATTTTATAAGACGGGTTCTATTAGTACTGTTTTAGAATAAATATAAATTCTGTCTTAGTATTTAAAAATTGTCATATTATTTATGACAAATTTTAATATATATATTTTTTCGTGAGAATTTAACTGTAATTAATTTTGAGCAATATGTTTTCGCTAAAATTTAAATTTTCTAAGTTGCCAGTTGATTTGATGTGCACTTGTTTCGTTATTAATTGTGAACCAATCAGTCAGTATAACTATAGCCGTCGGCGTGGTGCACTGTCAAGTTAATTTCTGATAGGCTTTATTTACCTAAGCGTTTTCAGTGTAAAAATTTGTATTGTGTTCATCACTAAAATCCGTAAGTTTTGTTGCTCAATAAATATTTTACAGCTCTAAGTCTTATATATATATATATATATATATATATATTGAATAAAACCACGAAGGAAAGGAAACACAAAATGGTGCTCAAGCGCTTTCGTCTAATGACATCCTCAGGAACACTGAAGTACATAAAAAGGTTAAGCCTATATATAGGTTACAGAAAGAAAAAAATAAAAAATAAATAACATACATACACACACATACAATATATATATATATATATATATATACATACATATCTATATATACAAATACATACATACATACATACATATACAATAAACAGAGAAGTAAAAATAAAAAATTAAAAATTAAAACCTTAAAGGATTACCAGTGAGGCGTACAGATTTGTAAGGAAAAATATCGATTTTTAGCACAAGATCAAATGGATTATAAAAATACAAATTTATACTGGAACTCTGCCCGGGTTTTAACACACTGCTGCCTATGGTCAGGTTTCGATATATAAAAAAAATAAAATGCAAATTAAAAGTTAAAGTAGAAGACAAGTTTACCAAAGATGTAATGTTTTACCCTTCTTATCTAAATCTGTTTTAAAGGAATTCAAAATAACAGGATCGAGTTGAAAAAGACCTTTGCTTATGTTGAAGTTATTTGAAAGTTGGATAATGGCAGACTCAAGAATATTTCTATTAACAATGTTGCTTGAATGGAATAAAACTGAAGCATTATTCCAATCAATACAGTGGGCTAACTCTGACAAATGGACAAAAAGGGCACTAGACAACTGTCCTGTTCTAACGGAATATTGATGCTGTTTTATACGTGTGTGCAAATCCTTTCCCGTCTGACCTATGTAAAAGGAATCACATTGTTTACAACCAATTTTATAGATAATGCCTGAATTATTGGTAGGGCTATTTTTTACTATGATATTTTTCACAATATTGTTATATGAAAATACTACATTAATATCCAAAAGTTTAAGTACATTAGCAATGCCTAAAACCCTATGCGCCCTATTATTAGCTCGGTGGGCTCTATTACTTATAAACTCTCCAAATGGCTTGTCAAAGTCTTGTCCCCCATTCTCGGAACTATCTCTGATTCACATGTAAAAAATTCCATGGATCTTACGGAAAAATTGAATAATGCACGTACTGAAACTACGATAAATTGATCAGTTTTGATGTTTGTTCATTGTTTACAAAAGTGCCGATTGACGATATGCTTGACTTTCTCTCCCAAGAATTACATAAGTATGACCTGCCACTACCTTCACACATTGTTTTGGAACTCATTAAGCTTTGCATCAAAGACTGTAAATTCACTTTCAATAACGAGTATTATCAACAAGTTTTTGGGATGGCTATGGGCAACCCCTTATCGCCCCTCCCTCTCCAATATTTATATGGAGTTTTTCGAAATTACCTATATTCCGAGAATCCTGGGGGTTGGCATCCCTTGGTTGCGGTACGTCGACGATATTTTGTGTATCTGGCCCATGAATCGTGACCTGGATAGCTTCCTCCTTCAGTTAAATGATCAAGTCCCCTCCATTAAGTTTACTTTAGAAGTTGAGCAAAACAATTCAATCCCATTTTTGGATGTTCGTGTACATAGGGAAAGCCCAGGTTTTAAGTTTAGTATCTATCGGAAAACGACAAACAATTTGTCCTACGTACACTTTTACTCGGGACATGATACCCCCACTAAGAAGGCCATATTTTCATCAATGTTTCTCCGCGCCCTTAGGATCGCCAGTCCGGAATACATCGATGCCGAATTGGAAAAAATCAACGGTATTGGAAGTGATTTGTGTTATCCATCTGCGTTTATGGAATCTTGTCTCAACAAGGCAAAACGAACTTTCTATCGTGTCAATATTAACACTCGTACTTTGTCAAAAAATATTTTAGTACTTCCATTTTTCCGGGCTTTTTAGGCATTGCTAATGTACTTAAACTTTTGGATATTAATGTAGTATTTTCATATAACAATATTGTGAAAAATATCATAGTAAAAAATAGCCCTACCAATAATTCAGGCATTATCTATAAAATTGGTTGTAACAATGTGATTCCTTTTACATAGGTCAGACGGGAAAGGATTTGCACACACGTATAAAACAGCATCAATATTCCGTTAGAACAGGACAGTTGTCTAGTGCCCTTTTTGTCCATTTGTCAGAGTTAGCCCACTGTATTGATTGGAATAATGCTTCAGTTTTATTCCATTCAAGCAACATTGTTAATAGAAATATTCTTGAGTCTGCCATTATCCAACTTTCAAATAACTTCAACATAAGCAAAGGTCTTTTTCAACTCGATCCTGTTATTTTGAATTCCTTTAAAACAGATTTAGATAAGAAGGGTAAAACATTAAATCTTTGCTAAACTTGTCTTCTACTTTATTAACTTTTAATTTGCATTTTATTTTTTTTATATATCGAAACCTGACCATAGGCAGCAGTGTGTTAAAACCCGGGCAGAGTTCCAGTATAAATTTGTATTTTTATAATCCATTTGATCTTGTGCTAAAAATCGATATTTTTCCTTACAAATCTGTACGCCTCACTGGTAATCCTTTAAGGTTTTAATTTTTAATTTTTTATTTTTACTTCTCTGTTTATTGTATATGTATGTATGTATGTATGTATTTGTATATATAGATATGTATGTATATAATATATATATATATGTGTGTGTGTGTATGTATGTTATTTATTTTTATTTTTTTCTTTCTGTAACCTATATATAGGCTTAACCTTTTTATGTACTTCAGTGTTCCTGAGGATGTCATTAGACGAAAGCGCTTGAGCACCATTTTGTGTTTCCTTTCCTTCGTGGTTTTATTCATCATAAATATTTTTCACGTGTTACTTTCGTGAAATAATTTTCATATATATATATATTTAGAATTGGGGTTCCGTGAAATAAAAACAAGTCTGTAAGGGTTCCGACAGTTAGTAAAGTTTGGGAACCACTGGTGTAGAGCAAGCCTAAAGTAGTACGAGTGTGACTGTGAGTGGTACAGTTAAATTTATGCTGTCTTAGGGAGAAAACACATGTACTTGCGGTACATCTTGCTTCTGAAGAATTATACACCAGTACTGATAATAAATCGGGGTGTCTGCAATACAAACTAACGAAAATTGCGATCAGTTAAATATGGATATGGGTGTGCTCTTTGTACTAGACTACACGGAGTATTGTTGCTTTCAGTGGTGATGAACCACGGACGAAAGCCTCGTCAGTATTTTGACCCTCTATTTACTTGGCAATGTTGCTGCAAGCTGCTCGTACCCTGAAATGGGCGGAATGGTGCTCTATGTAAAAAGATTTTTAACTTTTCATACTTCCACTTAAACTATGAATGCATCGATGATTTTATATATATATATATATACAGGGTGGGCGGAAAGTAGCTCCCTATTTTGGATTGGTAAAAAAATACGTATATTATCCATTTATTTCAGAAGAAATAATATGAAAAGGTAGGCATACATGGTAGGTTTTCTATAAAATTCAATGTGGGCTCCAACTCTTTCCACCAGCTTCTGGAGCCGCCCAGGAATGGCGTCCACTGACTTTAGCAGGAACTCCGGCGGGATGGAGGACATGACTTCCCGAATTCGGTCCTCCAGTTCTTCCAATGTCCTCGGTTTGGTGCGGTAGACTTCTTCCTTTACCCACCCCCAAAGAAAGAAGTCGCACGGTGTCAAGCGGGGCTCCTGGCTGGCCATTGATGTGGACCACGACGACCCATCCAACGCCCAGGGAAGTGGGCATCCAGCCACGCACGGACAACAAGAGCGAAGTGCGGAGGGGCGCCATCTTGCATAAATATCAGATCGTCGATGTTCTCCCATGTGCTGACAACCGGCCAGACCTCGTTTCGCAACATAGCAAGGTACCGCTCAGCATTCATGGTGTTGCACAGTAGGAACGGGCCCACAACCTGATCTGAGGTCATACCACACCACACCGTTACACTGAACCGATTCTGCCGTTTTCAGCGGTAACCATGGGATCCTCTCCTGCCCAGTAGTGGCAATTGTGGCGGTTGACACTTCGCTCTTGTCCGTGAGTGGCTGGATGCCCACTTCCCTGGGCGTTGGATGGGTCGTCGTGGTCCACATCAATGGCCAGCCAGGAGCCCCGACTTGACACCGTGCGACTTCTTTCTTTGGGGGTGGGTAAAGGAAGAAGTCTACCGCACCAAACCGAGGACATTGGAAGAAACTGGAGGACCGAATTCGGGAAGTCATGTCCTCCATCCCGCCGGAGTTCCTGCTAAAGTCAGTGGACGCCATTCCTGGGCGGCTCCAGAAGCTGGTGGAAAGAGTTGGAGCCCACATTGAATTTTATAGAAAACCTACCATGTATGCCTACCTTTTCATATTATTTCTTCTGAAATAAATGGATAATATACGTATTTTTTTACCAATCCAAAATAGGGAGCTACTTTCCGCCCACCCTGTATATATATATATATATATATATACATATATACACGAGGTGCGATCCAAAAGTTCCCGGACTGGCAGCGTGGAGTGCTAACAGGCCGTAGTACGGACTTGGGCCGCTAGATAGCGCTAAACAGCTTTATCGTGAAGCAGTGTGCCGAGTGACACGGTGATATATGTACGCGTTTTTTTTTCCACGAGTGTTTTTGTGCGTTAGTGTTAGTGGTTTCATGCGATTTTTGCGAGAAGAGAAATGGCAGACTTCAAACTCGGCAAAACCGCGTCGGAGACCCACGAAATGCTTAAACAAGCATTTGGTGATGACGCCATGGGTAGAAGCCAGACTTTCGAGTGGTTCTCGTGGTTCAAACGTGGGCAAACGTCGGTTGAGGATTCCGAACGTTCTGGTCGGCCCTCAACCAGCAGAACCGACGAAAATGTTGAAAAAGTGCGTCAGGCCAACCTCGAGGACTGTCGGCGAACGATTAACATCTGCAGCATCGTTGGCCTATCGTTTGGTTCATGCCAACGCATTCTCACGGAGGAACTCAACATGAGGCGGATCGCTGCCAAATTCGCTCTGTCTGTGCAGCAGTTTTTGGCCAAAACAACATGTCAGTGGTCCCCCACCAAAGCTGTGCGCGCTACTCATGAAAACTAGCGCCGCTAGCGCTAGCGCTAGTGAGGCAAAATAATAGCGGCGCTAGCGCTAACGCTAGTCATTTCAAAATTTTGGACGCTAGCGCTAGCGCTAGTTTTCAATATTAGCTATAACAAATAAAAAATACCTATTATGTTAGTTACACTTCTATGCAGTAATATTGTCAAAAAGAATGTTTAAATGAAACAATTATACTATAGAACCAAAGCTTTTTATTTATCTAAATCCAGTGTAACAAAACTTTTTATTTATTTAAATCCAGTATATTTATTTAAATCTAGCTATAACAAATAAAAAATACCTAATACCATAGAAAACAATACATTTCTTTTATTTAATTATTTGATATATCATATATACAACAGAAGTATTTCAAGTAATATATTTGTAATACGTTCAAACTCGTATGGAATAGAAGGACTTTAAATTAATTTTTGAAATAAAAATTAGCGCTAGCGCATAGCGTTAATTTTTATTTAAAAAACTAGCGGCGCTGGTAAATGCGCTAGTAGTTTCAAAATATAGCGACGCTAGTGGTGGCGCTATTAAAAAACTAGCGGCGCTAGTCACAGCTCTGTCCCCCACCCACCCCCTACTCCCCCGACCTAGCCCCCTGTGACTTCTTCCTGTTCCCCAAGATGAAGATCCGGCTGAAGGGGCGACGATTTGACGACATCGAGGAGATTCAGGCGGAATCGCACGAGGTGCTGAACAACATTCCCAAAATGGAGTTTCAGAGGTGCTTCCAGCAGTGGGAAAATCGCTGGGCCTGCTATATCAACTCCCAAGGGGACTACTTCGAAGGGGACAGCAGTAATTAGAACTTAAGGTAAGCCTACATTTTTTGTCGGTACAGTCCGTGAACTTTTGGATTGCACCTCGTATATATATATATATATATATATATATATATATATATATATATATATGTCATTCCTGATCGATTCCTGCATGAGCAAGCACCTTCGTGTGGAGTGGTGAGGATAAGAGTAGCTTTACTTTCTCGTGTGCCAGGTAGGAACACTGTTGAGTTGTAGTTACTCGTGGTTTCAAAGCAATATATACAGAGGGTTGACAAAAATAAATAGACACAGCGATGATTGTCCTCAAGAACAGTTGGCAAAGCTCATCAATGGAATGCCAAAATGGGTATCAGCTTTGCATAGTGCAAAGAGGAAAGCAATACCATTCTAAATATATTGATTGAAAGAACCTGGTATTATTTATTGACTTTTATTATCAAATAAAAAAACTATGGATAAATCAATATATATATATATATATATAACCTTTGGTTAACATTTGGTTAGCCTGAATTCTTCATTCTGACGAAGGTCAAGCTTTTCACTCCTCAAGCTTTTCATTCCACCTTAGACCTACAATTTAACGTGGAATCCGAACCACGCCCTACCAACAGCCCAGCGTCTTAACTACAAGGCCACCCAGGGTACCCATTTATCTACCAACCACTTCCTTTATTGTGTGGAAGGATAAACAGCTGTTTTTTTGTGCGCGCCGGCTGCCGTCACCGGGTTTCGAACCCGGGGCCGATGGATTCGTAGTCAGCCACGCTAACTACTACACCACCGAGGCGTATATATAGGGTGAACCAAATGTAGGTGGACAGTAAATGATAACGTTTATTTTGAGAATACATATTCAATTTTTTTGTATACTATAATACAAAATAAAATTTAAATAAATTTAGTTATAATATTTAATATAATATAACACAAACACCATAGTTATAATGAACACCATAGTTATAATATAATATAACACAAACCGTATTCAACCTACTGTCCACCTACTTTTGGTTCACCGTGTGTATATATATATATATATATATATATATATATAAGAGAGAGAGAGTTTCGGAAATACCTGAATATATGAACGTGTACAAAAAAGGAAGTTATTTAGTACAAGGTCAATTTTTATTCATTATCTGAACATTTCCACAAGAAATTTTGGACACGAAAAGAAAAAAAAAAAAGAGCAGCGAAGGAAAGTATATACAATAAATGCTTGTAAATTAGTTCGTCCTTTTGTTTTGTTTTTTATTTCTGGAATGGGTAAAACCCGAAAACTTTCCTCTTACGAAGGCTAGCGACCATTGCTTCAGGGATTACTTCCTTCCTGTTTTAGGTTTTCTATATTCTCTTCCAAACACTTTTTGTCGTATTCATTTTCTTTCATTTTTCTCTAACTGGAATTTTAAATTTAGGTGTGTGGGTTGAAGGTTATCGTACCCTTGGCATTACAACTTGTTAAAAAAATTATTCACGAGAGATGGGTTTAATGGAGGAGTAGCTTATATATATATATATATAGGCTTACCATATGTCCCGTTTTGACCGGGATTGTCCCGTTTTGAAGGTCCGGTCCCGGCGTCCCGGTCAGTTTGCCATTTTGTCCCGGTCAGAAAAAACGCGAGAATAAAATTAATTTGCTGATTTGATTGTAGATGAATTTACAAAATTTTATAATCGATGTCTATCTTACATTGAGATGTGGGAAAATAGTTTTGGTGGACGAGAATACTTTGTCTGGATAAACAACAGCGATATTAAATGGCCGGAAGTTGAAACATCAGCTATAAAAATTAATGAAACGCTTGGAAATGCGCAATAAACGTAGATGAACTGTTTGATGAAGTAGTGATTGCCAAGACATTTTGGTCTTCAAACTACGATATTTGGAAAATAAAGAATATACATTGTGAAGAAAAATGGGCTCAACTCTTTAATCATTTTAAAGACCAGAACATTTCTGTGCATAACCTCAGCAGTGTTATGGAGTATGTTTTCTGTCTACCAGGCACTTCTGCTCCCGTTGAAAGGGTATTTTCAGTGATGAACAATGTATGGTCTCAGGAAAGAGGTCGAATGACCGAATCAACAGTAAAAGGACTAATGTACTGTAAACTAAACATTGATTTAAGTTGCAGTGAGTTTTATGAAAAAATAAAAAATAACAAACCATTTCTAAGAAAGGTTCACGCTAGTGAAAAATACAACTGGTTCTCCAAAGAGTGATTCCATGCAGGTAATTGATATATTTTAGCCTTTATTTGTTTGTACTAAAGTAAATATTCTTTATAACTTCGTGTATGTGGTGTAGCACATGCTTTCCTATTTTTTCAAGTAAAACCCTAAAAATGTCCCGGTTTGAGGCAAAGAAATTATGGTAAGCCTATATACAGGGTGGCCCAAAAAAAATGGCACCAATTTTGAGAAGTGATATCTCAATAACCATTGCAGCTAGGGACTTAAAAAAACAAATAAATGAAAGATAAATCTTTTCTCTTTAAATACTTATTCTATGGCTTGATGGTTATAAGCCCATATAATGCCCAAAATTGGCTTCCAAAAATAAATATACAAAAAAAAGTTGCGCATTTATATTTATTCCTTGATCCTAATTTTAAATGAAATTTTTCTATTCCAGACCCCTCAAGATGGGATTGAGAGAATCTGATAAGAACATTATACAAGCACTACGTGAAGAAAAAGGATATTCATTAAACAGAATCCTTTACGAATTTCCAAATAGAAATTGGAAAAAAAGAACTGTGGCACATTTTTTACAAAAACTTAAAGAAACCGGCAGCAGTCAACGGCGTCCGGGAAGTGGTCGATCAAATAGTATTACAACGCCAGAAAACATTGAAAAAGTAAATGAAATCGTTTTAAGTCAAGAGGAACAACCGGGAACAAGTAAAAGTGAACGTGAAGTTGCGAAAGAAACCGGGATTTCACGTTCATCAGTACAGCGAATAATTCGAAAAGATCTTGGGTTGAAAACATTTAAGAGGGTGAAGGTTACTGCTTTATCGGAGCCTGTGAAAGAAAGACGTTTCCATCGATGTAAAAATCTATTGCGAAGATTTCGGTCAAATGAGTCTGTGAAAAAAATTTGGTTTTCTGATGAGAAACGATTTACGGTCGAAACACCACGAAATACCCAAAATGATCGGGTTCGTGCAGCAGTGGCGACAAAAACTCATGTTGACCCAAAACGACTTTTGCGTGAAAAAAAACACTTTTCAGATTCGATAGTGGTTTCCCTTGCAGCGTCATCTGAGAACAAAACATCCATCATTTTTATTCAGCGAGGCGTTAAAATTAACTCAATTTACTACTGTAATGACATTTTGTCTCCAATGTTGTCAGAGATCAAGGAGACGAGCACTGATTTTGTGTTCATGCAAGATGGAGCCCCATCTCATACAGCCAAGGAAACAATAACATTTCTCAATAATAATTGTCCTGGTTTTATCGAACCAAATAATTGGCCACCATGCAGTCCAGATCTAAACCACATTGACTACTTTGTGTGGTCTGCCTTAGAGAGAGAAGTCTACCATGGTCAGAAAATCCGTGATGTGAACATCTTCGTGAACGAATTCAGGCTGCATGGGAAAATCTCTCACAAGTGACGATCTCAAAGGCAATTTCAAAATGGAGGGCGAGATTACAGGCTGTGGTTGACCATAATGGAGGGCAGATTGAGCCATTTATTGAAAATTAGGTTTAACTTAAAAGGAATAAATATAAATGCGCAACTTTT
This sequence comes from Bathynomus jamesi, assembly GCA_023014485.1. NCBI lineage: Eukaryota > Metazoa > Arthropoda > Malacostraca > Isopoda > Cirolanidae > Bathynomus > Bathynomus jamesi. The sequence continues at coordinate 850,761 of JAJOZX010000081.1, read as the reverse complement.
TTTTGTATATTTTTCTTATAAGCCAATTTTTGGCATTACATGGGTTTATAACCATCAAGCCATAGAATAAGTATTTGAAGAGAAAAGAATTATCTTTCATTTGGTTGTTTTTTTAAGTCCCTAGCTGTAATGGTTATTGAGATATCACTTCTCAAAATTGGTGCCATTTTTTTTGGGCCACCCTGTATATATATATATATATATATATATATATATATATATATATATATATATATCCCCGCAAGGGGGTTCTAAGCTCGTGCTCTTGAGTGCTCTTTGTGCTCGTTTGTACGTGCTTGTTCCTGGAGGTTTCACGTGCGCCCTCCCGGCCCTAGCACCCAAGGATGATGGGGCTCGACCCTGCAGTCCTTGTCATCCTTGGTCTTTTTCCATTTCGACTGTCCCCTCTACCCTTTCTTTTTCCTCTGTCTTTCCTCTCACTTTTTCTTTGTTTTTCCTGCCGAGATATGCCCTTTTAAATAGAGGCGAATCGGTTCTTCCCGAACTTTAAAAAAAAAAAATATATATATATATATATAATCACTCAAATGATCATAATTATCATAATAATAATGTTGACGTGGGCGTTGATCATCCTTTTTATCCTTAATCGTGTATATGAATGTTTTGCTGACTTAAACACGCTTATGTCTTCAGTATAATAACAGATAAATGTATAAGCACTTTATTAGACAAAAGTACCTGGAAAAGGTTTTTTTAAAAGGCTTCCCCAAATAGCATATATATATATATATATATATATATATATATATATATACACACACACACACTGTATACAGGGTGTCCCAAAAAAAACTATATACTCTTTATAGCATCATATATTTTATAATTTAAAAAACCAAACAATATATTGTTATAGCAATTGCCAATGAAAGGTAAATTAGTAATCTAAGTGATCAAAATGTTATAGCGAGTTGTTTGCATATAAAATTTAATTAACTACGCCAAGTGCTCAAAATGTTCTCCGGCGGCATGAATGCACTTTTGAATGCGTCGACTAACTGATTCGCAGACATGGACTAATGTGGATGCTGTGAAGTGATGGTCCCGCACTTTTCCCTAATTGCATCCTTAAGGTGTTCGAGTGTTGCGGGTCTTGTACCATAAACTGCATCCTTCAGGTAGCCCCACAAGTAAAAATCAAGTGGAGTCAAGTCCGGTGAACGTGGAGGATACTCAACGCTTCCTCTTCGTCCTATCCAACGGTTAGGCAACGTTTCATCGAGGTACCTTCTGACATCACAATGATAATGAGGGGGGGGCTCCATCTTGTTGAAAGTAAAAGTCGTCGTTTCCAAACAACTTCCGATCTGCAGGTATAATTTCTGTCCCATTAAAGAAAAATGGTCCAACCAAACCCCTGGATGATAAACCACACCATGCTGTTAATCCTGGTAAATTAACATGTTTATCCACATAAACGTGTGGATTATCAAGTGACCAGTACCTGCAGTTGTGTCGATTTACTGTGCCATTCAGCTTGAAGGTAGCTTCATCAGACCACACGATTTTGTTGGCAAACTGTACGTCTTCGGCTTCCATTGACTGAAACCATTCACAAAATTCGAGTCTGCGATCAGGGTCATCTTCAGTCATGGCGTGTAACAGACTTGGAATGTAGCTTTTCCATTTTGCCGACTTTAAAATCCGGTGAACACCTGATTTGCTGATTCCGGTCTCACGGGCGCATCCTAACTGATTTCTGTGGTGATCGATTAAATTTTTGCAACACTAAAACTGAGTTTTCATCACTCGCACTTGATTTGCGTCGTCCAGATCTTCGCTTGTGCATATCTTGAGCAGACCCCTTTGCCTCAAACTTGTCACGGATGCTTGTAATGGCGAGACGTGTCGGTGGCTTTGTACCAAATTCCCGGATCCATTGCCGCTGGACTTCGGACACATTCTCAAATTTCCAATACCATTTCAGAACACTTTTTCGTTGCTCCAGTGTCAAACGTTTCGCAACATGGGTTCTTTTGTTGAACTGAATAAAGTTGAATGCTGTAGAGTTTGTATCGTGGAATGAGTGCGTAGGCTAAGTCCGAAGCAAGCTAGTGAGTGACTAGACTACGTTCGGTCCATAGGCTTCGCCATTACAAGGCCTTTGATAAAACAAGACCAGGCTTAGTCGACGCATTCAAAAGTGCATTCATGCCGCCGGAGAACATTTTGAGCACTTGGCGTAGTTAATTAAATTTTATATGCAAACAACTCGCTATAACATTTTGATCACTTAGATTACTAATTTACCTTTTATTGTCAATTGCTATAATAATATATCGTTTTTGTTTTTTTAATTATAAAATATATGATGCTATAAAGAGTATATAGTTTTTTTGGGGACACCCTATATATATATATATATATATATATATATATATATATATATATATATATATATATATACACCTTAGCTAACGTGTTTCTGTGTCATCATGAAGTCAAATGGTTGAATGAGTGTCCTTCCAACTTTAAACCGGTTTTTTATAGAAGATATATTGATGACACTTTTCTCCTGTTTAAATCACCAGACCATATCCCTTTGTTTCGTAATTACCTTAATTCTAAGCACCCTAACATTCAATTTACTTCAGAAGTTGAATCTAATAGCTCTCTGTCCTTTTTGGACATTAAGATAATAAAAACTAATTCCTCTTTTGAAACTTCCGTTTACCGAAAGCCGACATTCACCAATCTTACTACGAACTTTTCTTCCTTTATCCCTTTAGGTTTCAAACGAAATTTAATCTCGACTCTGACCAATAGAGCTTTCAATATCTGTTCAGATTATTTCAAACTACACGATGAACTAGATTTCATCCGAAAACTCCTTGCCAAGAATAATTTCCCTTCTAGACTGGTGGAGACTACAATAGGCAGAACCTTAAATAGACTAATAAGCCCTACAACTAGAGACTTAATTACAGTCCCCAAAGATATCCTGTATTTCACTTTGCCCTATATGGGAACCTCAAGTTTTAACATTAGAAACAAACTTTTAAAATTGCTCAAGGAATTCTACCCACAACTGTGTATAAAAATTATATTCACCCCGTCTAAATCGATTTACCATTTATTTAAATACAAGGATGTTATTCCTACACTTCTTAAGTCATCTATAGTTTATCAATACAAGTGTGACCACTGTATGGGGTCATATATAGGTAAAACTAAAAGACATTTAAAATCTCGTATTTACGAACATCTCGGTAAATCGGTCCGTACAAATTTACCCCTTGGCAAACCACCTAATTCTCTCATACGTAATCACTCGCACAACAATAACCACCCAATTTCACAGTCTAATTTCACCGTACTTGCTACCGGAAGCTCTGACCTTAAGCTTAAAATTATGGAGTCTTTGTTTATTTATAAACTAAAACCAGACCTAAATTCTGACGAATCATCGATAGATCTGCTATGTTTTGGTTAAGGTACTAGTTTATTTTATTTACATTTCAGTTTTAATGCTTTTACTTTTTATAATTTTAACTTTTTAACTTCACATTTATTTACCTTTTAGTTTTAATGTTTTACATTTTCTTAGCTACTTTTTATAATTTTTAAAGTTTATTTTAAATTGTTATTAAGCAATTTGTATTTTGTATGTGATTTGGAATTTTATTGTTTTAGCCCTGAAGATGGAATTAGTGCATTCCGAAACGTTGGTACTATTAAACCTTGAAGGATGTTTGTATTTTCTCTGGTGTTCCTGTTTATTATATATAATATATATATATATATATATATATATATATATATGAATAGAAACGACATAAGTATTAAGGAACGTTTCTGCACACGCGGAAGAGAAATAACGAATAAATGAAAAATGAGGCGAACTTCCCGGGCGGTTCGCCTCATTTTTCATTTATTCGTTATTTCTCTTCCGCGTGTGCAGAAACGTTCCTTAATACTTATGTCGTTTCTATTCATTTATATACTGCGTGGTCATTGCAGTATATATATATATATATATATATATATATATATATATATATATATATATATATATGCTATTTAGAGTAAGCTTCTCATGTGCGGGGTGGCTCCTCAATCCATACAACTCTACCTGACTGGGTGGGATCAAAGGCTTTTCGTCTCATCAATTCCCCGCCTCTTACTGACTGTCTTCAATCCCTCTCTCTTCGCCGCAATGTTGCCTCACTTTCCCTTTACTATCGCTATTATAACGGACACTACTCTTCTGAACTCTTTAACTGTAAGCCTCCTCCTTTAAGGAGAGCACACAGTACCAGACTTTCGACATATTCTCATTCCTTTTCTGTCCAACTCTCTAACGTAAGAGGGTTAATTGGTATTTTCAGTCTTTCATCTACTCAACTGGTCAACTCTGGAACAATCTATGACCTCCAATCTTTCAAACGCAGAGTATCCAAACATTTCGAAAACCCTAGACCTTGATTTTGGTTCTCTTTTTCTTCTATGGGAGGGGTATTATGCAGGTATTCGCCCTTGTCCCCTCCTTCCTACCAAAAAAAAAAAATATATATATATGGTGTTCCTGAATTATCTTTCCCTTTTGAATATAAATTAAAGAATAACTAATAAGCATACAAGCATGCAGTTTACACCTTCTTGTAGCCCAACTCGAAGGGTTTTTCGTGACATGTGAATAGACTTCCACATGTGCACCATTAGTGGCACCACAATCACTGACTTAGTCTCTGCCAGCCACACGACACAATGTGCCTTCTCTTGCACGGTCGCCATTTTTCGTTTATCGGGGTTACTCTACTCACTGGGGAGACACCTGAAAGAAAGCAGCGTAAATAAAAACTCTTTGTGTTGAGTTATAAGATGCTGCGAACTGCATGTTATATATCTATTTGAGGGAGCTTGTACACACCAATCGACCAGGGAAGTACGCCAGGGGGACGTTAGGCAGAAGACAGGAAGTGCCGGAACTCCCGTTTCTCCCATCACTGCCCTCTTTAGCTGATCTTTTTCCGTGCTTCATTTATCCTGTGAGCAGTCCAGCATGCTCTCAAACATACACTTCTCCCTCTATTCTTCAGTACACATACATGCATTTTACACACTATACAATCTTTTCAAAATTTATAAAAAAAAAAAAATAGATATATAAATAATATGGCATCATGAGCCTTAGAGACATTGATTTTGGCTCTTCTTATATAGGAGGAGGGGCGTTCTTTGCGGGTACTCGCCCCTTCGCCCCCCCCCCCCCCTCCTTTCTACAATAAAAAAAAATTATTCTTTAATTTACATTCAAATAGGAAAGATAATTTAGGAACACCCTGTATTTATTTATGTATAATATGCAACAGTTCATCATAAAAAAAATTACATTTATATGCGCTTTTCTTCTTTCCTTTGTGTAAGTCTGTGCTACGTTGGTGATTCGATACTTTGACAGGTCACTTTCTTGTTTATTTAGCTTTCTTTCCATTCTCCTTTCATGCTTTGTCCGAGAATGAGAAATCCGAAAGTAGGAATCCCAAAAGAGTCAATTCTCAGACCGATTCATTCCCATCCCTATCGTAGGATTTTCCACTTTGTTAGATTTTTCGCAAAAAGTGTACCCATTTAACTTACCGTAGTGTCACAATTCCTAATCCTATTCCTAAATCAGTAAAATCAATTCCAAATTTGGAATTTCCACTTTCAGTTCGGGAGTGGGAATGGGAATTACGCCAAGTGGAAATAAATAATTATTTAACGATAGTGAGGCATTCTGTTTTTAGAAAAAAAATATTTATTTATCAAAACAAGGAATTTTATGACCAATTTCCAATAATTTCGTACAGTATTTTTCCATATTTGATAAAAATTACTTATATTTTAAATATTTGGATATACCAACGTACCCAGTTGGTATAAACTCTTAAAATATTGTATTTAAGGTTTTGTTAACCAAGTTTGTGGGCATTAATATCTGAATAATTACAATTTCCGTCACGTGGTGTACAAAAAAGTCCCAGATGCTAAATATAAAGAGTTTCCTTATACAGAACTGCGTGGGGAAGGAAGGTTGAAAATTAGAGAAGCTGAAAAGATCGATCGGCCTCGGGATCGAGGCTCGGTGACGGCAGCAGGTGCGCAGCAAAACCCAGCTGTTCATCCTGCCACACAAAAAAGAAGGTGGTTGGTAGATAAATGGGTACCCTGGATGGCCTAGTGTTTAAGACGCTGGGCTGCTGGTGGGGCGTGGTTCGGATTTTACGTTAAACTGTAGGTCTAAGGTGGAGTGAAAAGCTTGACCTTCGTCAGAATGAACAATTCGGGCAGAAGTTAACCAAAGGTGTGTGTATATATGTGTGTGTGTGTGTGTGTGTGATATTTTTATTATATCGTCATGGTATGTTCTTTTGTTATAAGATTCATTATAATAGCGTTTATGTATACACCAAAGGTGATAAACAATTTATACATTTGCGAAGCTTTCGTTAAAAATACTGAAAAGTATGTTCGGGATCTAATGGTTACATGGCATATCCGCCGTTGCGCAAAATATAATCAATAACAAGAGTCTGGGCATGCTTAGTTAATTAATGCCGCAATGATGAAGAATGTCAGCATATTTTCTTAATTAATTCCACAACGATGAAGACTTCCAACACGTTTTTTTTCAATTAATCTTCCAACCAAGAATTATTGGAACATGATTTTTTTTTAATTAATCACGCAACTCTGAAGAGTTTGAGATTTGATATTGCGTGCTGGTTAAAAACCTGATGTTGTTGCACTCATAGACGCATGTAGAATAGACTAGACATCGTCTTATTTAAACGGCGAAGCGATAGGCTATTCTTCCGCTATTTTACTGGAGTCGAAAAAGCTGCGAAAATTAATCATTTGTATGGAACAAAATCTTTACAAATAAATATATTTCGAATATTTTTATGGAGAATTAACTTACATTTGTATTTGAGGGCAAATTTTAGCATTTTGAATGTCATGTGCATACGTTAATACAGTAACATTTGGAAACTATTTTTATTATCTTTCAATATGTACTGGTTCCCATGCATCCATAATGGGTGATGACGATGATGATGATGATGATGTCTGTTTTCTATATTCGTTTATACACGCCTAAACGGCTAGGGTAATCTGCATCAAATTTAGTATACACATTAAAGGAGAACCAGGGAAGGTTTTAGTAACATACCCACCCCTCCCAGTCCCCACCCTGGGGACGGGGAACTGGGAAGAGTCCCCTAAACGGCTAGGGTAACCTGTACTAAACTTAGTATACACATTAAGGGAGAACCAGGGAAGGTTTTAGTAACACACTCTCACCTCCCAGTTCCCCTCTAGGTTGTGTTTCGGGGATCCTTTGCTACGCAATGTACAGGGGGCATTCTAGTATATATATATATAAACCTACAATTCTTCTTAAATTATTACTTTACATCCTCGAGCTAACGCGTCGAAATTATGAAGTCAGGATGTATGTACGGCAGTCTGGAATGACTGGTAATTTTGGATTAGGGTCAGGATTTGTTATGTATTGTGCTTCTTACAGTTGTAATAATGAGAGATTAGAGGAAACAAGAACAATATAGCTTTTCATTACTTTCTGAGAGGTAAAAGGTTATGTAGAGAATGGAAATCGTCAGTCGTAAGAGTAGTGGTAGGTTAGTGTTTTCATTTTAGTATGACAACTCATGAATAAGATTAGGTAACTTGATAATTATACTGGACTATGTTTTTATCTTGCATGAACTGACAACGATCGTTGTATGCATAAAGTATATCAATTTGTATGCCATCATCCGTAGCTCATTGAGTATATAACACCGTCTCCATATAAGCGAAATGAAAACACTGAGGTGGAGTTCGAATTCCGATATACTGGTAATAATAATTCAAGAATTATTAGTTAGCCGCATTAGTTGGCTTGAGCGCTGTGTCAGTTTCTGGCCCTCCCGACTAGTTGTTATGTGAATTTGCATCCGTCGTATTATTTAATACATGAAAGAACCTCCATTCAGTGTTTATACATGAAAAGTAAAATATTCAGATATTAAGAAAATACTTTGTAATAAAAATTATAATATGGCCTACTGATGAAAAAATTTAAAATATTTATTAATGTACAAATATGTTACAATATGAAAATAACACTCTACACCATTAGAGGAATTAAATTATTAATATGAGTATAATAATTCTAATTCAATCTTTATTGGTAAAATAAATATTACTTTATTACAACTTACAATATTATAATAATATTTCAACAGAACATATTTATTTATTTTACCTGTGTAGTTTGGCCCCTTAAGCTTTATGATTTACTGGCTTCTCATCAGATTAATAGGTCATAACAGCTCTTTTATTGGTAGTTTCGATTTGGTAGTATAAATATTATGATTAATTATAATATAAAACAAACTTCATAGTAAATATGATTAATTATGATTACGTACAAGAAAACACAAGGTTTATAGTTATGTAGAGTTATTTTTAAGACATACAAACGAACCTGCAGTTGACACGAGAAATAAATTTTGTTAGCAGTATACATTAAATCTTGATCAGTATATGTAATACTCGGAGAGTTGAAACCTACGGTACTAAAACTTAATAGTATAAACGACAATTAGACAAGTATTCCATCATTAAAATTGATTTAATAAGCAATTTTTTTATTAACGTTTATTAATATACTGTAATGCTAAAAGACAAACAAGCAAGCTCACCGGTTGCGAACCTGTGGAATAAACCTTTGATAATACTTAGATTGCTAATTTTTTTGCCAGGGTTACTGATATTTTATTATAGGCACGAGAATATTATGAATGTTGTTATTAGTATTCTTCACTTTACTAGTAATGTTCTGGACCTCATTAGATGTAGCAGGAACAAAAGAAAATTAATTTCATGGGCTGGGTGGCATGTGATCCAACGGCAATTATAGTCCGGTTGCACGGGGTGGGAACCCTGCATTGTTTGTTATAAAGCAAATCTTGACATATTTTGAAAGCTTATACCACCCCATTCAAGAATCCATCGGGTGTACACGACCCCCGCTTGGCTTTTTCAATATGGCCGCCATTTTCCAAGATGGCCGGCGAAACTGAAAAATCCCATATCCTGGTCAATACTTGATGGATTTTGATGATCTTGGTGTCATTTCTAGTGGTTTTTAGGATGATGAGTCGATCTGGAGGGGTTGCAGATGCTTTGGGAATATCCCATATCCCGGGCAGTCGTGGAGATATTTTGGTGATCTTACTGTCGTTTTTATGGTTTTGGGCGAGACTGAGTAGTTCTATAGGCACATGATAACAGTAGAATATCATTTTGCAACTCCATGGGTTAAGTCAAGGTCATTTGAGGTTAAAGTTTGGCCTTGAAATATGATAATGCCACAGTTGACATCACTGTATTTGCTTTATTTCAGTGACAATTTCCACAATCTAGCTAACTGCTGAGCACTTAACATCTTTTCTGCAGATAAAACCAGATCATAATGCTTAAATGACATAACCCACATTATATGGATATGGATATTCGGATATAAACCACAATCTATGCTGAAGTGCAGGGCACATGCATTCTATGGAAGGTTGCAAAGCTACAAGATATAACCTCGTAAGCAAAACAAAGCTCACACCTAGCTGGGGGATTGGCATTGACAACTTTGATGCAGTTATTCACATTAGGTAACCATTTATTGGGGGCAAATATCAAAAGCCATGGTTGTGTCAGGATCGTCAGGATCATCAGTCTGCTCTTCGTTTGCGTTTTGGGTCAATGAATTGTTGCAATCCAAGCAGCTGCCACATGTACAGAACATTGTGCAAGGGATTCCGCGTCCCATGCAGCCGCAGCGACTCCCCCTGCATGCTGATTGTGACTCACACCCACATCTGATTAGCTTCAGAACTTCATCTGGTGCTAAGCACACTCCTTCATCAACTGTTTTTGGGGTGAGAACTCTGTTTGTTTCGTCTCTCTCCCACCCATAATGCACAGGATCAAGTGGTGGTGGGTCACACTTTAGTGCATCGAGCCAGTTCGCCACAGTGTAGTGGGCTCTGAGCATATTTTGATGGAAAGCTTCAGTTGGTGGTGGTAGAGAACATAGTTTGGGTGCAGCAGTTCCTGACTTCCTTGTCTTCTGACTCGCTGACGACACTCAGTAAGAGATGAGGATTTCTTATCCCCATAGCATGCAACAATGAACGCTGTTGCCTCTTTCTCGATATGGTCAAAGCATGCATCAAGGGACCCCAGCTTGTCTAGCTTCCGACCCTTCTTGGCTGTGGCAATGGCAGCGGCTTTGCCGATGCCATGTATTGCTGCAACTGTGTCACAACCACTCAAAGCGTGTAGTTTGAGGATTTGTGGGATGACGTCTTTGTGCTGGGTTACAGTTGCTCGGATGTCCACTGATTTTCTGCCACGCACTGGAGACTCCATAATCATGGGACAGCCTAGTTTCTTAAATTCATAGAAGTGAGTCAGCATGGCAAACACGTCTGTGTCATCACAAATGATGGAGATGCAGGCATCAGAATCTTTCTCAGCTTGTGCGATAGCGTGTTGTGTTATTATCACGTCAGCCTCTTCACGAGATGATGAGAGCTCCAATGCTGCTCAACTCCTGCCTCGCACAATGGAAGTCGGTATGGTCTGCTATCCTGCAAGCACTAGCTCATGGTCTTGGGTTACAGTTGCGAGATACTCACTGTCAGCAAGGATTTGTTCACAGAGCAGCCTGTTTAGTTGCTCCTTGTTCGCGGTGCACGTAAGAACAGCGTCTCTTGTAGGCAATGGGGTGTTGAGGTCCAGCTTGTGAACTCTGCTGCTCTTGCTTCTCATTGCCGGAGTGCTTGATTTCGGAGAGAATTCATAGTAGCGATCAAAAGCTAGTACTACAGATGCATGAGAAAGATGTTTCGGTAGCCATATTTTGAAGGTTTGGATAAGTGTAGCAACTGTGCCACTAGCAGGCCAGTCGACTGTCCACAAAACAGCTGACACATCCATGATAACTGTTGGTCGACCCCATGTTCGAGAGGATGTTTCCACTCCCAAATTCTGCATCAATGCGGACTTAGCTGCAGTTCTCATTAAGCCATCTGGTTGGAACAGTGCGGGTGGATATGCCGCAAGCTCTGTTGAGAATACATGGGTCAAGTCAAGTTCGCGTTTGTTCATCAGCAAACCGATGACGCGTGAATAAATCGCTTCTTGGTCCATAACCAAGTGGGCACCCACCTTGATATGTTTCGTTTTACTTGCAAAGGTGATGACATGTTTGGAAATGGTGCCGTAAAAGCCTTGTGGCCATGATGACTCGTACTGTGCCAGTTGCGTCTTTCCAATACTAACAGCTCTATCAGCATTAGCATCTGGAGATGCAAGTTGCCCTGTCTGAATATTGTATAAGTTGCCTCCTGGATGTGACTCTGGATCCATTGGGTCCATGCACTTACAATGCTCACCTGGTATTTTCTCCATATTCAGCAGTCAAAAAACAATTTTGGAATCAGCACAACCAAGACGTCATCAAATCACCAATTGGGCAGCACCATCAGCAATAATCTCAACAACCTGAAAAAAATAAGAGGAATAATTAGACATATTGGAATTCATCTTATCATGGGGAAAATAATCCCTGATTTCATTTTAAACCCTATAGAACTACTCACTCTCGCCCAAAACCATAAAAACGACAGTAAGATCACCAAAATATCTCCACGACTGCCCAGGATATGGGATATTCCTTATTTCGGGGGGCGTTTGACCTCCAATGACCTTGAGTATTGACGAATGTGGGTCAAAACGACTCCAAAGTATCTGCAAACCCCCAGATCGACTCATCATCCTAAAAACCCCTAGAAATGACACCAAGATCATCAAAATCCATCAAGTATTGACCAGGATATGGGATTTTTCAGTTTCGCCGGCCATATTGAAAAAGCCAAGCGGGGGTCAGGTGTACACCCGATGGATTCTTGAATGGGGTGGTATAAGCTTTCAAAATATGTAAAAATTTGCTTTATAATAAACAACGCAGGGTTCCAGTAAAATCAGGGTCTGTGCTACCGGACTATTAGTCATTTGGTAGATGTGAACGAAGTTTTTCAGCTATAGATGTAAAATGATTATTGATAGAGTTTGCAATAGTGATATCATCGGACAATGATTCCATTGCTTCGGATCTGTGTGCGCTTGAATTTCCTCAGCCCTAATGACAACAAATGATTTCCACTTCCTTGCCTGGCTTCTTAACGAGTGGCAAACTATAGTGGAGTCTGTCCAATAATAGCTCAGAATTTCACAAAGACCCAGAGACTCTTGTACAGCAACTGCAAGCCGACTAGCTGGCAATAACTGCACCTATTAATTCCAACCTTGAAATAGAAAGCCTTTCCAAAGATACTATTCTGCTCGTTGCAGCAACCAACCTGCAACTTACTTTCTCTTCAAATCTACCGTTTATATACAGAGTGTCCCAGAAGTCCTGCCCCAAAGGCTAATACATGTTATACATTATGGGGCAGGACTTTTGGGACACCCTGTATATGCGAGTTGCATAAGCTTCCTCACTTGTACCATAAAAAACATATGCAACCCTAAATTATCTGGATTACTGTTGAACTCTTCAAAGTACCATCTTGGGAATTTAAGGTTTATGAGATGTGCAAACTTAATAATAAATAGGTGTCCCAATTTTTGTCCGTTTTGCTCACTATCTCATACGGGCTATTACTTCCTCGGTGATATGAACAAATAATTAACTTTTTTTATACCTAAGCGTTCATTTAATTTGACAAATAATAATTCACTCATAAACTCAGAAATTTGATTACTTAAAAATAGTTTGAGACTTGTATAGTTGCGAATTATACGATCTAGGCAAATATTAGGGGTTCTCTCCATTTTTCTACAGGGTGTTTTAGGTCGACCTTAGAAATATGGAAATTGGCGAAATTGACGAAATTTGTAGTTTGTATTTGGTATTTGAAGTTTGTCATAGTAATTCCGCCAATTTCCATATTTCTAGGGTCGACCTGAAACACCCTGTATTTGGAATTGTTTCAGTTTCATAGTAACGAAACAAACAAAACAAAACATTTTTATTGCGGACCATTCACAGTCCATAGCTACTTAACCTAACATACAAGCAAAGGTGGGCAGGACCGAGTTCCAAAAGGACCGATTCCAGGAACTCGGTCCTTTTTAAGGACCGTGAGCGGGAAAGTCGGTCCTTTTCTCAGTGAGGACCGAAATGAGGAGCGACGGTCCATTTTTAAGCAATTCCGGACGGTCTTTTTTAGTGTGTTTAGTGATTATTTGAAGTTCTAAAGAAGATGGATCGTTTCCTCCAGAAGACTCAGAAAGAGACTGAGACTGAACTGAAATTTGTTTCAACACCTGGCACCATCCAGTGCCGCCGTGGAGAGGCTCTTCTCTTTGGGGAAGGACGTCCTCAAGCCGAAAAGGTCAGGGCTCAGCGACAGCCATTTTGAAATGCTAGTCTTCTTGAAGGGAAACTCAAGCATTTAACTTAATAACTTTTTTTCATCATTTATGTATTGTATTAATTATAATTTACGTTAATAAAATTAAAGATTTCCGGTGTCTTTAATTTCCTTTTTCATTTTAATAAATTTTTCACTTATATTATATATAAGGACCGAGGACCGAGTCGTTCCTAGGTCCTATCTTCAGAAAGGACCGTGACCGGACGTCGGTGAGGAGAAGGACCGAGTGACCGGGACCGTCGGTCCTTTTGAGGCCCGGGTGCCCACCTTTGCATACAAGTACAATCTTATCATACACTGAACTTAATGCTAAAATAAGACTAGCATAGCTACTTAACCTAACATACAAGTACAAAAATAAGGCCAGCATAGCCACTTAACCTAACGTACAAATACAATCTTATCATAACACCTGCCATCAGAGATGGGCACTAAATACACTGAAAGTATTTAGATACTAAATACATCACCAAAATGTATTTAAATACTAAATATTAAATACATTTTTGAAATGTATTTAAATACTAAATACACAAAAAGTATTTAAATACATTTCTAAGTACATTTTAGATACAACAAAATTCACACATACGAATGATTTTAATATAATTAGGATTAATATTAAACTCAAAGTAACTTCCGATTATATACTTCATTCCTTTATAAATTGTATTACAACAAATTCCGATGACATAATTATAGTGATTAGATAGCATTTCGGTATAGTGATTGACTGATTGGATAGCATTTCGGTAGCATCGAAATGCTATCTAATCACTAGTTCACTACACTCGGAACACATTTTTGTTGCTACGTAATAATATCAGTCGCTCCAGAGTGCTGTCACTAAGTCTGCTTCTTGTAGGGGAGAGTGTTATCCCTGCAAAGAAAAACAGGCGTTCTACAGGTGCAGATGATGGTATTGTGGTGTTGTAACGCAAGAACATGGTCTGTATTAGCGGATGTTTAGTTAGACTTTCGATGGAGTGATCGGGGTCGTTCAAATATGCCAGCACTTTCATATCTACAGTTGGTTCATCAGAGGATGATTTCTTTTCAAAGCCGTGTATAAGTGTCAAAAGTTCATTTATGCGCATATGTCAGATAGATGCTATATAGGCAAGATGTCACATGACATAAGCACAAGTACGCAATGCCGTAGTTAGAACATTTATATTTTGGAACAAGATATTAATTACAAAATTATAGCCAATAAAATATTTGTCTAAAATTGTCGCTGATTTTGATACGATAATTTAATATTTGATGATTATTTTGCCATAGCATTGCTTGCGTGCTTGCGATTTTTTTTACCCTTGAATATACTCTTTGTTGGGCGATTAGGCCGCCATCGATTGGATTTCTATGAAATTATTCACAAGTCCATATTACAATTTATACACTGGTTCATAATACACTGCTTTCCCCTAGATCAGGGGTTCCCAAATTGGTGTTCCGCGGAACACTTGTATACCATGAGAAGTGTTCCGCGGAACACAATTTGGGAACCCCTGCCCTAGATTATTAATAAACGAACAACGAACAACGAATCATTTATATACAAAATAAAAACTTACCTTCAAGTGTGTATATAGATTTGTAATCGAATTCGTCGCAGCAGAAATCACGTGATCACACTACATGCATGTACACTTAACTTTAGTCCCGTCTTTACTTTTTATTTTGAAATATTTACCCTCAAAAAGTGAATGCAATGTGTTCTTTTCTGATGATTCACCTGTATTAATACTAGAGCTAGAGCCACTGGACGACGTCGACGCCATAGTTTCGGATAACTACCTGTAGTACCGGGTACTTGTAGCTTGAAAGACTATAACACAACCACTACCACATACGAAAGGATATGGTTGAGGACTGAGCCCTCGCTGAGGCAGAGGGTGTGCACCATCACGTGATCATGTTTGATCACGTGATGGTGTACTCCCTCTGCCTCTACATATCACTTATACTGATCATATCATTGCATGTTGAGAACTGCAATGATGTGATCGGTATGCATTGTGCTGCTGTGCATCGGTAAAATCGGCAGAAAGAGCAAAGTTATTCACATGTATTTACTATTTGTATTTAAATACATTGTATTTAAATACTGTATAATGTATTTGTTGTAAATTTAACTTTACTTACTTTTGCTAACTGCTATTATGTTTTCATTGTGTTTAATTATTATTTCTGTTCTGTTTCAGATGTAATCTCGATTATGAATTATGTTTGAATTAGTTGAATAAAGCCTCTAAACGTTGAATTCATTGGCCTTTTCATAACAATTTATTCAACTCATTCATATCATGGAAAAATTTCTGAGGCCTGAAAGATTTAATACAGACTCCAATTGTGCTAACGCAGCTAAGGAATGGAATCACTGGTTCCGCACATTCAATAACTTCCTCTCATCATTAGCTGACAATATTGTGGACAAATTGGCTCTGCTGGTGAACTATGTTACACCTACTGTCTATGAATTTATAGGTGACTGCAATACCTATGAAGACGCTATAGCTATCCTCGAAGGAATTTACGTAAAGCCTCAGAATGAAATCTATGCTAGACATTTGCTTGCAGTCCGCAAACAGGAGACTGGGGAGTCACTCGATACATTTCTCCAAGCACTGAAACAACTCAGTCGTGACTGCAACTTTCGCAACAGTACTGCAGTGCAATGTCGTGATGATTCCATTCGTGACTCCTTCATCAGTGGACTTTGATCCTCAGCGATTCGCCAGCGATTGTTGGAAAACAGGACTTTAGATCTTCAAACTGCCTCGATCAGGCTCGGGCCTTGGACGCTGCACAGCTACAGGTCGAATCATATCCCACTTATCATTCATCTGTTGTTGCCATGGCCGAATCAGAAAACAAGCCAAAAACGCCTTTATCTAACCGATCAGAATACAGTCCAATTGAGCCGGACGCTCTTGAAGATTCTGCTGCTGCTGCTAAACCTACCTCTGCGGCAGCTCCAAAATGAGCTCCATATTTGGCTACCATTTCTGCATCAGTTCCTGGCAGTTTATCGAAAGCTCTCCTACGAGTAAAGATTAATGGCATAACGGCCGACGCTCTAGTCGACACTGGAAGCTCGGAAAGTTTCATCTGCACAATTCTTTGCAATTGCTTCCCTGCTCCAGGAGCATTTCCATGGCTTCTACAGCATTTTCAGCGAGGGCCGCTGGTGTGTGACATGCACAACTTGAGTACGATACTCATGTTTTTCAAGACGCCAAATTCACTGCTTTAAAGCATCTATGCGCTAATGTAATACTGGGGCATGATGTTTTGGGTGAGCATGAACGAGTGGAAATAGCGTTTAATGGTGCACATCCTCCACTCAAATTATGTAGTCTTGCTGCCGCGTCGGTGCCTCCACCCTCTCTATTTTCCTACCTCACGCCTGACTGCCGACCAGTCGCAGATAAATCTCGACGATATATTCGCTATCAGATTCAAAATTCATAGATTCTGAAATCTCTCGTCTTCTCAAGGAGGGTATCATCGAACCCAGCATTTCTCCATGGCGTGCCCAGGTTCTCGTCACAACGAACGAACGACACAAAAAGAGAATGGTTGTCGATTATTATCGGACGATAAACAGATTTACTCTTCTCGATGCCTATCCATTGCCCCGCATTGATGAGATGGTTAAAGAGATCTCCCAATATGGATTCTACAGCACTCTAGACCTGAAAAGTGCATACCATCAGATAGCTCTCAAAGAAGAAGAAAGAATATACACTGCATTTGAAGCGAATCAAAGACTGTACCAGTTTCGTAGAATACCTTTTGGAGTCACCAATGGCGTTGCGAGTTTTCAGCGTGTTATCGATGACGTTATTGCTAAGGAAAACCTAAGAGCTACCTATGCCTATATTGATAGTCACTATTTGTGGCCGTACTCAGCAAGAGCACGACAGGAATCTTGATTGTTTTCTCGCTGCTTCCAAGAAATACAACCTTACATTTAATACAGATAAAAGCGTGTTCTCTGCCCAATCGATCAATCTTCTTGGTTATTGTGTTAGCAATAGTGATGTAGCGGATGTCATTTTTTTCACATCCGCGGATGCGGATGCGGATGAGGATGTTTGATTTCAACATCCGCGGATGCGGATGTCTACATTTTCGTTATTTTTTAGGATATATTCGAGATTTGTTGTGTTTAACGTATATAATAAGTTATTATATAGAGAGAGCTGTAGCTATAATGTAGTATAATTGATTAATTGTACAATAATTGCTGTACTTTTCTCTGAACATATAAAATAATATCAAGCATCTAACTAATATAGAAATCAATTAGTGAATTCGTCTGCAAATAAATTCGTTATATTTTGTCGAGTTTCAGCCACAATTAGAAACCATAATTGTGTTACCAGGATGCGGGACGTGAACCCAACTCAAATGCACCCCACCGACCTCTTTCCCCAACCTCCACCCTTATAGAAAGAGATCTTTAATTAGCTTGATAACTATTTATATTAAGTTTAAAGTTTTATTAGGCATATTTATAAATGAGTAATTAAAATAAAGTAAACTAAGATGTTCATCGTTTAATGTTCAAACTTAATTATAGGAAGGTTATGCTTAAGGAACATTAATTTTTCTGCCTTTTCTGCTGCCAGTCTGTTTCTCTTTTCATCATATATTAATCCAGCACTGCTAAATAATCTCTCGCTTGGTACGTTTGTTGGAGGACAGGCTAAATGTTTCCTTGCAAGTTTACTCAAGTATGGATAGATATTCTGCGTATTTTTCCACCAACTAATAGGATTGTCACATGCAGCCAGGCGTTTTTCTTGGTGATAGCTCTCGATCATTTTTACTACATCTTTTGACATCGCGTAGGTCTCGTCATTGCTGCTTGACTCAAGAAACTGAGAGACAGATTCTGTGATAGATTTGCTTGTTGAAGGTGTTGGTTCTGTCACTGAAACTTTTATTCTTTTGGTGGGTGGCGAAGCGACAGATTAAAAGAGATTGAAGCTCTTCAACTGCTTTACCAAGTGATGATTTAACTCGTTCTAATGTACTAGGTGAAAATAACTTAGCTTTGTAACGTGGATCTAAGTAGGTTGCAAGAGAGTAACTTCATACAAGAACAGCCTCTCGTCTTGTCGCTTGCATCACTTTTGCGCACAATGAACTAGTTCTATTAATATAGTAGAATTTGATAATTTCCGCTTATTAATGACATTTTATCTCAACGGTCCACATCCGCACGACATCCGCATTCCAAAGTGCGGATGCGGATGTGACCTACATCACTAGTTAGCAAGGGCACTATGAAGCCAGATTCTGAACGAATAAAACCATTGCTGGAGCTACCGCTCCCATCAGACCTTCCGTCGCTCCGTCGAGCATTAGGCATGTTCTCTTACTACTCACAGTGGATCCCTCATTTCTCGGAAAAGATTCATCCTCTCACTCGATCTACAGAATTCCCTCTTTCCAGTGATGCAAATGCTGCATTTCAGTCATTGAAGCAAGACATACGGAATGCAGTGGTGATAGCTATAGACTCTACTTCTCCATTCGTTGTTGAGACTGATGCGTCTGAACATGCGATAGTCGCTACTCTAAATCAAATGGGACGGCCTGTCGCATTCTTCTCCAGAACGCTCTCAAAATCAGAGCAACATCACTCTGCCATAGAAAAAGAAGCTTATGCCATTGTTGAGGCATTGCGGAAATGGAAGCACTATCTCCTTGGGCATCACTTTTAGCTCGTTACAGATCAAAAATCAGTGGCATTTATGTTCAACAACAGAGAGACTGGAAAGATAAACAATGAAAAGATAATGAGATGGCGCTTGGAACTGTCATCCTACTGCTACGACATCGTTTACCGACCTGGTAGAGATAATGTAGCCGCGGATGCACTGTCACGCAGTCATTGTTCTGCTACGGGAACTGATCTATTATATCAATTGCACGATTCTCTCTGTCACCCTGGAGTAACTAGGATGGCCCATTTCATCCGTTGCCGCAATCTTCCTTACTCAATGGATAATTTAAAGAAAATGACAGCTTCTTGCTCTCTATGTGCGCAACTCAAGCCTCGATTTTATAAACCACCAGCAGATCATCTAATTAAAGCAACTCAACCATTCGAGAGGCTCAATATTGATTTCAAAGGCCCTCTGCCTTCTTCAACCGGTAACAAGTGCCTTCTCGTAATCATTAACGAATTCTCACGGTTTCCTTTTGCTTTCCCTTCCCCCGATCTATCTTCATCTTCGGTCATCAAGTCCTTATGCCAATTGTTCTCCATTTTTGGCATGCCAGCATTCGTGCATAGTGACCGGGGGTCTTCCTTTATGTCACATGAACTACGGAAATTCCTCCATGAGAGGAGAGTGGCTACCAGCCGTACCACTCCATACAACCCACAGGGTAATGGTCAAGTCGAGCGCTATAATAGCATTATTTGGAAGGCCGTATCTTTAGCTGTGAAATCCCGAGATTTGGATAGCTTTCAATGGGAAGCTGTACTTCCGGACGCCTTACATTCTGTTCGATCCTTGCTCTCAACTGCCGCTAACATGACACCTCACGAACGATTCTTTGGATTTCCTCGTCGATCATCCTATGGCAGTGCTATACCAACATGGTTGGTCTCACCGGGGAGGACTCTCCTCAAATGACACGTAAGTCATCATAAAGACGACCCATTGGTCGACGAAGTAGAGATATTAGATGCTAATCCACAATATGCGCACGTAGTCTACAGGATGGACGGGAGACCACGGTTTCCGTCAGGCATTTAGCACCAGCCCCGCAAGAAAATGTCCGCTTGGATGCAGATGCAGAACCTGTGATCTCTACATCCAATGAACAAAGGCAAGAAACTTCGACAAAGAACGATCCCCCGGATCTACCGTCAACTAAAAGCCCGAACTCCCCTGTACACATGGATGTGGAGAAAGGTATGGAAGATGAGCAACGACACATCACCAAAAACAGTAGTCCATCAGTTGATGTTCCAGTCAATGCTGAAGACATCCCGTTACGTCGATCTCAGCGCCGCAGGAAAGCGCCGGATATTTTAGATTTGTAAGATATGTACTGTAATGTAATTCGTCTCATATTTTAGATTTGTAAGATGTGTACTGTAATGTAATTCGTCTCAGATTAATTTTTGAGAAAATTTATGTTTTGCCTTTTGGGAGGGGTGAATGTTGTAAATTTAACTTTACTTACTTTTACTAACTGCTATTATGTTTTCATTGTGTTTAATTATTATTTCTGTTCTGTTTCAGATGTAATCTCGATTATGAATTATGTTTGAATTAGTTGAATAAAGCCTCTAAACGTTGAATTCATTGGCCTTTTCATAACAGTATTTAAATACTCGAAAATTAATGGATTTAAAAATACATTGGTAAATACACGAATGTATTTAAATACGTATTTAAATACTGCCCATCTCTGCCTGCCATATGGGTGAGAAGTACACACTATCCTTAAATATAGTTATTTATTTTGAGATACGGCTGGTATACTAAGGGACCTATTAAATCCATGAATGTCCTCTCCAGATGCAGGAATTGGTCTGGATACCGTAATAATGGCACTGATGTTAATGCATTATCTTTATGAGCATGCCAAACACTACACTTTTCATAGTATTAACACATTTTCCCCATCATTTTAAAACGAAAATATCGCTCTTTAAACCTATGCAAAGTGCACTGAAATCCCAAAATGCCCAGACACAAAAACGTTTGACATAACGCTGTACCTCTCAATCTCATTACCAAAGAGTGTGGTAGAATAATTGCATAATTATGATAATTGCGTTTAATGGGAATTGATTTGCTCTGCTCGAAATTCAGTCGAATGACCATTTAACCTCCATCCCTTTAAGCCCTGAATTTTTTGTAGGGTTAAGTTATGAATACTTGTATTTGAAACGTTAGCAATTTGTACCTTCAGTCCTTAAAGGGTCAAACGAATAGGCTTCACCTAAGAGTAGGAACGAAGGAGGGACAAACTGTAAACAAACTAACATGGTTTAATAAATTATAAATTATTCATTGATCGTCTCTCATTTAACCTTTTGAGCCCAAGCTTCTCCTCATCTCCTGGGACTGAATATTTAAAATATTCAACCTGCAAGTTGGCACACAGGAATCGCTTTGTTTATTTTTTATCACCTCGAATCTTTGAACAATCTCTTCCCTCTCCACCCCACCCCCCCAACACACATTTAGGCAGCAGTTTTCTTTTCGTCCAAAATTTGACTTGACTTGAAGACTCAGGGTTGCCAGATTGGGCGACTTTTCGCAAATGGGGCTACTTCTGAGGACCTGTGCCATCAACATTTATGATTTTGCGAATTTTGTGCTACTTCCCCCCACAACTTCGCGACATTAGGCTATTTTCAGAAATTTTATGTAAGTGTACAAATATTTGTTATACGATGAACCCTTTCTTTCTTAATGTGTAATTTTTTGAAGCGACAATGCAAAACCCCGAAATTATGAATAATAGACCACTAATATAATGTAGAAAACATTCTATTTGTACCAGCATATAAAAGAGTTTTTCAATAAAATTGGTGTTAATTTAGGAAACTGCTTTGCAATTGGGACTGACGGAGCTTCCAATCTTTGCGGCATAAATCGTTCGCTTTTTACTTTAATGAAAGAAGATATACCTAACTTGATATTGGTTAAATGTATCTGCCATTCACTACATTTGGTTTGTTCGCATGCCTACGAAGAGTTACCATCAAATCTAGACTACATGACTCGAGAAACTTATAATTGGTTTCATCGTTCAGCACTAAGAAAAGAATCGTATATGGATATATACAAGACCATAAATGACGGAAAGGATCCACTACAGTTGATACCACTCTCATCAACCCGATGGCTTGCTAGAAGCAACTGCATTAAGAGGATTCTTAATTAATGGGAATCTTTAAAACTCCATTTTCAGCTTGCTTCATCAACATGTGATAAATATGTTGCGAGAGAGCTTCACAAAATGTATTCAGATCCAGTAAATGAGCTATATTTTACATTTGTAATGCCCATTTTATCAGATTTTGAAAGAATCAATTTACTTTTTCAAAGTGAACACGCTGATCACAGTAAGTTGCTCAAGGAACTTGAAGATTTCACACTTTCCATGCTAAGAAGAATTATTTATCCACAAAATGTTAATATTGCAGTTGACATGACATATACATCTATTTTCCTACCGATTGAAAAAGTTGACTTTGGTCATGTCTTTTTAACTCAGCTGGCAAATAAATATAAATGTAAAGAAATCGCAGCAGAATCTCAAAAAGTCATCTTTAAAAGATGTCACGAATTTTTGAAATGTGCCTGTAAGGAACTTCTCAAACGTATCCCCACAAATTATGCAATATTAAAACGAATCGAAAACATTTCACCAAGTAAATGCCTCAGTCACACTCGTCCTCCCTTTTCCGATCTTCCTTTCGATTTAGCTGACCAATCAAAATTAAATGCTCTAGAAAGTCAATGGAGGAAGCTACTTCACATTGATTGGAAGGATGTTTTTCCTTCCGGCATTCCAAATGATGGGGCATTATTTTGGAGCCAGTATAATAAAATAATGAAATTGGGGTTGGGCTACTTTTTGCTACTTTTCGATACGTTCCTCGCTAATTTTGTTCAAATGTATCTGGCAACTCTGCTTGAAGTCAGATTTGTGGACGAAAAGAACGTGGCAACTTGAATTTGTGACGTAAAATGTAAACAAAACTCAGTTAGGTCCACTTTTGGCTAGGCTAACTACGTAGTTCGATGCTAAAAGCGTAGCCAGTTATCTGGACATTCATCAGGCTTCCATTATGAATCTAATCTACAGTAAGATTGAATAAGGCCCAAGTTAGACTGGTCCCCTCACCTTAGACATGTACAGGCAGTTTTTACATAGTGGAGCCACCTCGATGGGCCAAAGTGGCCCCTAGTGTGCCCACTATCAAAATTTCTTATGTTCTTATAATAATATGCTTGAAGGTGTGTAACATAGGGCACCCAAACTTATCCTTAACCTCAGAAGACTGGGATACGGGGAAAACTGGAAAGGCAAGAAAAGATTAAAAGAACTTTTGCCCACTATAAAAATTTCTTATGTTCGTATGAACTCGGTATGTTTAATTTTGAGAGGTGTTTGAGGGAAGATATTTAGCTTGAATTTACCTTGAAGTGCTTTTGCCTCAAGGGTGCGCTGCTTCCACGAAGTCCGCTCAGCCCCTCCCGAGGTTGGGCCACGACGTAGTCACCACCCTGGTCATTATGCAGAAAATGACATGGCCTGAAGTTGAATTAAAAAATACATTTTTTGTGTATTTTCAAATAGGCTTATAACCTTCATTTCTTGTGCAAATGAACAGAAATACATGTTTGGGCCATGCAATGACAACTGTATTTCTGTTCATTTGCACAAGAAATGAAGATCATATTCGAACAAAACACACTAAAATACACTTGAAAAAAATTTATTTTTGACTACATTTTATACAATAAAGCATAACTTAACATGTTCATGTTACGAGATCTCGTAAATGATGCATTACCACAGGAAACGTTCAAAACACCTCAAAATTAACCAGAAAAGTTTGCTCTCGTCATTTTCATTTAAACTAATGAAAATATTACAACTTAACCTAACCAATCATCAAGGGTGTATAGTTGACCTAACCAGGCATTCAATTGACCTAACCGGTTAATATTGGTTATTTCACCTAAATATCTTCTGATCTTTTCATATTAGGCGCTCACTGTCACATTTTGGGCAAGTTAAGGATGAGAGAATAATGGCGTAATTGATAAAAATATCCAATGCTTTGTCTTAATCTAGGGCACATGACAAATCAAGTTTTCAAAGTCGAAACCACACAAATAGCATGTCATAATTCTATCATAAACACCATGAAATGGAATCCAATTAGAAAAAAAAAATAGCCAGAACAGAAAAATAAACTAATTAAATCGCAGAGTAGCGAAAAAAATAGCCTAAGATTATACTCATCAGACTAAAAATGAGTGTATTTATATATATATTATTAGTATAATGTTCACCATTAATATGCATTTGCACAAAAAATGAGTGACAAATTTGAATAAAGTGACTAAAACTACCTCATAAAAAGTTATTTTGATTTACAGGTCCAGCCCATGTCATTTAATACATATTGACCACCACCCTTCTTTTCTCTTGCTCCTGCCATATTAATTTGGTCTACTATCAAATTTATGAGGGCTGGTCTGGCAGAGGAATACCCTGGCACTGTGGGTTGGTCAGGTATGTTGGCTATGATACAGATGTTCAAAAAGTCTTGAGGTTTGGACAATTTAGATGTAACTTTTTTATATTAGAGGCTGATGGAAAACTTGAGGGCATAATAAGAAAATTAGAAAACAGATTTGTAGACTGGATTTATGAAAATACTTTTTTAGTTATAGAGTAGTAGGGTAAAGATTTGGTAGAACATCTCCACCCAAACTAGTGATGAAAATAGGTTTTTCTGGTTTATTGCATGCTGTTTCAATTGAATCTGACCTTCATTTTTGGCGCAAATGCACCATTATGGAGATAACCCCTCTCCCCCCCAGGACTTTGAAGAAGAGGGAAAATGTGAGCTAAAAAGGCCAGAATCAATTGAAACAGCATGAAATACACCAGAAAAACCTATTTTTGTTAGTAATATTCACAGCAAAAGTAACCTAACCTAATCAGTTGAATTCAAATTTCAGCCACTGCACTTGTGTGGAGGTATCACGTGACAATGGGGCAGCTGCTGATTGGCTAATGATGATAATATGGTTACACAGTCACGTGGTGAGATGGTTTTACTAGTGAATAATGGCACCAAAATTTAATAATTTCAAAAATAAATATATCAATAAATAGGAATTTCTGCCAAAATTAGTATAGAATAAAGTATTCTTATTTTTTTTTTTTTTTGCTCTATCTCCCTGTATAAATATCAATATGATTAGTGAAAATCTAGATATAGTCTGCCATTAGTGAGGCAGCATTCAATGACACTAGAGTAGAGTATGAGTTAAATAGTTATACAATATATATTTACTACAGAATAGATAGGCAAGGGGGAGGTTTCGTCTTATACATTGAGAATGATTTAACTTAGTTCAGAATGATAGTATTAAATTAGATAATAGGGTAGAATCAATATGGGTTGATATGTGTTTCGGGTAGTATATTTGGATAGGTGCATTTTACAGACCTCCAAACCAAATACAGGAAGTTGATGACAGTATGGTTCAAGAAATAAATAAAGACCTTTATTTATTTCCTGTTGTAGTGCTAGAACATTAATTATGGGAGATTTCAATCTGCCTCATATAGACTGGAGCCTTTTAGTGGGAAATAATAGGCAAGGTAACTTCATTGACTGCTATAATAACTGTTTCCTAACACAATTTGTAGACAAACCAACTAGGGATCAAGCAATCTCAGATCTGGTTCTTTCCAGTGATCATGAATTTATTAGAGAACTTGCAGTAGGAGAGTCATTAGGAAATAGTGCCCATTGGATCATACGTTTTAAGATGGAATTAAATAGGGATCTGGTCAACAATGACCATTTAGTCCCTTGCTTCCCAAAGGGTGACTATAGTAGATTTAGGGAGTTGTTAGGCTCAGTAAAGTGGGATAATGAATTTCCCAATAAAAATGCTATTGAGATGTGGTCTAGATTTAAAGAAATTTTAAAGGATGTACAATGTAGGTATATTCCTTTCAAAAGTGTTAGGAATAACAAGATTAGGAAACCTTTGTGGTGGAATAGGGAAATAGCTAAAATGATTAAAAATAAAATAAAGGCATTCAGGGAATTTAAAGGCAGTAATAGTATTTTGGACTGATAATTTTCGGCAGTTAAGAAATAAGCTAAATAGTTTGATTCAGAAGAGTAAAAGGCATAGTGAAATAAATGTAGCTAGAAATAGTAGTAAAGATTCAAAGATTTTTTTAGTTTTTATAAATATAATAATAAAAAGCATGATAGGATTGGCACAATAGAACATCATGATAGGATGTTTGAAAAAAATCAGGATATTGTTAGTATTTTTAATGATTATTTTAGCTCTGTTTTTACTGAAGAAAATTGAAATAACCAATTTTAATTCTTTAGATCTTGTAAATTCAGATATTCTTGATCATATTCATATAAGGAAGGATGATATTAGGCAAGTGATTCATACATTGAAGTCAAATAAGGCTGCTGGACCTGATAATATATTTGCTAGGATTCTCAGAGAAGGGGAAGAAAGCTTATCTGAGGCACTAACTATTTTGTTTGCTAGGTCAATTAATTATGCAGAAATACCAGACAAATGGAAAAAAGCTAATGTAGTACAGTACTGTACCCATTTATAAAAAGGGTAGTAAGGAGGAGGTAGGAAATTATAGGCCTGTTAGTTTGACATCATTGGTAGGAAAGATAGATAGAATTATAAAGAATAATATTAAAAATCACTTGAAGAACTTTAATCTTATTTCAAGTTCAAAATATGGATTTAGATCAGGAAGGTCTTGTTTGTCTAATCTCTTAGATTTTTTTAGAATTTGTAACTAATCAGATAGATAATGGAAGTGATGTAGATGTTATTTATTTGGATTTTATTAAAGCATTTGAAAAGGTCCACATATGAGACTTCTATATAAATTAAAAGCTCATGGTATATTAGGGTCAGTCATAAATTGGGTAGAAAAATGGTTAGAAGACAGAGAACAGAGGGTAATTCTAAATGGTTATGAATCTGGGTGGCAGAAAGTGAAAATTGGGGCACCACAGGGATGAGTTTTAGGTCCATTACTCTTTATTTTATATACCGTACCAATGATTTAGAGAAAGGAGTAGGTTGTAAAATTTCTAAATTTGCAGATGATATAAAAGTAGTTGCTCCAGTTACAAATATAGAAAATTCTTATAAACTGTGAAAGGATCTTGATAGATTAGTTGCTTGGGCTAGTAAGTGGCAGATGGAATTGAATGTCCAAAAATGCAAAGTCATGCATTTTGGTAGGAATAATGAAAACTTTAGTTATGAGATGCAAGGGAACTGGTTGGAGGATATTGGAAGGGAAAAAGGATCTTGGCATTATAGTTTGTAGTGATCCAAAATTTTCTAGGTAGTGCTTAGAGGCTAGAAATAAAGCAAATAAAATGTTAGGTATTATTATATAATTCTTATGTTAGACCTCACTTAGAATACTGCATTCAAGCTTGATCCCCTCACCTTAGACATGATATTGATATGCTTGAAGGTGTGCAACATAAGGCAACCAAGCTTATCCCTAACCTAAGAAGATTGGAATACAGGGATAGATTAAAGGAATTAGGTATGTTTAGTTTTGAGAGACATTGTATGAGGGGAGATATGATACAGGTGTTCAAAATGTTGTCAGGTTTGGCCAATTTAAATGTACACAACTTTTTCATGGGCATAATAAGAAAATTAGAAAACATACTTGTAGACTTGATCTACGAAAATACTCCTTCAGTCATAGAGTAGTAGATTTTTGGAATGACTTGCCATATGATGTGGTAAACAGTAGCTCATTAGTTAATTTTAAGAAAAATTTAAACAATTTCCTGAGTGAGAGATAGTTTGTAGATTGTATATAGTGTATATTCTTTGCTTCAGTTATTAATTAGCTGACTTGAGTATGACATCCTGCAAGATTTTATTATTATTAAAAAATGTAGCTCATGACTTGGATTACCTTGATAGGCCCAAGTGGCTTCATGTTTTCCAAATGTAATGTAATGGTGGATGTGTTCTACCGAATCTTAACCAAGTAGTAGATTTTTTAATGACTCCATATGATCGGGTAGGTGAATAGTAGCTCCTTAGTTTTAAGAAAAAGTGTGATGCTGTCATAAATAAGAGTTTTTATAGTGTATATAATGCTTTGCCATTTACTAGCCCAAGCAACTAATCTATCAAGATCTTTTTGGAGTTTATAAGAATTTTCTGTTTGTAACTAGGGCAACTACTTTTGTATCATCTGCAAATTTAGAATCTTTACAACCTATTCCCTTCTCTAAATCATTTAGATATAAAATAAACAGTAATGGACCTAAAACTGATCCCTGTGGTACCCTGCTTTTCACTTTCTGCCACCCAGATTCATGGCCATTTAAAATTACTCTGTTCTTTCTTCTAATCATTTTTCTACTTAGTTTATAATTGACCCCAATATCCCATGAGCTTTTAATTTATATAGAAGTCTCCTATGTGGAACCTTGTCAAATGCCTTAATAAAATTCAAATAAATAATATCTACATCATTTCCATTATCTACCTGATCAGTTACAAATTCTAAAAGTCTAAGAGATTAGACAAACAAGACCTTCCTGATCTAAATCTATGTTGTGAACTTGAAATAAGATTAAAATTTTCCAAATATCTTAAACATTATTCTTTATAATTCTTTCTAGTATCTTTCCTGTCAGTGATGTTAAACTAACAGGCCTATAATTTCCTACCTCCTTACTGTTTTTGTAAATGGGTACTACATTTGCTTTTTCCATTCATCTGGTACCTCTGCATAATTAATTGACCTAGCAAACAAAATAGTTAGTACCTCAGGTTAGCTTTCCTCCTCTTCTCTGAGAATCTTAGCATATATGTTATCAGGTCCAGCAGCTTTATTTGACTTCATTGTATGAATCACTTGCCTTCCTTATATGAATATGGTCAAGAATGCCTGAATTTACAAAATCTGAAGAATTAAAATCAAAGTTACTTAAATTTTCTTCAGTAAAAACAGAGCTAAAATAATCATTAAAAATACTAACAATATCCTGATCTTTTTCAAATATCCTATCATGATGTTCTATTTGGTCAATCCTATTGTGCTTTTTATTATTATACTATTTATAAAAACTAAAGAATTTCTTTGGATCTTTATTGCTATTTCTAGCTAGATTTATTTCACTATGCCTTTTGCTCTTCCTAATCAAACTAGCTTATTTTTCTTAACTGCCTATAATTATCAAAGTCCAAAATATTATCACTTGCTTTAAATTCCCTGAATGCCCTTTTTTTTATTTTTAATCATTTTAGCTCTTTCCCTATTCCACCACAAAGGTTGTATAATCTTGTTATTCTTCACACTTCTGAAAGGAATACACTAACATTGTACATCCTCTAAAATTTCTTTAAATCTAGACCACATCTCAATAGCATTTTTATTGGGAAATTCATTATCCCACTGTACTCAGCCTAACAACTCCCTACCTTTACTATAGTCACCCTTTTGAGAAACAAGGGACTAGATGGTCATTTTTGACTAGATCAGTATTTAATTCTATCTTAAAATGTATGATCCAAATGGTCACTATTCCCTAATGACTCCTACTGCAAGTTCCCTAATAAGCTCATGATCATTGCAAAGAACCAGGTCTAAGGTTGCTTGATCTCTAGTTAGTTTGTCTACAAATTGCATTAGAAAACCATCATTAATAGCAGTTAATTTCTTTGCAAGTGTAAAATTGTTCTCTGCTCTGATTTCTGAATTTGGCTGCCTTGCAGATGCTGGTTGCAAAAACGAAACTCACATTAACTGTACATGCCCTAGGGAGATGAAGATCCCTGTGAAGGAACTTGCTTTCATTAAAGGTCAGAGAGACAAGTCTGGTTCTATTGGACCACATCAGATTGGCTTGCCAGATCAACCTGAACACAACAGACAAGTCAAAAAGCAGAAGCGGCAAGAAGACGAAAGAAGAAGGCTTGCTGAATATAAGCAGACAAGTAAGCAGGATGTTTCAATGCCATCAAATGAAATAATTTTCTCTGATGATGAAAATGAAGAACAAATAGCTGATGCTCAAGATGGAAAGGATGGAAGTTATGAAGTGACATTAGAAATACCAAGCACATCTTCAACTTCCAATAAAAAGCCAGAGTACAACACATTAGAAATACCTAATGTTGCTATGCATAGCATCAGATATGGTGTTGGCCTGCGTGCCACAGCTGCCATCACCACTGCTGCCTTTATGGATGCTGGCTTGATCACTGAAGAAGACAAGAGACTTGTAGTTGATCACAATAAAGTTATGAGATCCCTGGATCAGGAATTTGATGATCTTTGTAAGAAGGGTGAAATTGACTGCATCTTCTTTGACGGCTGTCAAGATACAACTAAAGTTATGCTGAAAGCAGACAATTCAGATCGTCAGTTCCCCAGCATCATCAAAGAAGAGCATTATTCTGTGTGCAGTGAGCCAGGTGGAAGATATCTCTACCACTTCACTCCTGAGAAAGGCTCAACGAGAAAAAAACCTGCTGAAGTTATTGCTGATACTCTTGTAGATTTCATGAAGAAGAAGGGCATTGATAAAAGCCTGCAGGCCATTGGAGGTGATTCTACAAATGTTAACACTGGCTGGGAGGGTGGTTCCATGCATTGGGTAAAGGTCAAGCTTTGCCGTAAGCTGATCTGGTTGGTTTGTGCCCTCCACACTAACGAGTTACCCCTGCGACACTTGATCACAGCACTGGATGGGAAGACCTTGTCTAACAACAAGTGGACAGGTAACATTGGCAAGATGCTAGACACTGCAACCGAACTTGAAATTGATCCTTCATTCACCAAACTCTCAATTGGAGAGCCTCTTACTTCACTGAGTGACAATGTCATAAAGGATCTCTCTACTGATCAAGCGTACAGGTATAGGATCACACAGGCCATAAGGACAGGAGAACTTCCCACAGATCTGGCCCTTCTTGAAATTGGTCCAGTGCATGACTCCAGATTCCTGGGATCTTGGGAGCATTGCTCCAGTAAATTTGACCATGAGAAAAAGTAAATTTGGGTTTGGGTTTTGTTCATCCGCTAGACGTTATGCAATTTTTTTGCGTATACGTTCTTGTACAAACCAATTTTTTTAAATTACAAATTTAGTTATTTTAAGTTTAGTTGGTAATTCCATATTTAACAATTATTTTTATTTTTTGTTAAGCTTCAATGTTTTGATAATTAAAATTTTATTAAAACGTATATTTTTTTAATATAAAATTATCAGGATTGGACTATGTTCCATTGATCTCGGCCAGGTTTGATAAATTGGCCAGATAATTACTTGTGCGGTTTTAAGTAATCCACCATGACTCTAGAATTGAAAAGTTTAGTTAAGTTTAAACTTACTTTTACTTACTTTAACTTACCTACTTTTACTTACTCTTCCTTACTTTTACTAAGTTTAAAGCACTTACTTTTACTTACTTTCATTGTACTATATTTACTTACTTTTACTCACTTTTACCATACTATATTTACTAACTTTAACTTATTTTGTATTTTTTCAGGTAGTCAATAATGGATCCTAATATTGATGAAGTTGGAGAGAAAAGTGAGGGTGTTAAAAGGGGTTACTTTTGTGGTCAGTGCAAGAACAAATATTCAAAGAAGCAAAACTGGGAGGAACATTTTAATTCCAAAAAAAATATTTGTTACAATACAAGAGGTCCCAGAGTTTGGGCCCACAGCTTAGATATTGCAGTAAAGAAATACCAGGATGAAGTGCAGCAAAGAGATACGGCAAAGCAGTCATTTAGTTTGTTCACAAAATGTGCTAGTGCTAGACCTCAGAAAAATGAACCAACTTCATCAACTGCTAATCTAGAAAATGAAACTTTTTCACTAGATGTTTCACAGACTGAAGAAAGTGCTTCTCCTCCACCTAAGAAACAAAAGGTAAGTGAGGAATCTGTGCATCAGACTAACAAAACTGCTTTAGAGGAATTTGAAAATTCCCAAATCCAGAAGACATTGAATGCAATTTTGCGCCTAACAAAAGAAACTCACCAAGCTGTTGTGGTTAATAAAGAGAAGAGTCAAAATATGCCTTCAAGTTCAAGTGTTGCATCCAAATCTAATAAAGCAAAAAGCAACAAATTTGACATTTCCATAGCCCATTTAAGCAAGTGTAAATCAATACAAGAAATCCTGAACAATGATTTGATCAAATCTACATTCAAATTGGTGGAAAAGAAGGATCTAGGGCATGCTGATGATTCATTTTCAGTACCAAGTGATATAATGGAAAACATTGCAAATAGTGACACTAATATGCCTGATGTAGATATAGCTGTTGAGGATGAAGATGATGATAATCAAGAAGATATTGATGATGCTTCTGATGATAAAATGTTTACATTATATTGCATAGCTTGCACAGACCCCAAAGCATGTGCTTCAGACAAACATTCTAACATAAAAGGTTACTTCAATGTTAAAGATTTAACCTATGTATGCAAACAAGGAGCAAATCAAGAGAGATGGTTTAGAAATCTGAAAACCCACCTGAAAGACATTTAATTAAACTTCAGCATCATCAAAGAGCTGCTGTTTATGAAGTGATGAAAACATCTTCTCGGAACACTACTAAACGCATAGAAGACTTATGTGGCAACATCTTATACTACATAATGAAAACAAACACTGCATGGGCTCTATATCCAGTACTTCTAGCTGTATTACATAGGTCAGGTTGTGAGGTTGGAAATTTGAATCATAGCACACATGCGTGCGAGACAATTTGTGAGCTATTAGATAATCAACTTAAAGAACAAACTGTAAAGTGGTTCTTAGAACAAACTTCAGTAACAATAACAGCTGACATTGGAACAATTTTGGGATTAAGCATGCTAGTTGTATTAGTTATGAGTGAAGAAGATAAGACTGTAAAACTTGCTGGGATAAATTTAGTACGCAGCAAATCAGGAGTTTATTTGGCCAATGAAATTTTTGATGTGTTGAAGTCTCCTAATCACTTGAAACTATCTGAAGAAGCAATTAAATCCAAGGTATCTGGAATGGTTGGAGATGGGGCTTTTTGTAAGGACAACGAGCCATTTAAAAACGAAATGAAAAAGTTGTTTGGAGAAAATTTCAAATTTCGATGGGACTTAATGCATCTTGTGAACAGAGCCCACGTTGATGCATTGAAGAAAATTTGTAAACTAAGTGAGCTTTTAGACTTTATTCAGAATCACTCTTCAAATCTGAGATCAGGCCTTGACTATACCAATATGGTTCTTGACAATATCATTGGTTTTAAGAGACCAAAGCTCAAATCTGATACTCGCATGGTTAATTACGAATTTGATCAATTTGACAGATTTGTGGAAAATTGTGTGTTTTTTGATCATCCACAAGAGAAAGAAATTAGTGCCAAGTTCTATGTATTGATTTCCTATGTAACAAAGATTATGTTGCAAGTAGCTCAAAAAACCACAGTTAGTGCTGAATTTGTAGAAAATATATTTTATAAGGAAGGAGGGAAAACTGTTATGTTAAGAGTGATGGAAACAATTTCCAAATTAGCTAATGGAGGAAATGCAAATGATGTAGTTTCTGAATTTAAGCACGATACCACAGGGCAGCAAAAGGAACTAACAGCTGAGGATTACATCCTAAATGAAGTTTACAAATACATCAAGAAACGTTCTGATTACTACCAGGTTGCTGAAGTTGCTAGACCATCCAGAACCAGATCTGAAAGTAGTTTTACAAAATACTCAGTGATAAATTGGCTGACAGAATATATAGAACAGCTGTGGAAAGGAATCACAGAGAGATTAAAGCATTTTGATAAAGATGGATCAACTGCCTGGAGTGAAGCACCAGCTGAAGGGACATTCTCCATTCTTGGTTACATTGTTGAACACAAAGGATCCATTAAGCCATCTCATTTGACTAAGCTGTGCAGAATTGTGAAGGAGGGTCCAGCTCCAGGCACTAGATCTGCTGTAATGATCACACAGAAAGCCATTGATCAGTGGCCAAGCATACATGGCGGTAAATTCACAACAAATGCCTACATGCAGAGCTGGGCAGTATTTAAATACATTTGTATTTAAATACGTATTTAAATACATTTGTGTATTTAGAACTGTATTTATAAATACATTGTTTTTCATGTATTTAAATATAGTATTTAAATACAATGTATTTAAATACTCAAAATATAAAAATGTAAATACTTTTCCTGGTTTAATACACGTTCTGTACTAGCACAGTACGACTTGTTGACAGTGTAGTACAGCATGGTTCATGTTTCAACAGTTTGGGAAAACATCCTCTCATAAAAAGACTGTTCCTCCGCTATAACACGACATTACCATCTTCGGCACCGGTATAGCGATTATTCTCATTCGCGGGAATCACTTTGACTCCCAAAAGAAACTCTCTTTCAGACAAAACTTTTGAAAGATTGGTTTTGATCCGCAGCAACCGTGAAATAAAAGAGAATTTGTAAGGTGCCTTATGTTTATGTTTACGTCTTATGTTTATGTTTATGTCTCATCTACTCATTAATTGTTACTCATTTTGCAATGATATAATGAGTATAATATGTCACTGGTTGAACATCGTAAGTTCTAAGTTCTTTTGTTTTTGTTTTGTTCTAAAAAGGGAAATATATAATCGGAAATTAGATTGTACTATTTCTTTATCCTTTATCAAGCATTTTATATTGTTGTTACTCATGAATTAGTGAATGCATACAGTATGTTAAAATTTGTATGTATTTAAAATGTATTTACAAATGTATTTAAATACAATTGATGTATTTTGTATTTAGTATCTAAATACATTCGTAAAATGTATTTAGTATTTAGTATTTAAATACATTTCTCCCATGTATTTAGTATTTAGTATTTAAATACATTCAATGTATTTATTGCCCAGCTCTGCCTACATGCAAGGTCTAACATCGTCCACTGTTGCTGCTGCAATGAATAAATAAACTTAAGATGAGTTATAAACTGTACATTATTGTATTATTATGTTTAGCTAAAACAATTTGTAATTGGTATGTCATCAATTCAAGAGTTTACTATCATTAACCTATCTAGTGGTGTAAGGGGAAAAAAGTAAATTCAGAGCTGTGCTCCAGTAAATTTTTTCAAATCTGGAGTCATGGTCCAGTGAGCCATTCAAGGTGGTTGACAACAGCAAACAGGCTTTGTTGCATATGGGTTTCAAAACATGGCCTTAAAGGCAAAACCCTCAACAACTTAAGACTGATAGTGGAATACATTGTTGGTGTGTACTACCCCTGTTGGTTCAACATCAAAGTAAAACACACTTGGATGGAAGGCCCACGCCACATCTTGTTTCAGCTGCGGCTAGTTAGGCTGCAAAAGAAGGCTGTAGTGGATGCTGTTTTGCCAACCATCAAGCGCTCAGCATGGTATGCATTCAGCGAAATGATAATCCAGACACACTTGTGCTCAGATGACAGTGAGGAGAGGAGAGCTGGTGTCCAAAAGATTGTTGACATGAGGGGTGGAGATGATGACACACTTGGAGATCTTTCTGTACGTCCCAGGAAGACACCTTCCATCAACCCCAGTGCTTCTTCCGTGTTGGAGCTGACAGACTGGTCTGACGGGGTATTTGAACCTCCTTTGACATGTAAACTGACTACAGCGGAAGTAAAGAAGTTCTTTGACAAGCCTATGCAAGTTCCACAGTGGCCCTGTCATGCTCAGTCAATAGAGAGGTGTGTGAAACAAGTCACAGAGGCAGCAGGCAGGGTGTATACACATGAGAAACGTGAGGGCTATATCAGAGGCCAAGAAGCAAGTCAGTGGCTGATGTCCAAGAACGAATCAAAGCAAGACTTGATGAAACTTGTTGTTTAAATATTTTTTTTTACTGATGTCATTACTTTCTAATGTTGTTTTATGATTACAAGGATATGTTTTATGATTACTAGGATGTGTTTTATGCAGAGAAACTAAAATTTTTATAGCATTACCTGACATTTTGAGAAGCTAAAATTAATAAATGTTGTTTTCCAAGAGCAATTTATGTGCTTTTTAATCAAACGTAGATTTACCAAGCTAAGTGTTGAGCAATCACAAAAATAATAGCAGATTTGAATTCTTCACATCCAAAAACATATTTTTAAAACCCCTCAGTGAAGGAATTGGCAAAAATTAATTTTCACCTCCCAAATTGACACACCCTACCCCCTCAATATCTTAAGGTGCCCTTTTTTCAGCCATTACAAATAAAAGACAGGTAGGTATGTTTACTGATAAGCCTGGCCTGGCTTTAATGCACATGCATCATGATCTTGAAATTGATAAACAAGCCATTGTTAATATGTTTATTCAAAAAAACAACAGAAGGCTTTTCACAAAACAAATCTTATTTCAGTGATGACATGCTTCCTACTGAAAATAAATTATCTAGTGTACATAGATGTTAAAATTATAGATACCAGTATGTTTAATTCATCAGATTCTCTGTTGACTCTTTTTCAGTATAGTGTACTCTTTCCTGAATTTTGAAATGTATATTTGCAGTAGTTTTCATAGTGCCCACAAAGTGCACTGGTGCAGCCATATCACTTACGGTAGCATCTTCATCTAATATTGTTAGTTATTAATTTAACTTGCAAGACATTTGAAATTGTGATTTTCATTATGTCTATTTGAATAAGACTGATATCTAATAAAACAATAAAATTGGTAGTGCATTCGCTCATTGAACCAAGTGATTATTCAAGAAAATATATACTGTTGTGCCCTTTTTGTTATATAGGGAATGCCATTTTTACTCTAGACCCCCCTCACTGAAATGTCTGGATCCGTCCCTGAAAAGTGAAAAGAAAAAGTGTGGTGTTGACATTGCAGCAGAACATTGAAATTTGTAAATGTTTACAGAAAGGTGAAAACTGCACCATACTCGTGTGTGATTACAGTGTCAGTTCCTCAACAATTTATGATATAAAGGCTCAAAAAGAACAGTTGTTAAAATTTCAGTGAAAATGACTTTAATACTGTATACTGTGCTTGTAATATTTTTTCCTCTGTTTAGGTCATGTTTATAGATTTTTTGGGGGGTGCCCTCTTTAGCATCCAAAACATTTTAATATCTGGCATGCCATAGGTCCCATGCATTCCAGATAACACAGAATTTATTGTAATACATCAAGTTTGGTTAGCAATTATAAACTCTGTTTCCAAATTCCATCTGGATTCTGTAATTTTACTGAAATTTGTGTAATGCATCAGAAAATTAAGAAATATATTTTGCAGTCTAGTATTAATCTAAAAAGTGGTTAAACAGATGAGACCTTCCTGATCTAAATCCATGTTGGAAACTTGAAACAAGATTAAAACTATCCAAATACTCTTGAATATTATTCTGTATAATTCATTCCTTACCAATGATATTAAAATAATAGGACTGTAGTTTCTTACCTACTTTTTATTACCCTTCTGTAAATGAGTACCACTTTTACTTTTTACCAATCATGAGATATCTGCATAGCCTTATTAACAGGCCTAACAAAATACTTAGTGTCTTAAGTACATACATAAGTTATCCTTCCCTTTCCTGAAAATCTTAGCATAAATGTTATCAGGACCAGTAGCTTTATTTGGTTTCAATTTGCCAGTTAGCTACATACCTAATATCTTCCTTATATAAATGCTATCAAAGCTGCCAGAGTTCAAAGAAACTTAATCAAAAGATGTAGTTTGGAGTCAGAGTCTGTAACAGCTTAGTAATACAGTAAAACCTGCGCTATCTGCCAATCATCTCTCCAGAAAACTTTAGAAACCAGTAAATTTCATATTAGGCCAATACCATTCACCAATCTAGAAACTGGGAAGCTTTTTGATGCCATCTGGAGAAATCTAGAACATCCCTAACATTTTTAATAAAATAAGACTAAATTTTACTTGTTTCAATTGTCCCATACATAATTAGCATAGTATTTATGTTGATTACAATATACTTTACATTGGTGTACAGTGCAGTATAGCCAAAATTTGAGTTTTACTATTATTGTCCATTGATTTTTCCTAGGTTAATGGTAACCTCAGATAACCAGAAAAATTAGACAACTGGAATGGCCTAATTCCTGAGCTTGCCAGATAACAAAGGTTTTACTGTATATTAAATTAAGTTCAGGCAGGCTAGTTTAGGTTGGTTAGTAATTAGAGCCAAATAGACTTGGTCAGGGCTGTTTCCTGGCATAAGCAGACTAAGTGGCCGCTTAGGGCCCTGCTGCTACTAGGGGGCCCCTAGACAGGCTCCCAGGTCATAGCTCAGTGGGCAAGAATAGGAATATAGCTGAAGTTACTATTATTATTATTATTATTATTATTATTATTGTCGTATTAATTAAAGTTTTTGTATGAGATAAATGTGATAAAACGGAGACAAACTAAACATTTTGGTCGTTATGTGTAAATAACTATTGTGAGATCTTATTTCTATATTATTTAACTACATGCTTAATTTTTCTAGTATTGTAAAACATTATTTCACTAATTTACTAATTATTAAGAGATTTTGTAACACTCTAAAACCTAGGATTATTTTTGTTGTTTTCAAGTTTATTAATTCTTTTCTCATCTTTTTCAGATAATGTGAATTTTGTTGGTTAAAACCTAAATGGTCTGATTATTTGAATGTATTTGATTAACATTACAATTATAATTATTATTATAATTATTATTATTATTATCATTATTATTATTATCATTATTATAATTATTATTATTATTATTATTATTATTATTTATTATTATTATTTAGCAGATTAGTTGTGGTTAACTAGATGTGACTTCGTGCATCTTGGAAAATGAAACATAATCTATCAGGAGCTGAAAAATGGAAAAAGAAGAAAATAGAGGAGGAGAAGCTTTCCAGTAGCACAGGTGAAATGTGCCACTTGTATATTCTTATGATTACAGCTCAGGCAACTAGGTTAGGTAGACCATCAAGCTAGGCAAGTGCTCAGGAATCGTGTAGAGTAAGCTAGTGTCTGTAATATTTATAATATTTTGAAATGTGAAATTTAATGGATCACATCACCTCAAATTCTGTTCACACAGATCAATTATCAAACAAGATAAGAAAGAGTATTTTAGCAAAAATTAACAGAATATGTAATGTTATGTTCTTCTCAGGAGCACTACTGAAATATTTGGAAAAGCCATCCTCAGCAAAGCCTGATGAGCATCATGAGCCAACAGCAGGACCATCCTCTATGCAACCTCAAACACCAGTAGAAGTAGAGCCTGATGAACCAACAAGTGGCCCATCTTCTGTTCAGCTTCAAACACCACACACAGGCATTTCTACTGAGCAACAAGAACCAAGATCTGCTCCACCGCTTGATCCGTATGACTGGCTAGTTGTCCTGTCAGATGCCTTGAAGATAGATCTGGTGTCTTGAGGACCATTTCAAATCAGTCCAGATTTCACATTCCCTAAAAGAGAGGATGGTAGAAGCGTTCATCACCATTACATGTACAGAACATTAATTAATGGGGAAAAAATAAAGCGAAGCTGGCTGATGTACTCTAGAAGGAATGATGCTCTTTATTGCTTCTGCTGCAAGGTGTTTTCAAGGAAGTCATGCAAACTAATTATGGATGGACTTTCAGACTGGATAAATGTTGGTTTGCTTCTGAAAGGCCATGAAAATAGTTCAGAACATGCAGATAACATGGCAACATGGAAGGATCTGGAACTGCGGCTAAAAACTGGGAGGACCATTGACCAAACTGAAATGTCATTAATGGAGGTAGAGCGAAGACACTGGTGAGATGTTCTCACACGTCTTGTAAGTATAATTCAATCACTGGCAGAGAGAAATCTTGCTTTCATGGGGGTCTTCCTCTACATTGTACAATCGAGACAATGGCAACTTCTTGAAGGAGGTTGAGCTGCTTGCCAAATTTGATCCAGTGATGAAACAACACAGCAGCAGAGTCGAAAGTGGCCAATATAGTCATTCAAGTTACCTAGAAACATCATTCAAAATGAGCTCATTGGGTCCATTAGTGGGAAGATCTTGGATGCCATTGTTGCAGAAATAAAACAAGCTAAATATTACTCACTCATTTTAGACTGCACTCCAGACATAAGCCACCAAGAACAGATGTTGATTATTATCAGAACTGTTAAAATGGGCGAAGTACCAGAAATAAAAGAATACTTCTTGGGCTTTCTTGAGGGTTTAGAAAGTACAGGCCTGGGTTTATCAGTTCTGATTCTGAAGAGACTAGATGAACTGAATATTCACTTTGATGACTGCAGAGGACAGTCATATGACAATGGAGTAAACATGAAAGGCAAGAACAAAGGTGTTCAGGCAAGGTTATTAGAGAAGAACTGTTGTGCACTCTATGTTCCATGTGGGGCTTACACTCTGAATTTTGTAGTTGCTGATGCAGCTAAAGCTTCCACAGATGCCATCAGCTTCTTTGGCAACGTACAAAAATTGTACAACCTTTTTGCAGCAGCTACACAGAGATGGACAATCCTAAAGAAGCACGTGAACATAACACTCAAGTCTTGGAGTGAAACGAAACCAGGTGGGACAGCTGGCTTAAGAGCATTGAGGCTGTGCGATACCAGAGCCACAACATCAGAGAGGCCCTGTTGGAAGTCAGAAACAATGCCACAGATGCCATAGCCAGGACTGAAGCACAAGCACTTGCAGAGGAGGTAGGGTCTTATCGCTTTCAGATTTGCACAGTAGTATGGTATGACATTCTTCATGCAGTTAACCATGTGAGCAAACTTGGAGTCTCCTACAATGCAGTTTGATGTGGCAGTCAACCTCCTCACAAAAACAAAAGACTCACTCACCAGCTACAAAAACACAGGTTTTGTTGCAGCACAAGTCATAGCTAGGGACATATGTGAGGAAATGAATGTGGATGCTGTGCTGAAGGAGAAGAGGCTCAGATCCACAAAAAAGCACTTTGCTTACGAAGCTCCTGATGAACCATTTACAGAAGCCTTAAAGAG
The DNA here is from genome assembly GCA_023014485.1 of Bathynomus jamesi. Lineage (NCBI taxonomy): Eukaryota > Metazoa > Arthropoda > Malacostraca > Isopoda > Cirolanidae > Bathynomus > Bathynomus jamesi. Next base: position 809,413 of record JAJOZX010000081.1, on the reverse strand, counting down.
GCTGGAAGTCAAATTTTTCAATGTGGTGGTGGATTGTGCCATTGGGTCAATAAATGAGAGATTCAAAACATTAGATGATGTGAGGGACATATTTGGGGTTCTCCTAAACTTCACCACAATGAACAAGGAAGACTTGTCCTGCAAGTGTGAAAAGCTCTCTAAGATACTGAGCTCTGGAGCTGACTCTGACATTGATGGAAGAGAACTTGCCGACTTTACCTTCACACAACATGACTGCATTGGAGCTTCTCTCCTTCATTCATCAGAAGCAACTGGAAGAACTATACCTGAATCTCTGGGTTGCACTAAGAATTGCCTGCACTTTACCTGTGACAGTAGTGTCAGCCAAGAGGAGCTTCTCTAAGATGAAGCTAATCAAAAACTACCTCAGATCATCAATGGGGCAGGATCACCTCAGTGGCCTTGGCATCATAAGCATCAACCAGGCCATTGGCAGGGAGATTTCATATGATGATGTTATTGATGATTTCACCCAGAAAAAATCTAGGAGGCAAAAATTTTGAAGATACAAACTGTTCTGTATAACTGTTAGCTATTACATGATTGTATCGTAGAGTCAGTAATTGTTTGGTAGTTGATAATTGCATTATTTTTTTATACATAGTTCTGTGTCATTTATTCTAAATAATGTATAAGCTAATTTTCAGGAATTTCATGGAGTATTTTTTCTGTTTGTCTTCTGAAAGTACATATTTGTTGTTTTGGACATAAATGTTTCATTAAAATTGTTTCATAATTGTTTTTTATTAACACAGCCATTTTTTGTATGTGTGTGCTGAGGTGATGTAGTAAGGCGTGAGTTGGTGGATGGAGGAGTGGAGCCTCAAATGGGTATACTGCTTAGGGCCCCATAATGGCTAGAAATGGCCCTGCTTGCAGTTATCCATGTTTCTTCAGTAAAAACAGGGCTAAAATGTCTTTTAAGAATGCTAATATTATCTTGATTATTTTCCTATATCTTACCATCATGTTCTTTAGATTGTATTTATAGAAACTAAAAAATTTCTTTGGATCCTTATTACTATTTCTAATGATTTATTTTATTATGTCATTTGCTCTTCCTAACCAAACTCTTGAACTTATTTTTTTATTGTAATTATCTGAAGCCTCCTGGCTATTTTAAATTCCCTAAATGCATTTTTCTTATTTTTAATAATTTTTTATACTTATTTCATCTCAAAGGTTTCATAGCCCAGTTATTCCTGAGAGTTCTGAAGGGAATTCATCTACTGTAGAATGTAGACTATATCTATATCTTGAATGTAGACTAGCTACCTATATCTCAATAATATTTTTATTGGTAAAAAGTTACTACAGTCATCTTCTAAGAAGCAAGGCACTAGCTAACTGATCATTGTTGAGTAGATCCTTGTTTAATCGTATCTTAGTGTATAATATAATGGGTACTATGCCCTAATGACTCTTCTATAAGTTTTTTATCGTTACATTTTTTTTTCCTTGAAGCATACTATCATCAACTGAGTGAGTTTGGCTTGCAGGTCCTTGAAATTTATGCTCCTCTGTAAACTAGGAATAATTAATTAAATCACTGGGAGGAGACCATAAGCATAAGGATAACTCAGCCACCAGGGCTGCTCTAGGTTATCCCTGTCCCAAAATAAGAACCAAACCACTCCAAATACATACTGCAATAATTTACTCTATAGCTACTACTGTAACTTTACAAAGAATTCAAGCTATTTACGGGGCTTCTCAAAATACTCTGTTATTCCCTTTATAAAGAACTTTACTTATAGCAATTGAATTGCATTTGCCATTTCTTTGCCCAGACTATAAGTTTATTTTGTACATTTAGTTACTTTCTACCTTTTTAACTGTCACAAATCCCCGCAAAAGTGCTCCTCCCACAGAAGAAGAAAGCCAAAATCAAGGTCTGAGGTTTTCGAGATGCCTAGACACTCTGTGTCCGAAGATGGGAGGTCATAAACAGGAAGAAAGATGGATTGAGGGAGATTGTTCCAGAGTTGACTGGTTGAGTAGATGAAAGACTGAAAATACCGATTAATCCTTGCATTAGATAGTTGGACAGAAAAGGAATGTGAAAGTGTAGAAAGTCTGGTACTGCATGCTCTCCTTAAAGGAGGAGGCATGCAGATAGAGAGTTCAGAAGACCAATGTCCGTTATAATCAGGTTTGGCAAAAACCCAGCAAAAACCCAACTGGTTTTTTGCTGGGTAGTTGGGTTTTTGCCAACCCTGGTTATAATAGCGATAGTAAAGAGAGAGTGAGGCAACATTGCAGCAAAGAGAGAGAGATTGAAGACAATCAGTAAGAGACAGGGAATTGATGAGATGAAAAGCCTTTGATTCCACCCAGTCAAGTATGGTTGTGTGGGTTGAGGCACCCAACACATGAGAAGCATACTCCATATAGCTACCTTGAAATTTTGCTCTCTATCCCATTAGGGTGGTCCACTCTTATAGGGGTGGAATTTTTTTTTGTGATTTGTTTTTATTGCTGGGTTGTAACTTATGAGGATGGATGAGAAAACACCTCTGGGAAAGTTTTATTTGAATCAGTTAATTTGTAGGGGTAGCACATGACACTTGAAGTTTTGGTATAATCTGAAAATCACAGCAAAGTTAATCTTGGTGACAGTACATGACTATTAGGGTAACTAACAACTCCAAAATGAATTGACTAACAATTCCCTCTGCACCTCATTTGATCTTTGTTTTCTCGCCCAGTTGCCAGGCTGACTTCAGTGGTTGAGGAAACTGCTTCCTGTAGTTAGCAACAACTTGCAGGAGATACTGCAGTTGTTCCTCATTCCTGGTGTGGCAGCCGTTGTATTCATTAATGAGAGCAACCCCCCTCTCTGCATGATCGTTCATGACAGAGAGGTTTGCCACTGATTTCTTCGCTATTTGGTAATCAGGATCACTGTCCCAATCCCGCACCTCCTTCCTCAGGTATCCCACACCTGACCCCAGAGACAACAGCAGTCTTTTTGAGTTTGCTGTTGCTAGTGACTCGATTGAAGCCCCCTCAGCAACACCTTTCCTTCTCTTCTGGCAATCAGGCTTTCCTTCAACTTCCTCCATCGCCTTCACCATTGCTGTTTTAGTCTCTTCAGACACCTCAGGATCGAAAATCACGAGGCCCACCATCTCCTCCGAAAGATACCAAAGATGACCGCTGAGTTTTTTTAATGCCACTTCCGAAATTTTGGGGTCATGGTATTCCCGAAGACTCTGCAGAAGACTCAGGTCGCTGCGAGGTGCAGCAGCAGCTATTGGCGCTGTCATCCATGCCTGCAGGTAGATGGAAACAGCGAAGACACTGACATCCTTAAGACACTTTTGCTCTCGTGGAGTGAGGGCTGGGATTTGTCCCCTGAACAGCCACATCTTCAATGAATAGATCACCTTAGATAACCATCTGGCTTGGTGCATGGGGCCAGGTTGCTTGAAGGTGTAGTTGTCAATGCTCCCTCCCAAGAAAATGATGGACAGATCGAGGAATTCCTGATAGTCATCTCGAAAGGATTTTGAGGAGTGTTTTTCCTCAGCAAAGTGGAGAATCCAATCTCTAATGGGGGCCAAGAGTCGATGCACCTCTTCATCATCCCATCCGGTGCCGTATGTTCCTGTGTCGATGAAGGTCCATTTGCTCTGAAACCTGCTGAATAATGGAACATCAGGTCCACTCGTTGGGCCATAGCAAGCAGTGAAAACTCCACCGATCATCACTTCCATGATGTGATGATGGCAGGCAAAATGGAGAAGGTCTTTCTTCAACTTCTGCTCCAACAACACACACACGCTCCATTCAAATGACCAGCATTGGAGGCAGTGGTGTCGAAACACATCCCCACGACAGATTCTTCGAGGCCCCAATCAGTCAATAATTCAAAAACTGCGCTGGCTTGGTGTTCTCCTGATCCAGTTGGTATTTTGGGGACTCCAAGGAGCTGAGATTGACCCGAAAAGGAGGAAATGAGCACAGGCAGCCGATCCACATGCGCATGGTCTCTGGTGTTGAGGAGGTCTGGAATAAGTTTTCCATCCCAGTGGATGATTGCAGGACCAGACTGAAAGGAAGCTTTTAGGCTACTGCAGATCATGATCCGATGTCGTTCTCTCTGCCATTTGATGGAGGTCTGGGTGATGTTAAAATTCATTGGGCTGTGGCCAAGGCTCAATGCAGTCTCTGCTATTATGTAGGTTGCCATCCTGTCCGTAGTGTGTGTCTGATCTAGGGCAGCAGCTAGATTTGATGTTATCACATTCTTGACTCTTTTCACCTGTTTTGGAGGTCGCTTTCCACCTTTTGCCCATTCATCTTCAGTGGAGGATGACTCGTCAGTGACTGAGGATTCTGTTGAGGACACCAATACTGCTGTACCCGACATTGATGCACCTTCATTGACTGCCTGCAATACAATCGAAGAAAATGGACAATTAGTGTTAACGAACAACCTAATCATTGCAATCAAATGAAAGTAGGAATTTGAAGAACAATCTCACCTTTCTCTTTCGCATCTCCTCCTCCATAATCCTGTGGGCAGCTTGTTTTTCTGTCTACTCCCACCATGCATCCCCGTCTTCCAGGCTCTCGCTGGGCCAGCAAGAAGGCCTTGTCTTCTTGGTTTTTGATTAGAGACAAGGCATCAGCATGTGCCATATCAAATAGGTTCCGAAGTGTCTCCTTGAATCCCTCTTCGTTGTACACCTAAATATAAATAATAAATATATATAATATATGTATGATAAATGTATTGACTATTTATTGTACAGTATAATATGTCATACTCTCGAGAAACTATTTTATTTATCATTGATCATCCAACTCACCTGCTTCTGGCTCCTCCTCATTCGTCCTTTTTTTATTTTGATCCAATCTTGGTGAAGGTCCAAGATCTTTTGGATTCCTTTGTATTTTTCCCTTGTTGGGATTCGAGCTTTGTTCCAAAATATTTCAAGTTGACCCCACACTACTTGAGCACTTTCCTTCAACTCCTCCTTGAGATTAGTGTGGTGATGAAGGAAGCATGATAATACTTCTCCATGTGATGGTAATTTGCTTCCAAGAAGCTTGTCCTTCACTTTATCTCCTTCAAGGAGATAAAAGCAAGAGCTTCGAACTTGAGTCATCATATATCCAACCACTAAACACAACCAATGAACACTACACCAATAATCTGTCAAGGAAAAGATGTATTACTGGAACTGGAACATAATATACAAGTAAATCTACTAGGTAGTGCAAAAGTGCAAAAATGAAGTACTGTGTGCTACCCCTAAAAAGTGATTGATTTGGGAAAAAATTGGCCAGAGGTGTTTTCTCATTCATCCTCACAAGTTACCGCCCAGCAATAACAAAAAATCAAAACTTCAATTTTATGGACCACCCTACTATCCCATCTTCCAAATCATTTAAGTACTTTGTAAACAGCAAAGGCCTAAAGACTCTTCCCTGAAAACCCCCCACTAAGCACTTCCTGTCATTCAGACTTGTGCCTATTTAGTGACACACACCTTCCTATCCTTTAATCACTCCACTCACAACAGTACCTCCCCTGAAATCCCATGATCTTTTAATTTATACAAAAGTCTTTTGTGATGATCCATGTTGTGAATTCTAATTCTATCTTTTCCTTTCTTGGAAATAAGTACCAGATTTTCTAATCTTCAGGTATTTCTGCATACTGCAATGACCTATCAAACATAATGATAAATGCCTCAGCCTGGCAATCCCCATCTTCCTTAACTATCATAGCATCCATATTAACAGGGCCTGCTGCCTTATTAGGTTTTAATTTACTAATAATATTGAAGATATCATCGTTTTTAATACTAACCTTACCTAGCACAGTCATATCACAGCTTTTCCATACTAGGACCAGTATTTAACAAGTAACCTAACTTTCCCAAGTGAAAACAAATACACAAATTATTCAGGGCATTAATCATAGCTTCATCTTTTTCAACTACTGATCCATTACTTTCTAAAGGGCCAATACTGACATTGTTTTTGGTGCTATATTTATGAAGGCTAAAAAATTTTTTGGAATCCTTTCTATTGTCTTTGGCAAAATTTATTTCTGATTCCCTTTTACTCCCAATTAGTTTGTCTAACTCATTCCTCAGACCTCATTTCCTGTGTTTATACATTTTTTAATCTTTCTCCCCCATTATTACTTTTAAAAACTCAAAAAGCTTTCTTCTTATTCATAATCATCATTGTCATCACCATATTAACTTTCTATTTTCATTATTTCTAATGTAGCTCTAATAGAGCTGTTAACTAGTTACACTAAACCAGTCTTGGGATTTAGGCCAGAAATTAGGCTAGGCTAGGAAGAAAATTTAATTTAGGCTTGAGACTTGGGGTCTAATTGCTTACTCCTGACACAGTCCAATTTAGGTAGAGATATAATTAAAATCAATTTATGATGCTGAATTGGAATTTTGTAATTAGCTGTGGTTGTTCATGAATTTAAGAGTGGTTTAAGGGGAAACCTTGTAAATAGATGGCATTCTTTGTACAGTTCTAGTGTTATGGAGTAAAACATTGCAGTATGTATTTAGGGTAGTTTGGTTCTTATTTTGGACGGGGATAGCCTAGAAAGGCCCTAGTGGCTTTGAGCTATCTTTATGCTCCTTATGTTTTTTTTTACCTCGTGTCTCACTGTAAACTGGGCTAAATTACCCTTAGCATTTTTTTAAGGAAGAATGTTAACAAAAATGTAAATATAGTTGATATACACTAATAATAGAGTTCAAAATAACATATAATGGCAAAGTCAGAATAATTGAACAAGTCACTAGATCACACTAAATACCAAGCTAAATATGTACAGTACTGAATATTATTAAGCTTAAAATTTCAGAAATTAAGCTATTTATGATACAAGTTTAAAAAATGTTCTCTGGTGTAGATAATGTCAATATGAAGGACTTTTTTTTTTAATATAATTTGATAGTAGAACCTGGACATAATAAGGAAATTCAGGAACAGGTATTTAAATTGCATTTAGGGTATGCAAATACTTCTTTTAGTCTTAGGGGTGGTAGCTTTTTCAAGCAAGTTACTGTACTATTCGATGACTAATCTTTTTAGATTGAATAATTAAGTTTGGATAACCATCATAGGCCCCATTGGCTTTGTTATTCACTCATTTATTTTGTTTTTGGCCATGGAAGGCCAGAAAGGCAGATTTTAACAACTGAATATCATGTGCCTAATTCTGCTAATGTAGAAGAGTTGGTTTCCTTTGAGCAAATAATTAAGTACATTACATTATATTTGGGGAACCTGGTCACTCCACCTATCAAAGTCATCCAAGTCAGATAAATGATCTGAAGGTAGCCTATACATTATGTAGGGTACTTTGGTAGCTCTGTAAATAGTTTTATGTCAAGTGATATGGATGTTCTTTGAGTAGTCTGTTTCAAAGTAGTGGCAAGTACAGTAAAAGAAAAATGTGAAGTACTGAGTTTTATTTTTAATACATGAATACTTTGTCATACTTTATTATCAGAGAAAATTCTCATTAATTTAATACTAAAATACTTGGCAAAACTCCAGATGCCAGATACAGTTTGGGGACAGAGTTAATAACAGCTTGGTAAATATGTTAAATTAGGTTAGGTTAAGTTAGATTAGATTAGACTAGATTAAGTTAGGAATTTGGCCTATGTCTACAAACTGCATCTGGTATTTGGAATTTTACCAAATAGCTGCTTATTCTCAGTTTTATAATTTTTATTATATAAAATTATTAGTAAGCTCTGCTGTATATAGGTGGCTTAAGATTTTTGAAATGCAAGTTTATTTGTAGCTTGCAATATAATGTACTATTTATCAGTTTAGAAAATATAATACTGTATAGGCTAATAGGTCAATTAAATTTATAGTTTGGCAAGCATCCACTGCATCAAGTTATGTAAGTTGTAACATTGTAAATGTGTTAAGATTTTATTAAAGTTTTTTAATCAGAATTATATGTCTAATTGAAATATGAAAATCTGAATCAAATTCTAATTCATTTGCTCTGAGATCTTGATGTAAATTGACAAGTTATACAAATGAATACAAATTGGTCTTAAAGGCCACGTAAAGAGTTTTTACTTTATTAGGGGTTTTTCATTTGCCACTTTATGATATATTACAGTAAACATAGTGCATGGTCAAAGATAACTGAGTAAAGTTTGGGAGTTCATAGATCTAGAATAAGAAATGTCTGAAATCCATACTTGTACCATGGCCTTCCATCTGCAATTTCATAAGTACAGTATATATACAGTATATAACAAAATTTGGATCCAGATCTGGGTTAGAATTTCATATAACTAATTTGGGTTTAGTATTATTTTATGAGTATTTCTTGTAGGATGCAAGAAATTATGAAAACTGGTACTTAACAAGCAGTGAATGTAACTAAGAAATGATAACTGATAGGGTGGTTAATTCTATAGTAGATTAAAGTCTGGGTATTAAATTAAGGTAACAATCATGCTGCTCTCATGCTAACTTTTTGGTACATTTGGTACAATAATCATAATGAGATTTAATGCTATTTTTCAGAAGTTTATTGATAAGCACTTATTGTACAAGGCCTACCAAGCAAAATAGAAAATAAATTACTTAACCCTTTAAGCCTATTGTACATGTACATGGTGAGAGAAAACTGTTGCCCAAATTCATAAAAATGGAAGAACCTGCAGAAGATTCCTCCTTGCAGACCCAGTCTCTAAGTACACAGGTGAGAAAATTCATAATGTCAAGTAGTTTAAAGTCTCTCATTCTTTTTAATATTTAGCTAGCCCAATTCAGAAAAGTGTACTAATACCTTAGTTAGGCCTACAAATGATAATGAAAAAGGCAGGTTATTTTTTGAAAATAAAATAATGTTCTATATCAGTGGTATTTAACTTTTTCGCACTGTTACCCCTTGAGCTAGCCAACAAAACCATAATTACCTCCCACCCCCTCCCCTTTTTAAATGGATGGCAAATATGAGAAAAGGAAAATTAGGAAAGAATAAAATTTAAGTGGAACTATAACTCAGCTTTTTTTTTTTTTTCTTGGACAGTGACACCAGCTCATTACCCCCCTTTCCCCAAAAGGCCGAACTACCCCCAGGTTAAATACCACTGTTCTATATGGACTAAATAAATAAATTTTTGGCTTCTTTTAATTTTAATTTGCCCTTAAGCCCAACATGATTTTAGAGAGATTTTGTTTGAATTATCCTAGGTATTTATTACTTAAGCCATAGCTATTTTCTTTATAATATCCTAATTTTATCCCTTAGTGAAATTGGGTAAATAAGATTTTCTGAAATGAGAGAACATTAGCTTATATCTTAGAAGGTTATTCAGTAGTGACTTATCTTGTGATGTTGCACCAGGAAAATGTTGCGTGTGTTAAAGCTCGTCTTCAAGAGGAAGGGAGAGAGGCACGGAACTTAATTGCTTATTCCTTGCCTTTACAAAACCGCAAAAACCCATCAGTTGCTTCTTCAAATCTAGATAAACCCAGCAAAGGTGAGGCAAACACTTGAGTGATGTGTTCTACATAGGTTCAGACTCAGCAATTTGAAGATTTTTTAACACTGTCATTTTCAGATACCATTAAGTTAAGATAGTTTTAGTGTATCCAAATGGTATGTGAAAATGACTAAGGGTAATATGATATTGTTTTAATTTATACAAAGGGTAGCTATCATAGTTTACCCTGAAAAGGTTTTACAGAAGTAATTTTAGTTCAAAGTTGTTTTTTTATTATTTATATGAAAGCTACATTATCAACTAATAATAGTCTTCAATAGGTCCATATAGGCAACAACATGCTGGAAGGATTCTTCACCTTCTTGGGTGCATAGATGACCACAGTGTTGTGCATTTATGCCCACAAGCTTTAGAGACCTGTCTTTTGCCATAAGAGACATGGGTATGGATTGTCAGGAGTCTTGGCAAGTGGGAGGGCCTCTCTTTGGGTTGCCAGATTGGGTATTGCAAGGAATGTGCCACAAAAGTTTGCATGCTGTGATGAAAAGCATGATCGTATGTCTGTGGCAGGTGTTTGCTTAACATTTTAAAAGGAGAGAGATGAAAGTATGGTGAAATGTCATGTACACCAATTGACAGAGGAAATTAAAGCTTCATAGAAGGGCCTAGCTGCTGTTGAAGAAGTTATAAAAGTTTAAAATTTTGTGATATGAGGAACTAATATACAGGGTGTACATAAAGTCAGGATCTATTTTTGTGAAGCACTTGGAAATTATATGGAATTCAATCATAAAATGATAAAGTGGTAACATTTATTAAATAATTAAGAGTAGGATTCGACGTGACGCCCATCAGTATCCCTGCACAGCTTAAATCGTTCCGCAGCATTTCTAAACACATTCTGGAGCATTTGCGGGGTTATGTTATCTGCAGCAGTTTGTATACGTAAGTTTTCAAGACTCGTAATCTTCGTCTGATAGACGTGCGATTTGATAAAGCCCCATGCAAAGAAATCTAAAGGGGTTAAATCTGGTGATCTCGCTGGCCAAGGTCTGTTGCTTCCACGTCCGATCCAGCGATTTGGAAAACGTCCATTTAGATAATCCTGAACAATTTTGGCATAGTGACAAGGAGCACCATCATGTTGATGGAGACGATGGGATAGGATTGTTAGTACCGTCGTCTATCAACATGATGGTGCTCCTTGTCACTATGCCAAAATTGTTCAGGATTATCTAAATGGATGTTTTCCAAATCGCTGGATCAGACGCGGAAGCAACAGACCTTGGCCAGCGAGATCACCAGATTTAACCCCTTTAGATTTCTTTGCATGGGGCTTTATCAAATCGCACGTCTATCAGGCGAAGAGACGAGTCTTGAAAACTTACGTATACAAACTGCTGCAGATAACATAACCCTGCAAATGCTCCAGAATGTGTTTAGAAATGCTGCAGAACGATTTGAGCTGTGCAGGGATACTGATGGGCGTCACATCGAATCCTACTTTTAATTATTTAATAAATGTTACCACTTTATCATTTTATGATTGAATTCCATATAATTTCCAAGTGCTTCACAAAAATAGATCCTGACTTTATGTACACCCTGTATATAAATATATATATATATATATAATATTATATATATATATTATAATATATATATATATATATATATATATATATATATATATATATATATATATATGAAAAGCACCATGCCAGCATACATAGTTTTATTTCCTAATGTTTTGTTAGACCATATAATATATATATATATATACAGGGTGGGCGGAAAGTAGCTCCCTATTTTGGATTGGTAAAAAAATACGTATATTATTCATTTATTTCAGAAAAAATAATATGAAAAGGTAGGCATACATGGTAGGTTTTCTCTAAAATTCAATGTGGGCTCCAACTCTTTCCACCAGCTTCTGGAGCCGCCCAGGAATGGCGTCCACTGACTTTAGCAGGAACTCCGGCGGGATGGAGGACATGACTTCCCGAATTCGGTCCTACAGTTCTTCCAATGTCCTCGGTTTGGTGCGGTAGACTTCTTCCTTTACCCACCCCCAAAGAAAGAAGTCGCACGGTTACCGCTGAAAAACGGCAGAATCGGTTCAGTGTAACGGTGTGGTGTGGTATGACCTCAGATCAGGTTGTGGGCCCGTTCCTTCTGCGCAACACCATGAATGCTGAGCGGTACCTTGCTATGTTGCGAAACGAGGTCTGGCCGGTTGTCAGCACATGGGAGAACATCGACGATCTGATATTTATGCAAGATGGCGCCCCTCCGCACTTCGCTCTTGTTGTCCGTGAGTGGCTGGATGCCCACTTCCCTGGGCGTTGGATGGGTCGTCGTGGTCCACATCAATGGCCAGCCAGGAGCCCCGACTTGACACCGTGCGACTTCTTTCTTTGGGGGTGGGTAAAGGAAGAAGTCTACCGCACCAAACCGAGGACAGTGGAAGAACTGGAGGACCGAATTCGGGAAGTCATGTCCTCCATCCCGCCGGAGTTCCTGCTAAAGTCAGTGGACGCCATTCCTGGGCGGCTCCAGAAGCTGGTGGAAAGAGTTGGAGCCCACATTGAATTTTAGAGAAAACCTACCATGTATGCCTACCTTTTCATATTATTTCTTCTGAAATAAATGGATAATATACGTATTTTTTTACCAATCCAAAATAGGGAGCTACTTTCCGCCCACCCTGTATATATATATATATATATATATATATATATATATATATGCGGTGGTGTAGTGGTTAGTGTCGCTGACTATGAATCCATCGGCCCTGTGTTCGAGACCCGGTGACTGCAGCTGGTGCGCAGCAAAACCCAGCTGTTCATCCTTCCACACAAAAAAGAAAGTGGTTGGTAGATAAATGGGTACCCTGGGTGGCCTAGTGGTTAAGACGCTGGGCTGCTGGTGGGGCATGGTTCGGATTCCACGTTAAACTGTAGGTCTAAAGTGGAGTGAAAAGCTTGACCTTCGTCAGAATGAACAATTCAGGCGAAAGCTAACCAAAGGTTATATTTTCTGGATGAGTAATATTCAGTACCTTGTGGGCCCTACTGTGCTATTGACTGCTGTTTACCAGCTTGACACTGTAACTACATGATACTAATGTTTATCTCTCTAACCATTCAGTTTCACAGCCAAAAGAAGGCAAGAAATTATCAGCTGAAGTTCGTAGGTTCAAGCAGGAGAAACGTCATAGATCGGCATCAGCTGGAAGGAATCCACAAGCGAGTTGGTTGCACTATCATTATAATTTTTATTTTTCTTAAATAAGATTACTTAAGTTTAAAGTTCATTTAAATGAAAAGCGTTTATTCCAATTCAACTGAAGAACCTTCTGTAAATGCTCAAAGGTCCAAGCCTAAAGCTGTAATAACCTTAAAAAGTTTTATTAAATATGTGATTTGTTGCTCCAATGGCACCATACATGAGAAATAGCCAGTCAGATTCGATTTTATGTTTGAATAGGTTTGAGAGCGAGACACTGGGGATTCCTCTTTCGTAATTTGCAACAGGCTGTAGATGAGATTTACCAGACAGCAGAAGACGATGAAAGTATAATTGAATGCAAGGTGAGAAGGTAGACTTTTATTTTAAGAAAATAATAATAATAATAATAATAATCACAAAAGAGAAGTTGTTATTCAGGAAATTTCTATGAAATGTATTACAAATGTGTGAATACATGTTATTACCATTCTTCAGATAGGCCTCTCAGAGGCCTAGAACTGTAGAGTACTTATATATAGGAAGCGCAGAGCTTCACGAAGACTTATGTTTGCAAATAGGTCTGAATCATTTGTGGGTGTACAGATTTGTTTGATATTTATCAGTACGTTCTAACTGTAGATACTGCAATAGGTATTTTTAACATACAAAATAGTTACAGTATGATTATGAGCTTCTTTATAAAAAAGTTTGATTTGTTGTGCATATTTCATTTTCACTAATTATTTCCTCTCTTATTTATTGATTTTCAGGAGGCTATATTAATGTTGGAGCGGTATGCCAACGACTTTTACAAGTTGATTGAATGGTTGAAAATCAAGTGGGAGTATGAGAACACATCTCCACCTCAGCGCCCGACATCTCTGACATGGGAAATTCGTACGTCATCGCCTGGCAAGGTGAGGGATCATAAAAGACTTAATGAAGTATTATTGTATTGGGGAAACTGAACCAACTGCAAAGGGCATTTTTATTTAACAAGTTGGTTGAAATGTAATACAGTATTATATGGTGATAATTTTTTTTACATTAAATTGTTTCATTGTCATAGATTTTAAAATCAGAAAAGAAAGCCTTTTTATTGTTGGAGGCGAGGAAAGCGTTGAATTTCGACCATTCTTCTTCCTCTTCAACCTGTACTGCGCACGCCAAAAATAAGTTTGAAGCCGTGATGAAATTTCATGCAGCTAAAATAGAAGTTGAGAGCGCTCCCCTTATTGTCATCGAAGGTGCGGAAGAAAATAAAAGTTCAGCGAGAGATGATGTGAAGACCATTCTTTCTTTAGCAGCTTCAAACTCGAAGACTGAATCTGGTGCTTGCGATCCACCTCTAAAAGTTAGTGAAAGGAACTCATCAACAAAAAAGCGAGATGTCACGCCGGATTCGACCAATTCTTCCGCGTTGGTTGATGGAAACATTAAAAATTCATCCGTTAATGTTTTAGATTCTATTTCTGAATCTCCAAACTTTGTAACTGTTCAGGAAGAAGGCATTATTAATAAAATTAATTCGCCTACAGAATTAGGTCATTGTTCTGATGTGTCTACTGATAATCATTCCATTATTGTTACGTCACCCGCGTCCCCTTTATCGTTATCAGTATCCACAACCTCGGCTACTAACTCTCAGTCAGCTACGAAAAATTCAACTTTATACGCAACTAAGCTGAAAGATTCGGATAAAAGTCCAACTGTTCCCAACAAAAAATCAACCAGTTCGTCAATTGATGTTAAAGAAGAGGTTAAAAGAGATGGGAAGAAAGAGGCTGATAATAATTTCAAAGAAGAAACCAAAAATTGTGCAAATGATGAAACTAAAAATCAGGGAAAGGAAGTAGTAAAAAATATTGGGAAGGAAGAGAGCAAAAATACTGTTGAAACAGAATCTCGAAAAGGCATTGAAATGTATCAACCCAAAAACATTCATCCTAAACCAGGTCCTCTGGTTAATATGAACAAGGTAAGATTAGGTAGCGTGTAGATAATAGACTAAGGTAGGCTAGTGGTATAAAAGTGCCAGGCTAATAATGTGAAGGTCCCTGGTTTGAGTCTTGGCTTGGGTTTTAGATCCATAATGAAGGTTCCTCTCTGGATCTTCCTCAAAGTGAGGTAGTGTTTCGATCCCATAAAAAGCTACTGCAGGTCCATTCTGCCGAGATGTTATGGTACGATGGAGGCTAAATAATTCATTGTTGATCAGTGTTATCTAACTGACGACCCGCGGGTCGCTTCTGGCCCCCATACCACTTTTATCCGGCTCGCGACGCCGAAGAAAAATTAAAATTGCTCCAAAAATTTAATATGTAATATTTAAATAATAACGTACTGGCCCTCCAACTTGAGTATTTTTTTGTGACCCCTCCCTCTTCTACCTGGATAACATTGATAGAGGTAGTAGTAGGTAAATTCTGATGTCGACGGTATCGTATGATTCGAATATCGATTTTATTCGCTTGAGCAGTCGTAAGAATAAAGTCTATTAAGAGTTACTGGACAGGAGGTAGCTGCATTTCACCAAAATTTTCGTTATACCTCTATAATTTATCCATCACACGCTTTGCTGATTTAAAATTTTTTTTTTTTTTTTTTTACTGTGTAAGAGTTTATAACGTATTTTTTTCCAGGCTTCTCAAGTTCGAAAAGCTTTCAATCAAAATAGAACTCCATTAAAAAGTCATCAGGGAACATTATGGAAAAATACACCCACACCTCAGTCTGAGAATAAAAGCAGCTGTGTTAAGCAACAGGTTAGTTGTAGTTTTAACTAAACTTTTCAGATGCCAACGCTCGTACCTCAGTGAGTTACGCCGTTTCCTTATAAGCGAAGTGAACACACTGAGATCGGGGGCTCGACTCCTGATACTGCTGTTTAATAATAATAATCGAGGAGTTAGTGCAATGGGCCGCGCATGAGCGTGGCCTGTGCGCTGTACCAGTTTCTGGCCCACCTAATTGATTTTTACTATTGCATTTATTTATACAATAGATAAAATTATAATTGAAAGTAGCCCAACGGTCTGATGAATCATCCTATTGTACCGTGTGAGAAGAAGCCACGGTATCTTGAGGAACTAGCTTCTAAAGCTCATTTGTATTTATGTTCTTGAGATTATTTCCCATCTTATGAGTACAGTAAATCCTCGTCCAACGCGGGGGTCAGGTTCCTCGAGAACAGCACGTTAGGTAAATCCGCGTTGGACAAACTTAATACCTTATGGGATAAATGGGGATACGTGAACGCGGCCGCGTAAAGTCTCCCATTAATACTTAGATACGTAAATTTTTTATTCACACATAAATGAATTTCCCTACCTATATTGTATATGAAATAAGAACATAATAAAATCATAAACATAATGATATTTACATATGATAAATAAAAATATATTAAATGAAAATAGCACGTATCTTTTCTTCACTCTTTCGGATGGTGCGTTTGGTAGACTCATTCACGTGATACTCGCGGCCAAGTGATGTTATGCTCATACCACCACGCAACTTATCTAGAATCTTTAATTTTTCGGCTAATGTCATAACCTTACGACTTTTCTTTTCTTCCCTATCACTCGCAGATGCTTTACGTTTTGGTGCCATACTGCTGTTTAAGGGTAATAGCAAAACAACGGAAAAATACGACAAAAACAATCCATCACAACTTCACTGAACTTAACGCTTTAGCGGGACTGAGACGAGGGGTGACGCGAGAGGGGAGGGAGATGCGGGAATGTTGGAGAGTGTAGGAGAAAACACTAGAGCGCGCATTGGCACGCGTACATAGGGTTGCCAAGTCAACAGATCTTGAATAAAGGACACTTGCACGCTAGAAAAAAAAATTAGACACGAACAAGCCTTAACTTTCAGTAGCGCGACACGTAAAATAATGTTTTCTAACTTTCTAAGAGAGGGAAACCTAGTATATAATTAAGTATTCTTACCCAAGTATTCATCTGAAGATATTCTTCAACTCATAAAAAATAGAATCACGTCAAAAACTCATGAAGCCGGTTTAATATGGCAATTTGGCAAAGCACAAAAAATATGTTAGCAGGCGATGCCTTCCTCGTTCCTCTCCAGCAAGGATGACAATGGCAACAGGCAATGGGGGCAGGATTGCCAACTCTGATTTACTAGAAATCACATCTGAATGTTGAATCTTACTTCTCCCAATTAACGAATTAATTAAGTTTGAAAACATCTCCGTCTCAAATTTTTAGTGATGAATAAAATTTTGAGAGTCAATTACTGAATTAAAAGACATATGGCGTCCTTTCCGAGTTTATCAAAGGACAAGGACACATGAGCTGAAATAAAGAACTGTCCTTTGAAATAAAGGACACTTGGCAACCCTACGCGTACAGTACTACTGTATTAGAGCGTGTTTGGCGGACCGTGTATAATCACATTTTCCGCTTTCGGCAAATAATTGTTCGCATTTATTTTTCCGTGTATAAGCAAATTCGCGCTGGACGAGGGTTTACCTACTGCAAGTAGTCATATAGGCTATTATCAACTTTGTCGCCTGAAATCTAAGGAAACAGTTGCCTTAATTCATTACAAAAATTTAATATTTTTAAACTACATTTACCCTGAAAGGGGAAAGGCAAAAAATTGGGAAATTTTGAGCTAGTGGGACTCGAGCTCACGTTGCGTGTTTTCGGAGTGAGCACGCCACCGATCACGCCATCCAGAATGCCCCCGAAAAGGTTCGTTCAAACGCCACTAATATTTACGCTGTTTGACCATGCTCCGTTAAACTCCTCTCGCCTTTATGCAAATAACGCTGACTCCGAAACCGCGACGCGGGTTCGAGTCCCACTAGCTCCAAGTTCCTCATTTTATTGTCTTTTCCCTTTCTATCTTATTTCAGTGCAGTTATTGTGATTAAAATGCATTAATTTAAAGTTACCCTGTTTGTTGTTTTTTAACACAATAATTGTAACCCATTTCTAAAAGTACCGTTACATTTTTCTTCAAGCGTGTCACAAAGTTTATTGACAGCTTGATTATACCATTCTGCTGCAGAATTATGTCACTTTGTTCAAATTGTGCTCTTTGTAGAGAATAGGAAATTGCACCATTTTTATACACGCTATTGCATGCTCTTTCAAGATCGTCTTAACGTGGTAATGATATCTTTTCGGCTGCATAAACTCCGTATTTATTGTGTGTTCTTAGGGCGTTGGAGGTCGGCTGACAGTACGGCGTTTGGCAGAAGGAAAACAAACCCAGAGTCCGCCCCTGAACAGGAGATTTCACGAGAAGAGATTCTCTGGACAGAGAATAAGCGCGGGAAGTGGAGCAAACAAAGGCTTATTAGATCGATCTTCTACTTCATCATACCCCGGGGTAAGTGATACGGGACGAACGATTCTCTCTCTCTCGGTTAAACAAATGCGAGTAGAATCCATTTTCTTTTATTAAAATTTATTTATTATATTACTTTATATCCTTCAGACAAGGAGTTTAGTGCGTTCTTCTACTACACTGGAAGGTGTTGTGTCGTATTCCAAAGGGCATCACCACAAGTTTGATGTAAGTACCTGATGCAGAAAAAAAAAAGTCGTTCGTCTTTTCCATTAAGTCTTAGTATAAGAGTTCTCGATCAGATAGGTCTGTATATTTATATTTCTTTAAATTTTAATTTCTGCTTATTGGCGCAGGTGAATTCTTCTCGTAGCTCAGGTTGTTTATGAGTACTCTTACAGTTTAACACTATTATCACGCGCCTGAGATACGTCGTCACCCTTACTAAGGTCTAACGTAATTTTATCTCGTTTACCTTAAAAGGAGAAAGTGTCGTTTGAACCTCGTTTGTGTATCAGAACATCGGAGTATGTCCTCCGTTTTAACTAATTTTGAAGTTCTTTCCCATATAAACGTTTTTGCGTAGAAAGAATTCACTTTTATTTAGATTTTAAAGTTCGCAGTTGAAGGAGTTTGCGCTGGTGACTGATTTCGTGTTTTAGTTTTTACGTCTTTTCCTTCTTTAGACGAATGAGAAGACGTTGTACGCGGAGGGAAAATGCCCATCCAATTCCTCCCTGGCGAGTAGTTCGAACACATCGTCGAGTGGTCAGTCTTGGGCGGATAAAGTGAAAGGCAACACCACAGCGAGAAAAGATTCCGTTTCTCATATCTCGCTGCAAGGTAAAATGTTCAGAGTTAATATCGAGTCTTTAGTATTTAATTAACTAATGAATTAATTAGTTAATTCACTTTTTTTTTTAACGTAAGAAAAGCCAGTATGAGCTTAATGTTTTAAATGAAAAGTCAGGCATTAACATTTTGAATCTTACGTTCAAAATTATATTTAAAAATTGATTACATTAATATTGACTCTCTTAAATTTTTGTGAGGTAAGTAAAGCGTATTAAAATATTTTATTTTCCATCGTTGTTCTCGTATTTTCTAATAAATTAAGCAGTGAATAAGTTATTCACTTCTTAATTTATTAGTTATTCAGTAGTTATTCAGAATAACTACTGCGTAAATTATATTAAAAATCGAAGGTGGTGATTCATTTTTTGCATTTTAAACCCTTTTATTGAGACTTTTTTGCACGCGCTCGTGCGTGTGTATATTTGGTTTCGGGGACCCAGGAATAAAGTATATCGGAACATTAGTATCTTTCTAACTTCTATATTTCATCTAAAACAGTTAAGTGTAATGTAGAACTTATTCTCAATCATGTACGTGTTTTATATTATTTATCATTACAGTATTCTCTTATCTTTTATTCGTTACTCTACTGACTTTCTTATACGACTCGTATCTTTACTTTGCGTAGTATCGAACCGAATAGCTGACGAACGAGGAACGATGGTGGATCCTGTTCGTAATGGGCGGAGAAATGACACGTTTCCTTTTCATTTCTTTTAATTAAAACTTTCAAAACATAGCAAAGTGGGAAAAGGGGCAATCCGTATATATATAACTTCATTTAAGATTAACGCAGAGAGAGAGACTTTTCAACGTTTCTTTTTTACCTTACTACGTCATTACAAATTTAAACTCGCTAACACCCAACTTCACGTAATCATAGCAGTGAAAACGTGAGGAACTGCCTTGCGACTCACCGCTTCTTAGTTTGAAAACTTTTTCTCTCTGCGTTGCCAGCACGTATTTTACATTTTAGCCCCAAATGGAATGGAAGAGGTTTGTTTGAAGTATGCAAGTAGGGACGCTGTCTCTCTTTACTCTTGACAAATCTTGAAAGTGCCACCACGCATGGCTTATGAATGGCCACTTGGGTGTAGAATTTAGTCATAAGGGGACAGGGGAGCGCTGGTTCACCAGGATGCGTGTGAGAATGAATGTGTGCGCTTTAATCTCTACTTTTTCTCTTCTTCACTACCTTCTTTCGCATCCAAGCTATTTCTTCCTTCTTACCCGTCTATTGAGAAACGAGATTTTGTTAAAATGTGTATGCATGTTACGGGGAATCTGTGTAACTAGGGATTTCATGAAATCCCTAAAATGTTCAGGGATTTCATATAAGGTTACGTCGTGATATTTTCATTAATTCTACGAGAAAATTATTGAATGCCCAGTTAGGTCAACTGTACACCCTTGACGATTGGTTAGGTTAAGTCGTGATATTTTCGTTAAATCTAACGAAAATATCACGACTGAACCTTATATGAAATCACTGAACATTTCGGGGATTTCATGAAATCCTTAATTACGCAGATTTCCTGTAACATGTATAACTTCGTTTACTGCTTCATAGTCGTTCGGCTCGCCTGTCTTGAAAGGTTTTTAGTTTATAGCGAGATCTTAAACTGATAAATCGCCTGTACGTAGATGTGGTACAACCTCTTTTTTTCTAGTTTTACCTCAGAGATAAAAATATAAGCAAATACGAAGTAGTAAAATAGGAAATAAAGCATTTTGAATTGCATTACAAAACTTAAGGTTTTATGTTGGTTGAAATGATAGAAATAAAAGGGTGATATTTGGTGACCTGAATGAGGGGAGTATTTTATTGTGACTCGTTTCGATCTTTGTCGAGTTTGAGTTGTTTTTCATCTTTGTCAGATGAAGATGAAGAAGAAGGTTGGGAAGTTGTAAGAAGGAACCGAAGGAGCCATGGTGGGAGTGCTGCGTCTCTCAATAGTCAAGGGCTTCAGTCGGTCAAGAAGCCTCACCCAGCCCTTGAAAAGAAAGGTAAAACCGGGCTTAAGAGGGAAATTAATAAGAAATTGATGTAATTTTTGCGATTTATTTTTTCAAATTATTTTTTTATTATTGTATAATTTTTATTAAATGCGCAAATGTTTTTATAAAATTGAAGAGACACTTTTCTGCAATTTAAATGAAATTCTTAAAGCCATTGAGTTTTTCTCATTAAATGTAAATTTAAGGATCAGATTGTTTACTGAGTATTTTGAAAGTTTTATTACAGTCCTATAATTGTAATGTATACGCCCAGTCGGTTAACTTGTCTTGACGGATTTTTGGTATTGAAGACCAGTTTCATGATTTGAGTGTACCTTTTTTCGAAGGCCTTTTCTTTCCTTATTTTAACCTTTTAACTTTTCTTTCTTAAATCTCGCAACAGGGAGTGTTCCTTTCCGAATGCAAACTAGATTTCAGCAACCGAGTTCTACAGTGTCAATGCCCTCCCTTATTGCTGCCTCAGACGCCAACGAACAGCGAGTAACTTCTCGCGATGAGCTTAAACATTCTGTTAAAAGCGATGCCAAACACGAAAGAAGTTCCAGTCAGAAAAACTTTTTCACTCACAAAGCAAATAATACAGAGGCCAAAAAAACTAATGACAAAAAGAAAATCAAAATGAACAAAGGGAATTCAGGTAATAGTAGTAATAGTAGTATCAGTAGCAACAAAAGTTCTCCTCGAATTAGTAGAGATGACACCATAAACAACAGCGCAGTTGCGACACACGGAACTGGATTGAAACACACTCCGAACTGCGACAAATATAGGAAAGATGTTGCCAATACAAAAACTCAGAATGAATCCAAACTCCCCCCAATATCAAAACCAGTGGAGGACATTGATGAAACGACTGATGAAAAATCTTCATCATCGATGGAAAATTTAAATTTTAAAAATTTGCCCGCATCCGGTTACCCGGAAGCTAAAACCTCTTATGAATCAAAAGAGACACGCTGTTTGGAAGAAAAGAATGAGGAAACAAAAGAAGGCTGTACCTACGATGAAGAAAGTGGCTTTAACATTAATTTGCAGAATGAATCTTCATCCACTTCAAGTAACTGCCAAAGCCATTCCATGGGTCACTTTAAAGGAGTTCAAAATGGTATTGCTACTGATACGAGTCCTCTCGATGACAGGTGAGATTCAGTCGGGTTTACCAAATTATGAGAAAATTCTTGTCAGTACCGAGGTAGAATTTTGATTTCGGTAAATTTTAGTTTTCGGATAGAATGAAAGAATGGTGTGTTTAACTTATTAAAATTTGGGCTTGAGGAAAACTTTACTTAATCATTTCTTTAGGACCTACAGTTGCTATAAATAGTTATGTATTGTTAAGTTATTTTCGAATGAAAGAGAGAGAAAAATTCTTCTGCTAGTATCGCCGGTTGCCCAGGAATTACTTCTTTATTCTTTGCATCAACAATTCCTTGTTTGAAAAGGATGGGTCTCGCAGAGCCAACACAGCCCTCCGTTTTATCTTTTCATTTAAATCAGTTTCTTCCTTTCCCTGTGTACTGTCACGAATCGTTTTTGATTCTCGTTAGTCGTAAGACCGGCGGTTTAACTAATGAAGTTGTGTGTTGGATTGATAACTAAAGTGCCATGCATGCCGGGAAAGCATTTATGGCATTTCCGTGTTGGCATCCTGTACTTATTTTAGGGATTCTGACAACGAGAGTGAACGTGAAAAAGAAAAGATGCGTTGCAATGCGGAAGCCTTTGAATGCGCTCTTAAAGAAGAGAAGAGACTCAAACAACAGATTGAAGAGACAGAGAGAGCCGCCATTGAGGTAAATTGAAGCATTATATTTGCGAGAAGGAATTAATGAAGATATTTAGGGTTATTTAGCCTCCTTCGTGACGGAAAGGTTATGTAAAGGAAGGGACCTACAGCTTTACGTAGGATCTGATCCACGGGTCGCCACGTCATCTGGACCCTGACGGGAAGTGATGTGACACGGCCACGAAGCGTAGACTGAGGGAAGTTTTCAGTCGCTTGAACTTTGCAGTAAATACAAGACATTGCATACGGTATCAGATAAATATTGACAATAATAATAATAATAATAATACCATCTCTATTTTTTTATTATTATTTTTTTAGGTTTGTGATGGTATGGATGACGTTGAAGATGGCGATGCCAATCCCGACACTGATGGGTTGCAGGTTGTTGGCGCTAATGCCCAAGCGTCCTCCCCAAGTGGAGATTCTGATGACGTGAGTGTGAGGGAAAGCTTTTACCAATATGATCCCGCGTTCTCTAAACTAACTTCTCTTAGCTGGGCTGAGCAGGTTAGTAAAAGAGTTAAAATTCCGAAAACATGAAGTTTAGGTCTTTGTCAAAAGGTTTCACTAGTACGGTACTATTTATAACCAAAGTTGTACTAGTGGTGGAGCGAATTTTAAAGTTTAATGTCGGTGCAAAGTAATTAGTACTATTTTATTTTAATATTTACGAGAGATCTTAACGCGGTATTGCACATCAAACACATTCATGAGATCTTTATATTGAAAATATTATTGTTTTTGCTCAAATTTTTCTTTTTCCTTCTTTTTCTTTTTTCTTCTGTAAAGATTTATCGCATCTTCATGAAACTTGAAGATGATGATGGAAGTATGGTCAGCTCCGGAATTTCCCTAATAGAAAGTTTATTTTTATACCTTTATGTATCATAGAACATGTAGAGCTGCATATATGGTAAACATTTCAAGTTCTTACCTCTTGTAGTTTTTATTTGAGGAGGTAATGAGCATCGTCTTCAGGTTATACAGTATTTTTGCAGTGTTGGCTGAACGCAGAATTTTTGACAATGTCGCGGGAGACAAACGCTCATACAGTTAACCACAAAAGGCGCATCTTCCATATATATACCATTATAAAAGTCTGAGAATTTACTATCGGACGGAATTAGTTAAAAAATATAATTTTTATTTTCTAAAGGAAATTTAAACTTTCTAAAATACGCAATACACTATGGAGGACTGATTTTTATGTCAGTCTGCAGGCAATCATCTCTTCTATAGAGTATATAGTATAAAATTCATACGTATACCTTATATATGTATTGTTCATTTTGATTTTTGAAGGACAATGTTCGAATGAATCTGAATTTTTGGGCTTTTTTCAGGCATAAATTGGAATTTGCATTTCCTCGGAGATCAGCTTTTTTGTGTGGTATATGCGGCGACGGGCTGGCAATGTGTCGGCTCAGGGTGCGTGAAGCGGTCTGGGTAAACCGTGTAGTAGTCTGCGGGTCTGGGCTGTGGATAATGTTGCCCTGAGGCAGGTGCACTATTGATATGTCAACTGATGAAGTGAATGTGAGCAATTGAGGATTGTTCCTGACGCGACCTCACTGCGGTGGGAGAGTGCGTTTGGGTATAAAAAATTGGCTCAGGAAAATACCTCATATTACGAGGGGCGGTC
This sequence comes from Bathynomus jamesi, assembly GCA_023014485.1. NCBI lineage: Eukaryota > Metazoa > Arthropoda > Malacostraca > Isopoda > Cirolanidae > Bathynomus > Bathynomus jamesi. Next base: position 785,055 of record JAJOZX010000081.1, on the reverse strand, counting down.
AGAAAATAAGTTTACACGGCGTATAATTTCGTAACTAAAGGATCTACATTGATTATGTTTGTATCAGATGAATTCGTTAATCATTATTGGCAACACTGCACGTCGATTCGGCTGCCATCTACCGTACATTGGTTATACGAATCAGTTGAACATGGCGGCTCGCAGTCCAGGACGTTTACGTTTAATGGCCGCTCGTAAACGTTCCAGTGTTAAACAATATGTAGCTGCATTGATTGTTGTGCCTTTTTGCTTGAAGTCTGCGAGCAAAATGCCTTTGTGGTCCCAAAACACGGTAACCATCACTTTACCAGCAGACCTCACAATCTTGAACTTCGTTGGTCGCGGGGACCCAGGGTGTTTTCATTCCATGCTGTTACGTTTTGTTTCCGGAGTACGGTGATGAACGCATGTCTCGTCTCCTGTGACAATACGCTCGAGAAATTTTTGACCACTGAGAGACTCGGAATATCGTTGCAGAAATGACAGGGCACTGTTCCATTCGAGCCGCCATGTTCAACTGACTCGTATAACCAATGGCAGCCGAATCGACGTACAGTGTTGCCAATAATGATTAATGAATTCACCGGATACAAACATAATCAATGTAGGTCCTTTAGCTACGAAATTATACGCCGTGTAAACTTATTTTCTGACCGCCCCTCGCACATGCATTTTAATTTCAAGGGTTAGAATCCCCTACTGACATTATCCGAAAGAAAGCATGTCTCAAAACTGTCTTGATTTTAACAACTGAGAACACCCAAGCTATTGGCAGTAGGTGACGGAAGTTTATACTGAACCATTGAAAAATGCCTTATCTGTATATATGCCAAATTTCATGAAATTCTGTTGAACATTTCATTTTCAGTTGCATGAAAAACGAAATCCGTTACTGAATTGGTCCCTCTGCACCTCTGTAAATTAAAAGAAAAGTGAATAATTGCAACTTCAAATATTATCTTTTAAGCTTATATATATATATATATATAATATATATATATATATATATAAGCAAACAACCACAGGGAAAAGGAAAAAGAAACCCGAAATCCGAGCGCTTTCGTGATATATTCACATCTTCAGGGACAAGAAAAATATTTCTTTCTTGTCCCTGAAGATGTGAATATATCACGAAAGCGATCGGATTTCGTGGTTCTTTTTCCTTTTCCCTGTGGTTGTTTGCTTATTAATAAGATCTCGTGTTATTCTGCGATTTCACTGCATATATATACAGGGTGTTTGAAAACTTTCTGTACAAATTGTAATGGGGGATAGGCAACACCAAGACAAACCCTTTTCGTCTATAAGTGTATGTCCGCTGACGTCACCATTCGGCGCGAGAGGGCGCCGCTGCAATTGGCTAAAAGGTGAAGTGGGCTAGACTCGCGCTTGCCGCGGGCATTCTTAAATCGGACGTAGTACGCGTAACATGGAGCGCTTCACGACTGCTGAGATGGGTGACATGCATATGGTGTATGGGGCTGCCAATGGAAACGGAAGAGCTGCTGTGAGGTTGTACCGACAGCGCTTCCCAAACCACCAAACGTTTGCGCATTTGCATCGGCGACTGCGAGAAACTGGAACATTCCATGCAAACATGCATGACACATCGGGAGAGAAACGTGCGCACTCCTGACATGGAAGAAGAAATCCTACGGCGATTTGAGGACAATCCAAGCGCAAGCACGCGAGGTGTTGCACGTATCCTCGGTGTGAACCACGACCTGGTCTGGAGAGTGTTGCACGAGCAGCAGTTACATCCGTTTCATCGTCAGAGAGTCCAGGCATTACAACCTCGGGATTACCCTCTTCGTGTAGAATTCGCACGCTGGTTTCTGCAGCAGACAGCGGTGCAGCCTAATTTTCCGGCTTATGTGCTGTTCTCAGATGAGGCGTGTTTCACACGTGAGGGTGTGTTTAACATGCACAATTCTCACGTGTGGGCGCACGCAAATCCACATGCTACACGGGTGCATGCTCATCAAGAACGGTTCGCCGGCAATGTTTGGGCGGGTATCGTCCATGGCAAGTTGATTGGGCCGTACCTGCTGCCTGCCCGACTCGACGTCAGGAGTGCGCACGTTTCTCTCCCGACCAGTGTCATGCATGTTTGCATGGAATGTTCCAGTTTCTCGCAGTCGCCGATGCAAATGCGCAAACGTTTGGTGGTTTGGCACACGTCTGTTTGGGAAGCGCTGTCGGTACAACCTCACAGCAGCTCTTCCGTTTCCGTTGGCAGCCCCATACACCATATGCTCGTGAAGCGCTCCATGTTATGCGTACTACGTCCGATTTAAGAATGCCCGCGGCAAGCGCGAGTCTAGCCCACTTCACCTTTTAGCCAATTGCAGCGGCGCCCTCTCGCGCCGAATGGTGACGTCAGTGGGCATACACTTATAGACGAAAAGGGTTTGTCTTGGTGTTGCGTATCCCCCATTACAATTTGTACAGAAAGTTTTCAAACACCCTGTGTGTGTGTATATATATATATATATATATATATATATATATATATATATATATAAAATAAACAGGAACACCAGAGAAAAAACAAACATCCTTCAAGGTTTAATAGTACCAACGTTTCGGAATGCACTAATTCCATCTTCAGGGCTAAAACAATAAAATGCCAAATCACATACAAAACACAAATTGCTTAATAACAATTTAAAATAAACTTTAAAAATTGTAAAAAGTAGCTAAGAAAATGTAAAACATTAAAACTAAAAGGTAAATAAATGTGAAGTTAAAAAGTTACAATTATAAAAAGTAAAAGCATTAAAACTGAAACGTAAATAAAATAAAATAAACTAGTACCTTAACCAAAACATAGCAGATCTATCGATGATTCGTCAGAATTTAAGTCTGGTTTTAGTTTATAAATAAACAAAGACTTCATAATTTTAAGCTTAAGCACGGGATTCTTTTTCTTTCGTTAGAGAAATTACCTCATTAAATAATAATTCTTACACAATGGCTAGCTTCGATGTAAAATCTTTATTTACCAATGTGCCTGTTGCAGAAACTATTTATATATGCATTGACAATCTTTTTAATAATACTGATACTGTGCAGGGTTTTAATAGAGATCAAATGAAAGAACTACTAAAATTTTCCGTGGAAGACCTTATATTTATATTCAACGGTGAATATTTTAAACAGACTGAAGGTGTTCAAATGGGTCTGCCTCTTGGTCCCACCTTAGCTAACGCGTTTCTGTGTCATCATGAAGTCAAATGGTTGAATGAGTGGCCTTCCAACTTCAAACCGGTTTTTTATAGAAGATATATTGATGACACTTTTCTCCTGTTTAAATCACCAGACCATATCCCTTTGTTTCGTAATTACCTTAATTCTAAGCACCCTAATATTCAATTTACTTCAGAAGTTGAATCTAATAGCTCTCTGTCCTTTTTGGACATTAAAATAATAAAAACTAATTCCTCTTTTGAAACTTCCGTTTACCGAAAGCCGACATTCACCAATCTTACTACGAACTTTTCTTCCTTTATCCCTTTAGGTTTCAAACGAAATTTAATTTCGACTCTGACCAATAGAGCTTTCAATATCTGTTCAGATTACTTTAAACTACACGATGAACTAGATTTCATCCGAAAACTCCTTGCCAAGAATAATTTCCCTTCTAGACTGGTGGAGACTACAATAGGCAGAACCTTAAATAGACTAATAAGCCCTACAACTAGAGACTTAATTACAGTCCCCAAAGATATCCTGTATTTCACTTTGCCCTCTATGGGAACCTCAAGTTTTAACATTAGAAACAAACTTTTAAAATTGCTCAAGGAATTCTACCCACAACTATGTATAAAAATTATATTCACCCCGTCTAAATCGATTTACCATTTATTTAAATACAAGGATGTTATTCCTACACTTCTTAAGTCATCCATAGTTTATCAATACAAGTGTGACCACTGTATGGGGTCATATATAGGTAAAACTAAGACATTTAAAATCTCGTATTTACGAACATCGGTAAATCGGTCCGTACAAATTTACCCCTTGGCAAACCACCTAATTCTCTCATACGTAATCACTCGCACAACAATAACCACCCAATTTCACAGTCTAACTTCGCCATACTTGCTGCCGGAAGCTTTGACCTTAAGCTTAAAATTAGGGAGTCTTTGTTTATTTATAAACTAAAACCAGACTTAAATTTTGACGAATCATCGATAGATCTGCTCTGTTTTGGTTAAGGTACTAGTTTATTTTATTTTATTTACGTTTCAGTTTTAATGCTTTTACTTTTTATAATTGTAACTTTTTAACTTCACATTTATTTACCTTTTAGTTTTAATGTTTTACATTTTCTTAGCTACTTTTTATAATTTTTTAAGTTTATTTTAAATTGTTATTAAGCAATTTGTATTTTGTATGTGATTTGGCATTTTATTGTTTTAGCCCTGAAGATGGAATTAGTGCATTCCGAAACGTTGGTACTATTAAAACTTGAAGGATGTTTGTTTTTTCTCTGGTGTTCCTGTTTATTATTGAACTGCGTTTTCCGTGCCACCAATCAATAGCCGATATATATATATAAGGTGTTTCATAAAATGTGGGACGCACTTTCAAGATGGATTCAGAACCTGAAAACAATGAAGAAAGTTTATATAAACATATGCCCGTAATCGCTTTGTTTCAGCCCGTTGTGTGTTCCAACAAGTATCCGCCTAACCTTTAAAGGAAGTGCTCAAAATCACCGCCTTGCGCTTGAATACACGCCTGAACACGCCTCGTCATAGGCTGCCTGACGCGTTCAGACATTCCAGGTATTGCTCGGATTTTCTGGCATCCTTGTTCTACACGTTGGCGAATCATTTCAACGTTGTCAATGGGTGTCACGTAAACGATGGATTTCAGATGGCCCCACAGGTAAAAATCGAGTGGATTCAAGTCCGGGGAGCGAGCAGGCCACGCAATGGGTCCTCCATGGCTTATCCATTTATCAGGGAAATGGTCATCCAAATAGTCTCTGGCTACTCGACTAAAATGAGGCGGAACGCCGTCATGCATAAACCACATACGACGTCGGACACCGAGAGGAACTTCATCTAGTAAATCGCTTAAATCATTCCTTAAAAAATTCGAATAGGATTCTCCTGTTAATCTTCCAGGCCAAACAAAAGGACTGATTAAGTTGTCGGCAATAAGTCCTGCCCATACATTGATACTAAATTATTGTTGTTGCCTTGACTAGATGATGGCATGCGGATTCTCTTCGGCCCAGTGATGAGTGTTGTGAAAATTGATCACGCCATTTCTTGTGAAGGCAGACTCATCAGAAAACAACAGGGAGGATAGAAAAAGATAGTTGTGTATCATTCGGGTGCTGACACTAGGATGTTCCTCCACGCGATTCAGGACTCGGTCCTCCAACTCAACAGTTCTGGCGCTGATTGGTCTACCACCATCTGAAACTCGCTTGTTGAATGGTCCTGTATCACCAAGACGCTCGTCTATTATCTGAAAGGTCTTCTTATCTGGCAGACGGCGATTCGGAAACCTTTCCGCATACAGACGTCTTGCTGCGGCCGCATTACACTCGGAAAGTCCATACATAAGATGCATGTCTACCATTTCTCTGTTTGAATAAGCCTATAGTCTCACTTCAAATGCACACTATCACTGAATAGCACAAAAACTTTTAAGGTTTTTTTTTTTTCACTGGACTGCGCTTATTCACGGTAAGAAGTTAAGAATACGAACAGTGAAACACAGCGATGCACCTCTGACTGACTGATGGTTCTACACTCAACGATATTGAAACATGTCATGGAGTGTACGAAACATTACACTCGGCAATGCCATACATGAAATAATTCTCGTACACACTCACAAACATTGTCGGCAAGCAGTGTTTGTAAACAGTTTGCGAAAAGAATTGCTGGAACACAAAACGGGCTGTAACTCGGAAACAAAGCGATTTCGGGCATATGTTTATATAAACTTTTTTCATTGTTTTCAGGTCCTGAATCCATCCTGGAAGTGCGTCCCACATGTTATGAAACACCCTGTGTGTGTGTGTGTGTGTTAAATTAATTTTTCATCGGATCATCACGAAAGTTCTTGGGAATGTTACTACCATACAGGGTCTCTTTTTCTAGGCGGATCTGTAGATTTAATCGGCTCGAATTTTTTAGGCTCACAGGAAGGAAGGAAGAGAAAACAAAGGAAATAGGCAGGAAAGACTAAGAGACTAAGGACCTTTCTTGGCTTATATGCCCGTGGGGGTGAAAAAGCAAAAGATCCCGAGCTGGCGAGGAACCTCTTACTTTTTCAAATCGAAGCGTATACGAACCAATAAAGGTCTTTATTCTCTTTATTACTCGTATATCCCCAACTATAAGAATTATGTTTCACTAACTGTCAAAACAAAGAGACAATTTTAATTCATTTTATTCAGAACTCTTTCCTTCATTATTATTAATAAATTTTTTATGGCATATTTTCACAGGAAATTTTTACAACAAATGGAGATCCGCAGGAAGTTTTCAATAAAAAGACACCCTGCTAGTACCATACCTGGTTCAGGAACCTAGAGTAAACAGCTGATTTACTCTTTTTGTAACCATAGGTCATTGTATCAACTGGGTAAAAATTTGTTGGCGAAATTTTAAAGGATATGTTTAAAATCTGTTTTTAGCACAAGCTAACACTATTATCTCAAATTATTATTATTTATATTTAAAATTATATATAATAGGTTACTTTTCCATCAGATAATCATAAAACTTGGTTGTATATATATGTGTGTGTGTGTGTACACCACACACACACACACACACACACACACACACACACACACCTTTCAACCTTTCAAAGGTTCCGTGCGATGATTCCTCATTTCACGAAGGTCAAGCTTGTCGCCCCTCCTCTCGAGTTGGCCTGGTGAAGTAGTGAGTTGGTTTCTTGTACTCTCCTCCTCACATAGCCAGGTACGTCCGGCTCATCAGGGATTGTTCTGAGACAGGCGTCTAATCCTCTTTTGAAGATGTCCACTGCAACTCCCTTCGTGTTACTTAGGTCTTTGGACAGCTGATTAAACAGTTTTGGTCCTCTCACAACAAAACTATTTTCTTTCAGGGTTAAGGATGTTCCCTGTCTCGCCTTTAATTTGGAAACAACACAGTTTTCCATTTCTACTTTCCACCGTTGTTTGGGGAGTTACAGGGTTCAGAGTAAGATTAGGGACTAGTTTCTCCATTATTTTCCAAGTGTAAATGATGGTGTATACTGTATATATCTCTTCTCCTTTCCAGTGAATATAGGTTTAGTTCGCGTAACCTTTCCCAGTAATTTAGTTCTTTGCACCTCTTGATCTTGGCTGTGAAGCTTCTCTGAATCCCATCTAACTGTCTAATGTCTTCTTTTTTATATGGGCATGTTAGGACCGCGCAGTATTCCAATTTGGGTATAATCAGTGTTTTCAGTAGAGGAATCATTATATTCCTATCCCTTCGTTTAAAGGTTCTCAGTATCTGCCCAGTTATTCTCTCTGCTCTGTTTACTGCTATCTTATTTTGTCTTTCAAATTTCGCATCATCAGTCATTACAACCCCTAAATCTTTTGCTCTAGAATTTCTCTGAATTTCCTGTCCATTTGGGGTATAATATTCCATGGATTTTAGGTCTTCTCTTTTTCCTTACCGTAACAGCTGAAATTTCTCAGTGCTAAACTTCATATTATCTTCCGTCCACTTGTAGGTTCTGTTTATGTCGGTTTGTAGAGATCCTATATCTTCTGGGTTTCTTATTTTTCTACTGCTCTTTGTGTCATCGGCAAAGGATGTTACTGTGCTGTCTCTAGTAACGTTCCTCATCTATGTCAGTTAGCATGATTATGAAGAGTAGTGGAGCTAATACTGTTCCTTATGGTACTGAGCTGAGGACCTCTGATTCTGATGAAGATACTCCTTGTACTGTAACGACTTGCCGCCGCTCATTAAGGAAATTATATATCCATTTCCCTACTTTTCTTGTTATTCCCATATATTTCAGTTTATGTATTATGATTCCAGCACTTGTCGAACGCTTTGGCAAAGTCTGTGTATATTACATCATAGTTTTCATTACTTTCAAGTGCATCAATAATGTTGTTGTTGTGTTCCATTAGTTGTGATAAGCATGATCTGCCTGACAAGCTCATGTTGGTTACCATTGAATTTTTTCTGAGTTTCCAAAAAGTCATAGATTTTCTGTCTAACTATTCTTTCAAATATTTTTGTGAGATGAGATGTAAGCGACACTGGCCTGTAGTTTTTGGCCTCGGATCGATCTCCTCCTTTATATATTGGGACTATGTTCCCGCTCTTCAGGATGCCCGGTATTTCTCCCGTGCCTAGTGATCGCCTCCATACCAATATAGGGGCTCAGCGATTTCATTCTTGCAGTTTTTCATCAGTGTGGCATTCCATTTATCCGGTCCTGCCGCTGAGTGTGCTTTTAGTTTCCCTATAGCTTGTGTAATATCATCTGTCTTAAAGTCGAAGTCCGTTATACTTTCCCCTTGTAGTTGTTCTTAAAAGAACGCGTTTCTATCGCATATCAGGTTGTCAGTTTTTGGGATACTGAAAGATGATTCATACTGAGCTCTTAATATTTCAGATACTTCTGTTAGATCATCAGATAAAGCACTGTTCTCGTTTTTCAGAGGTCCGATAGTCGCGTGGTTTTTCGACTTCCTCTTTGCAAAATTATGGAAGTACTTAGGCTTAACGTTTATCGCTTCTATAGCGTCGTCGTCTTCTTTTTCTGTATGCTTCTCAATTAGTTCCTGTATGACTATCGATACTCCTCAGTTTATCATTTAATATTTTCCTGATGTTATTTTTGCAGTCACTCTTTTTCTCTTTCGGAACAATGACTTCTTTTGTCTCTCGAACATGCTTCTCTTTCCTCTTTGCTGTATTTTTGGGACACGTCTTTCCACAATTTCCAGCGTCTTCTCCTCTAAAGTCATTAGCATCTCTTCCGTTGTCTTGGCCTCGAAAATGGTTTTCCAATCTATTACTTCCATGCTGGATGCAATATCTTCCTAGTTTTATAGCTTTGGAGTGAAAATTAGAAATTTCGAATTTGCTTCTTTCTGTTTTTCGTGTTCTTTCCTTTCCTGTTGCTTTTATATTGGTTGTTATTTCAATAATGTATATATATATATACAGGGTGTCCGAGAATTATCTGTACAATTTTTGGCTGTTATTAAAAGTCAACCATGAAGTGTAGAAATTCCAGTGTTGTCCCATTTTACAGAGAATCTCATTAAGTTTTTTCTGATACCACGTTTTTACAAGTTTTTTAGAAATGTACGCGGGTGACAGACATTGATGATTTAAAAGCAAGAATCACAGCTGCTATTGAGCGAATTGATGTGGATATGCTGCAGCGTACATGGCAACATTTGGAGTATCGATTGGATGTTTTGCGAATCACTAATGGGGCACATATCGAATGTTTGTAACAACGTTACTTTAATAAAAGAAACTTTTGAAAATACAGATTCTAAATAATCTTGTTTAAGAATTTTACGTGTGTTATCAAGAATTTTATTAAAAGATGAAATTGTACAGATAATGTTCGGACACACTGGAATTTCTAAAAAAACTTGTCAAAACTTGGTATCAGAAAAAACTTAATGAGATTCTCTGTAAAATAGGACAACACTGGAATTTCTACACTTCATGGTTGACTTAATAACAGCCAAAAATTGTACAGATAATTCTCGGACACCCTGTATATGAAAATTATTTCATGAAAATGACACGTGAAAAATATTTTTGATGAATAAAACCACGAAGGGAAAAGAAACACAAAGTGGTGCTCAAGCGCTTTCGTCTAATGACATCCTCAGGAACATTGAAGTAAAAGGAGAGTTCAAGACAATATATAGGTTACAAAAATATATATACAGTATGTATATATATATATATATATATATATATATATATATATGATAGAACGACGTAAGTAATAAGGAGCGTCTCTGCACACGAGGAAGAGAAATAACGAATAAATGAAAAATGAGGCGAACCGCCCGGGAATCGAACCCAGGGCCTTCCAATTGCCGGTTGGATGCGCTACCATTACACTACGGACCTCGATCAGTCATAAATCGAAATTCTCCTACATAGGGCAGAAACCAATGCCCTGAGAGGGCACCTTCGCAAATCGTGAATATGTGCATTTAACTGCAATGACCACGCAGTATATAAATGAATAGAAACGACGTAAGTAATAAGGAGCGTCTCTGCACACGAGGAAGAGAAATAACGAATAAATGAAAAATGAGGCGAACCGCCCGGGAATACTGCGTGGTCATTGCAGCTAAATGCACATATTCACGATTTGCGAGGGTGCCCTCTCAGGGCATTGGTTTCTGCCCTATGTAGGAGAATTTCGATTTATGACTGATCGAGGTCCGTAGTGTAATGGTAGCGCATCCAACCGGCAATTGGAAGGCCCTGGGTTCGATTCCCGGGCGGTTCGCCTCATTTTTCATTTATTCGTTATTTCTCTTCCTCGTGTGCAGAGACGCTCCTTATTACTTACGTCGTTTCTATTCATTTATATACTGCGTGGTCATTGCAGTTAAATGCATATATATATATATATATAATATATATATATATATATATATATATATATATATATAGTAAGTATAGAAATAAAAATTGTGGGAGGAGCAAAAACACATTGTACGGAAAACTAACAATTTTAGAACTTTGCCCGAAATTCAACATAAATTCAAATGGCTTGTTTACAACCAATTTTTTATAATTATTGTCTGAATGATACATAGGTCACAAAAGAATAAAGAAATGAAAATAAATATAAATTGGAAGCGAAAATAGATAACAAAAAAATTACAAACTGATGCCTAAATGATATATAGGTCACAACCGAAATACATAAAGAAATAAACCCGCGGATAAAAAACACAAAAAATTGTAAGCGGAGCTTACAAATTCAAGTTCAATTGGAAGGTTTACAATCAATTTAATAGATGATGCCAAAATGATATATATGTCACAAAGAAATAAAATAAAGAAATAAACCTATAAAATAAATTTAAACATAAATTGTAAGAGAAACACAAATTTATAAGGGAAAAAAAATTACCAAAGGTTTTTATAGTTATTGTCTGAATCATACATAGGTCACAAAAGAATAAAGAAATAAAAATAAATACAAATTGGAAAAAAATTACAACTGATGCCTCAATGATATATATATATATATAAAAATATAAGAAATACATACATGTACACACACACACATACACACACATATATATATATATATATATATATATATATGCACTAGAATCACAAAATAACACGTGACCTTATTAATAAGCAAACAACCACAAGGAAAAGGAAACACAAAGTCCGAGCGCTTTCGTGATATATTCACATTATCAAGGAGGAACAGAAAATATATATATATATATATATATATATATATATATATATATATATAATATAAGAAATACGCATACAACAATAAATTGAAAAATAAAATTGTAAGAAAAGCATACAAATTTATAAGGAAAAAGAGAGAAAACAAAATAAATTTTTTTACCAAAGGTTTAGCAGCCTGTCCTTGTTTAAATCCATTCTGAAGGAATTCAGAGCAACGGGATCGAGTTGAAACAGACCTTTACTCATGTTAAAGTTATTTGTAAGTTGAATTATAGCAGACTCAAGAATATTTGTATTAATAATGTTGCTAGAGTGAAACAAAACTGAAGCATTATTCCAGTCAATACAATGGGATAACTCTGACAAATGGACAAAAAGGGCACTGGACAACTGTCCCGTTCTAACGGAATATTGATGCTGTTTTACACGCGTTTGCAAATCCTTTCCCGTCTGACCTATGTAAAAGAAATCACATTGTTTACACCCAATTTTAGAGATAATGCCTAAATTATTGGTAGGGCTATTTTTTACTATGATGTTTTTCACAATATTGTTATATGAAAAAAACTACACTGATATCCAAAAGTTTAAGTACATTAGCAGTGCCTAAGAAGCCCGGGAAAAATGGAAGTACTAAAATATTGTTGGACAAGATGCGAGTGTTATTATTCACACGATAGAAGGTTCGTTTAGCCTTATTAAGACAAGATTCCATGAACGCAGATGGGTAACACAGCTCACTTCGAATACCGTTAATATTTTCCAATTCGGCATCGATGTATTCCGGACTGGCGATCCTAAGAGCGCGGAGAAACATTGAGGAAAATATGGCCGCCTTAATAGGGATGTCGTGTCCAGAGTAAAAGTGTACGTAGGACAAATTGTTTTTTTCCGATAGATACTAAACTTAAAACCTGGGCTATCCCTATGTACACGCACATCCAAAAACGGGATTGAGTTGTATTGTTCCACTTCTAAAGTAAACTTAATGGAGGGGACTTGATCATTTAACTGCAGGAGGAAGTCATTCAGGTCACGATTCATGGGCCAGATACATAAAATATCGTCGACGTACCGCAACCATGGGATGCCAACCCCCAGGATTCTCGGAACATAAGTAATTTCAAAAAACTCCATATAAATATTGGAGAGGAGGGACGACAAAGGGTTGCCCATGGCCATCTCAAAAACTTGTTGATAATGCTCGCCATTGAAAGTGAATTTACAATCCTTGATACAAAGCTTAATAAGTTTCAAAACAATGTGTGCAGGTAGTGACAGATCATACTTATGTAATTCTCGGGCGAGAAAGTCAAGCATATCGTCAATCGGCACTTTTGTGAACAATGAACAAACGTCAAAACTAATCAATCTATCGTTGGTATCACTGCGAACATTATTCAATTTTTCAGTAAGATCCATGGAATTTTTTACATGTGAATCAGAGATAGTTCCAAGAATGGGGGACAAGACATTGACAAGCCATTTGGAGAGTTTATAGGTAATAGAGCCCACCGAGCTAATAATAGGGCGCATATGGTTGCCAGGTTTGTGGGTTTTAATAAGACCATAAAGGTAAGGAAGAGAAGGTGAAGTGGACAAGAAAAGGGGAATTAAGTCCTTATGATCTTTGAGAATGCGTTTCAAGCCACTATTGAATGATTTGATGACATTATCCTGCGGGTTCTTCCTAAGTTTCACGTATGTGGCGGGGTCCTGAAGCAGCTCGTTCATCTTTCCAATGTAGTCCACTTTGTCCATAATGACTAAGGTGTTAGCCTTGTCTGCTTTAGTAATATGGAGCTCACTATCTTTTTTTTAATTGTGAAAGGCTATTGCGAAAACGTTTAGGAAAGTTATCTTCGTAAGTAATATTCGCAGCACCATAGACAAGGCCTTTAACTATGTTAACCAAAGACTGAGGAAGGTTACACTGTTTTTCAAAACAAGCAAGACTATGACAAATTTGTAAAGCAGTAGGTTTTTTAACAATAAAAAAGGACACCAAATCCAAGGGCATTTTTTGCATCGTCACTAATGTTTTTCGAAGAAAGGTTCACAGCACATTTTGAGCTTGCTTTTTTACTCCACTGAATATTTCGAATGAGACTTCTAATTTTGCGATCCAAAATGTTACGAAGTGAAGAAGTTCTCCGACGCAACTCGTAAATTATATATAGTCTTGAACTCTCCTTTTACTTCAGTGTTCCTGAGGATGTCATTAGACGAAAGCGCTTGAGCACCACTTTGTGTTTCTTTTCCCTTCATGGTTTTATTCATCATATATACCGTATATATGTATGTATGTACTGTATACAGTGGGTTTTTTGTTTAAAAAAAAAGGTACCGGTATTCGTATTTTGATAAATTGTAAAATTCCTCTCCCACCCTTCCCCTCTTCCTGCTCCCCCTCCCCCTTCTCTATTGAATTTGTGACGAACTTTTAATAAAAAAGTTGATGATAAAAATCAAAAATCCCTAATAGAAATGTGAATGTTTGACATTTATAGACGCCGTTTATTACTTTGAGTTTTAAAGAATTAAAAAAGCGTACCAAAACTGTTTCATAGAAAATTCCAAATTTTCATCAAGTGAGTCAGTCGAGATGAGAACGTTAATTTATTTGACCGGACGTGTGTCAACGTCGCTCTGAAAAAAAGGTGCCGGTATGCCGTACCGGCGCGTACCGTCACAAAAAAAAACAATATATATATATATACACGTGTGTGTGTTTTAAAATACAAGATCTTTAATATAAACTACGATTCGGGAACGTCCGGCAGGTACTAAGACACCTTTGAGTCGGGGGTCCGAATCCAGTGCTGCCGAGAGTTGCGATTGTCTTTGCTGGTTTTTGCCTATAGGGATAAAGAGAGCGGAGCAGAAATGTTCACCATTCTTAGTTCTAGCAAAAATAATTTCAAAGATAGATTTTTTGGGGAATTCCACATCAGTTGTCTTTTAAACCACTGTAACATTAATGACAGATCGAAGCTCAGGGAGCGCGAAGGACATCCTCAGAATACAGTACGTATTTCTAAGATACGAGTAAGTATGGGAAATAAGGAGAGCAGAACAGAAATCTTCACCATTTTTGCTTCTAGCAAAAATATTTTTTTAAGGTAATTTAGCGATATTCTACTAAAGTCATCTTTTAACCCACTGCACCATTAAAAACGATCGAGGGTCAGTAGCGCGCGGAGCGCCCCCTAAAAGGGGTCAAGCCCACTCCAGTTTTTATTATAGTTCTTTCGAAGATGTAGTTCCAGTATTTAGCCAGGTTGGACGAGTTACTGTTTTTGCTGAGAGTCGATTGAAGGCCGAGACGAACTATTTTTAGGGTTTTATATCGTCGTTGTCCTAAAGCTTATTTAAATGTTTCAGCTATCATTTTGGGTTCTCCATTTTCTGATAGGTTACGCTATGCATAATAATAATGCATGCATTATTTAAATAGAAGATGGGTTTTTTCCTCGCCTTTTTGGACTAAAGGGTTTTATTTTATGCTGGCTGGTCATGCGTGTAAAGTATACGAATTTTGAAAAATACAATTCTAATTTTTGCATTTAATAAAGTACTATAATTTCATTTTTATTTTTATGTGCGAGTGTGTGTGTCAGAACACTCGTATGCCATTCTGATTCCTATATAGTTGGTGGAAGCATTTAATTGTAGTGTAAAACTTATACTCAAACTCTGTCGGATCATCCGTCTTGACGATTTTCTAATTATTAACTGCATGAAGTTTGTTTAAAATTCAGTAAACAAATATTTCTTCACGGTAAAATTCCATAATTCCTTCATCCTTATGTATTACTATATTGAGAATTTAAACCTTCAGTGACTGTCCAGTAATAGTTTAAAAGGGGCCAACAGTACCTACCCCCTTCAATCTCTCAAAGTGATCATGAGCCAGTCCAAAAATATTTTCCAAAGATGGATGCTATTGAGAAGATGGAAGCTGTACGTACTCCCGGAAGGGTTTTGCACATTCACGAGAAGCTTTCGTCGCCGTCAAGGAAGCTTCCGATTTCTGAGAAGCTTAGAAGGCACAAGGCGAAGCTGGCTAAGGCACAAGAACTTCGAGGAAAACTCATTATGGCTAAAACAGAAAAGCTCAAAGATTTGTTCAGAAAGGTATAGTATTAATATTGCTGAGCCTGTGCATATAGCCACTCTATATTTATATAGTAGGCCGGGTCGAAAAGGGGTCAAGGTCAAGATTTTGCTTAGGTACATATTGTGAGGTTGATCATTTTGTAATAGTAGTATCCACACCAAAAATCAAGGCTGTGGGACCTTCGCTACCCCCCCCCCCCCCTACCGATACTCACTTTTTTCCATATGAATTTGTATGGGAAATAGGCCAAAAATCGAAAATCGTAAAAATCGACCCTAAATATTAATTTTTTTGCTTTCGGATAGCCAAAATCGAGTTCCCCGGCACGAATTACATCAGAATAGACCATTCACAAATTTTTTTGCGATCGAGGGGTAGGGGGTAGGGTCTTAAATCCGGTGCTGACTCATAGCACCAGATATAAGACCTAATATTACATTATTTTTGTTTTTTTCTTCCAGATTCCTATTTAGGTACCTAGAATGTTAAAAGTTTGTATTAAAATATGTTTGATTTTAAAATATCAGTAATAAATAAAATATAGTTAAAATCTTATTAAATTAAATTATTGCTACTAGAAAAAGAAGCCACAATGCAGCCTTCGGATATCCAGCAAAATTTTCATCTGCCATGACGCCATCAAAAGCTGATGTTGTAAGGCACTTCCATTTTATTGTTAGAGAGGAAGAATCTAAAGCACAGGGTAAAATAAGTAAAAATGATTGCTATAACGTAGTTGTTCAAGATATAAAAGAAATTTGGCAAAAGTTTTCTTTCCCAACAATTGATACAAAGGGAATTTATGTTAGAGTTACTAGACTTATAGAAGATGCTGATAAGTTAACTAAATGCCCTATGATAAAAAAATGAAAAATATTATGAAAAATTAAAGAAATATGACGAGATGTTTGACATATCTCCATGCCACTGTTATGATAAAGGCATAAGGGATAGAAAACTTTGTAGGTGTGAACATAAAATACCTATTATAGAATGGGAAGTTTTTATTGGTCAAAAAGAAAGAAAAAAAAACCAGTTAGGAAAAATTGATAAAAAAACTACTTCAAGTAATTTGAGAAAGTTGGGCAAAATCCAAAAAGCACAGGAAAGGGAAAAGAAATCAAAAGAAAAATTAAGAGAAGCAAGGGAATTTGCATCATCAGGAATGAAAAAAAACAGTTTTAGGTCAAAAAATTTATTGAATTTCTCTTTAATTTCTAAATTTCTACCAATAATAGCTAAAAATTTATGTATTAAATTTTTTTTCATGCATTTTTGTATTTTTAAATTTTTTTCATTAAAAAATAAATATAACTTTTATAAGCGAACTTTGGTAATAATAAAAAAATTTCGAAATCACAAATTATCGAATTTTATGAATTTTATGAAAACTGAACCACCTCACACTATATGTACCTAAGAAATCAAAATTTTCGACCCGGCCTATTATATAGATAGTGAGGCTGGAGTTATAGTATTTTACTCTTTGTAGGATTATTTCCATTGTATTTATTTATTTCATAACTAATCTTTATGACCATTGTATATATCATTGATTATAGCGTAGATAGCCATTCAACTGACGTCTTGCGGGCCGCATCCATCCCATTTGACAGTTTTGTTTGGCACCCGGCCTTGAAATTTTTGTCGGAAAATTCCCATTAATATGTTCAGTGGTATCTTTTATTATTAAAGTGTTTTAGTATTAATGGCGAGATTACATTGTAATGTAAGAACAACATTTGTTTAATTTTTCATGGCTGTACACTTTGAGTCATTATTATTTTAAGTGAAATTGTTTTTTCATCCATATTTCACTGACGAGGTCCAGCTGCCGGAAAGCTGAAGGTGAAAGAAAGTAATCCCCCGAGTAAACAAGTTGGCCAACCCCAGTTTACAGGGTAGAAGTGTGCTGCTTACTGTTCATTCTTGTAAAAATGCCTTCGTCCGTTAAGTTCTTTAATATGCGTAGCTTATTTTCATTTGTTCATGACTGAAAGTCACTGGAAGTGTTCCATGGCAGATTTATAAGATCAAATAGTTTTATTAAAATTATATAACAGCGGAATTGCACCTTTACTTAAAAAGGAAGTAATTTTTATATCTTTTTATGGGGAAAAAATAGAAATTGCCAGTAACACTAATGTCATTAGCCATGACGTAACCTTTTTGTTGTAAAAAACGACATAGTAGTCTAATTCAGTCAGTAAAAGCCTGTCGTATCAAATGATGATGATGATGATAATGTTTTGGGGTTGTTTAACGTTGTTGGTAATAGCAAAGATAATGCGACAGAGGGGACCTACAGCTTCACGCGGGATCTGAACCACGAATCGCTACGTCATTTGGACGCGGAGGACGATCACGCATCCAACTACTATCCAGACCCAGTGTTGCTTAACTTCGCCAATCTAATGGGGAGCAGTGTTGCGACATGGCCACGACCTATCCTTATCGTACCAGATACGGAGGCTTAAAGCCAATCCCCTATTGTCGGCTTACATTTTGGTCGTAGTCACGTATGACGTTATGAAACTATCACATTATCCAAGATGTGGAAACGAGTGGGAGATTAGAACTCCATTGTATTGAGGGATTCCATTTAATTCACGTATGGGCTAAACATTTGGCATCCCTGGTTTTGTGTCCCTTTCTATATTGTACGCAGCATATCCGGATTAAAGTTATATACGAGACTACCCAACATAACCCGTGTTGGTGTTGGTGTTAAGCGAATTGCATTGATCCAGTGCTGCTTCAGTCAGCTCTGATATGAAAAAGTTGATAGAAATTGCTATGTAGAGCCATTATAATAATCCAGTATTAACTCAGGAATAGGCATTATTGATGGTCTTTTTACATTAGCTTAACTCTGTAAAAGTAACACACTAACTTAAATTCACTTCCATTAACTTGCGAAAACTATGAATGGACGTATTTTTCAGATCAATGAAGTAAACATCGACAAAGAGCGCTTGCTGGTTGAGAAGAGAGGCTTGTTCGAGCGTAAGATGGAGAGGGCGGAGGAGAAGAGGCGGTGCCACCTGCAAGAAATCGTTAACAAAGCGCACGACGAGGAAAATAAAGCGAAGGAAATTGCTTTCATTAATGGATTGGAAGCTCAGAATAAGTTGCACGACATTATGCAGCAACATCAGGTGAGGGTAGTTGGATGCTGCGGAGGGAAAGGAACGACATACGGTATAACCATTTCGTCAACGAGACATTCTATGGACACTAATTTAAACTAATGTAACCCGAGTCTAACCCTCTAAAATTTGATTAATCGCAAATGATTTGAGTGCTTTCGGTCCCAAGTTTAAGCGTCGTACCCACCCCATCGAGCGGTGGTTTCCAAACATTTTTGACTGACGGAACTCTCAATCCATTAGTTATGTTTTCCCGGTACCCCTCCTCTCGCAATGTGAATGGACCGCTCTATCAAACAAAATATTTTTCAACGAGAAGGATTTTGAATAGATAGCATTGTTAACTATTCAGATTTATTTTAATTAAACATTGAAATATGAATTGCTAATGTCTTATTGTTACCGTACGTTTCCAAAAACGTATACAAATTTTTTCAAAATCACTGGTCACAAAAAGTCAAAATATAGAAATCAATGAAGTGTCTTTGCTTTTTCATTCGTCTTAATGAGAAACATGGGATCGATGAACTTACAGGTGTTCTTTATTCTGGGATGAATGATGGACAAACACACACATTTGTTTCTTTTCGACAGTCTGTAGTTTTTCCTTCTTACTTTTCGTGTTCGTTGGTGCGAAAAATCCAACTCGCACGAATAAGATGTGGAAATTTGCAAAAGAATCCTAAGTGCCTTTTTCACTGTGTTGGGGTATTCTCTTTTTATCTGTACCCAGAAGGTATCCAGTGGTAGTTCCACTCGCGGCGCATCTACGGCACCCCGGTTGGGAACCACTGCCATAAAAAATGGGAAACAAATCTTTAAGTAATGTATTTTTACAGAAGGCAAAATGCAAAAAGGAAAAGTAAATTCTTAGTGACCATTTCCACTGTCCTTATGAATGGTCAAATAACTACTACTTTGTTATTTATGATAGAAAAGTTTTTGTTTGATCATCCATAACTTTGTGAAGATGATCCATAAGAATTTTTTTTACATAATTGAAAGAGCATTAACGTAGCTTTATTTTACCTTCTGTAAACATTCTTGGTTCGTGTGTAGTGCGAGGTAATGTTTTATTGGTGCTTTGGGTTGCACGCATCTTGCCGAGTTAAAAAGTACGTAGTTTTATAGGAGCCAGTAGGAGTCGTGTTGTGGTCTTCCAAAGGTCAGTGACTTGGATTTGATTTTGATTTTTTTCCGACCCCTATATCTTCTGAACCATTTTTTTTATGCAGGAAGGAAGTGCCAAGGGTGAATGCCCGCAAAAGCCGCCGCCCCCCCCCCCCTAATAGAAGAAGAAGAGAACTAAAATCAAGGTCTAGAGTTTTCGAGATGCTTAGACACTCTGCGTTTGAAAGATTGGAGGTCACAGGCAGAGGGAAAGATGGATTGAGGAAGATTGTTCCAGAGTTCACCGGTTGAGTAGATAAAAGACCGGAAATACCGATTAAGCCTTGCGTTAGAGAGTTGGATAGAAAAAGAATGAGAAAGTGTCGAAAGTCTGGTGCAGCGTGCTCTCCTTAAAGGAGGAGGAGGCACGCAGTTAGAGTTCAGAGAGTAGTGTCCGTTATAATAGCGAGAGTAAAGAGAGAATGAGGCAACATTACGGCGAAGAGAGAGGGATTGAAGACAGTCAGTAAGAGACGGGGAATTAATGAGACGCAAAACCTTTGATTCCACTCGGTCAAGTAGAGTCGTGTGGGTTGAGCCACCCCATACATGAGAAGCATACCTTTACAGAGACAGCAACTGAGTCGGGGTGAAGAAATTTCGGAGTGGTACAGCATACCTAACCTCTTAGAAGCTGTTTTGGAAAGAGAGTATATGTGATCTTTCAAAGAAAGATAGAAAAGGAAACGCCAAGAATGTTAAGAAAAGAGGAAGGATTGAGTTGTGTGTTGTTGAAGGTAAGGGGATACTCGTGTGGAAGATTGTGACGAGTAGACAGATGGAGGAACTGAGTTTTTGAGGCAGTGAAAGCCACAAGGTTTTCTCTGCCCCAATCAGAGATAGCAGAAAGATCAGAGGTCAGGTGCCCCATAGCCGTCCCATGCGAATCGTAGAGTGACTGTTGAGAGGGATGCTTTGGGAAGTGGGTGGAGAAGTGAAGAGTGGAATCATCGGTATAGGAGTGAATAGGACAGGAAGCGCGAATTAAAAGATCATTAATAAATAAAAGGAGAAGAGTGGGTGACAGGACAGAACCCTGAGGAACACCACTGTTGATAGCTTTGGGAGAAGAACAGTGGCAATCTACAACCGCAGGTATAGATCGTTGAGAAAGGAAATTAGAGATGAAGGCACAATAGAAGGATAGAAACCGAAGGAGGGCAGTTTCGAAATTAAAGATTTGTGCCAGACTCCATCAGAAGCCTTCTATATGTCTAGCGCAATAGCAAAAGTTTCACCGAAATCCCGAAAGGAGGATGACCAAGAGTCAGAGAAATATTGAAGAAGATCGCCAGTAGAGCGTCTCTTCCGGAACCCATACTGACGATCTGAAAAAAGATTGAGAAGAGAGGTGTTTAAGAATCTTCCTATTAAGGATAGATTAAAAAACTTAGAAAGGCAAGAAATCAAAGCAATTGGACAATAGTTGGAGGGTTGAGAGCGGTCACCTTTCTTTGGGACAGGCTGAATGAAAGCGAACTTTCAGCAGGAAGGAAACGTACCAGATGAGAGACAAAGACGAGAGAGTTTGCCTAGGCACTGTAGGCAGGGTGTCAGCACTGAAGCACAGTTCTTAAGAACAACAGGAGGAACATCATCAGGACCGTACGTCTTCCTGGAGTTATGCCCAGATAGGGTAGAAAGAATATCTTTGGAAAAGATTCAAATTTTAGACATAATGAAGTCAGAGGGAGGAGGAGATGGAGGAACAGCACCGGAATCGTCCATGGTTGAGTTGGAAGCGAAGAGTTCAGCTTTGTCAGGAGAAGAGACGGCAACTGAGCCATCAGAATGGAAAAGAGGAAGGAAAGAAAATGAAGTAAAGTTGTTGAAGAGGTTCTTAGCTAGATGCCAGAAAGAACGAGAAGGATTAGAATTGGATGGGTTTTCACATTTTTGTTGAAGATTTTGCACGATTCCGGATAGAAATATAAGTTGAGTGAGAGTCAGGAGTTGGATGGCGACGGTACCTTCTGTTGCGGATAGCATTCGAACAAGTTAAACCAAGGCTTTTTTGCATTAATAGTAGGAATAGAATATGGAATGTACCCCTCCATGCCCGAGAGAATCACCTCCGTGATGCGCTCAGTACATTCGGAAGGGTCCCTGCCACGGAATCGGTAATCATTCCTTGGGAAATCACAGAATTACTGCCAAAGTGCCCTCTCTTGGGAGGATCCAAAGGCCGGATTGGAGCGATAGGACAGGAAACAGATATAAGATTGTGGTCTAAGGAGCCCAACGGAGAAAGAAGTCTCGCATAGTAAGAAGGATGAGAGGTAAGAAATAAATCAAGAATGTTGGGCCTATCTCCAAGGCGATCGGGGATACGAGTAGGGTGCTATGCAATCTGCTCTAGGTCATTTAGGATAGAAAAGTTGTAAGCTAGTTTACCAGGGATGTTAGTGAAATGGGAGGAAAGCCAAAGGTGGTGGTGAACATTGAAATCTCCTGAAATGGAGAGTTCAGCAAAGGGGGAGGGAGATAGAATGTATTCCACTTTGGAAGTGAAGTAGTCAAAGAATTTTGGAGAGTCAGTAGAATTAGGAGAAAGGTAAACAGCGCGGATGTAATTAGTTTGAGATTGGCATATAAGCCGTATCCAGAGGGTATAGAATTCGGAAGATTCGAGTTCGGGAATATGAGAACAAGTTAGGTCATTGCGTACATATACGCAACATCCACCTTTGGAGTGAAATTGAGTATAGAGAAAGTAAGAGGGTACGGAAAAGGGGTTTCTGTCAGTCGTCCTAGACACCTGAGTTCCAGTGAGGAAAAGATGTTGAGGTTTCGAGGAGGAGAGGTGGTGGTCAAGTTCAACAGTTTGAAAATTTGAGAAAAGGCCACGAATGTTGCAGAAATTAATGAAAAGTGAATCAGGCAGAGGCCCAGAACATCTCGAATGGGCGGTAGCAGATCAAGCCCCGCTGCCTCGGTCTGCATTCCCGGTATCGGCAGCGGGAGAGCCAGAAGTGTGGACATTTATGGTCCCCTCCCCCAGGGGACTCCGATGCTCTTGAAGTTAATGCCATTTTTTTTTTAAATTTTGAAAAGATTATGCAGTGTGCAAGATGCATGTATATACATATAGTGAGGAATAGGGAGAGAAATGTGTTTGAGAGCATGCCGGACTGCTCACAAGGTAGATGAGACGCGAAAAAAGATCAGCTAAGGAGGACACTGACAGGAGAAACGGGAGTTCCAGCACCCCGTATCTTCTGTCTAATGTCCCCCCCCCTAGAGTACTTCCTTTGTCGATTGGTGTCTACAATCTCCTCCATGGAGGAGATTGTCGCATGGAGATGATAATTGGCTAAACGAATTCTCCACCCAAAATAACCTTAGACAACAAAAATAATTAAAATCAGAAGAGGTACTTGGCGCTTGTACTGGAATGTCCTCTTTGTCGTATTCGGTTTGAAGTTTACAGAATTTGTTTGTATCATTTGGGATTACTTAAACAATTTCGCAAATGTGATTGAGCGTTTGTTCACTTTGATAAATCGTAAACGTTCTTTTGATGCCTTTCAGTGTCTTGAATCGAGGTTGGCTGATATGGCGGAAGAAAGGTGTCGGAAGCAGGAAGAGAAAGCGGCAAAGGAAGCAGCCGCGCAGGAAAGGAGGAAGGCATTAGAAGCAGAGAGACAGGTAGGGTAATGTTTGATCAGTTGATTGATAGGTTGGTTGGTTATTAACCGAATCGCAATTAGACGTAGGCACTATTTTTATCGCTTCGATATCATTATATCAACATTTTGTTAGTTTATAGCATACGTGTTACGTTTCTAAGTAGTTTCCAAAGTTCTTCAACCGCGGGGCTACGTCGTGGTTATGTTACAACACCGCTTCCCGTTAGATCAGCAAGGTTTAGCTATGTTAGGTCTGTTCAGTAGTTGGATGGGCGACTGTCCTTCGCGTTCTGATGACGTAACGACCCGTGGTTCGAATACCAAGTAAAGCCGAAGGTCTCTTCAGTCACGAGACTTTTGTCATTACGAAGGGTGTTTACCCCAAACATCGCAATTATTCTTTAAAAGTAGTCTTGCTTGGATGCATGAAAATGCATTGATATTTCCATTCACTCGTACCTCGTGACAACAGGTGTTTATATTATGAAGCGTAATTTATAAAAATTTTATAAACCCTAACAACAACAAAGGATATCCCGTACTTCTGAGTCTTCTGCTCTTACTTGCAACCTTTCCTTGTGTTGCTTAAAGGCCAGAATGTTGGAGCTGTGTGAAAAGCGTCGTAAAAGGTGTGAGCGGATCGACCGCCAGCAAGCGGAGAGGAGAGAAGAACTGCTCGAACAGGCGAGAGAGAAAGCCAGAGACAGGGAAGAGAGACTCTCGGCACTCCAACAGGTAAATACCGAGTGAATTACGTCAATAAAGCCGCAGTAAGAAGTGGATTTATTGGAAGCCCAAGTTAAGGTCTTCATGAGGCGCGACCTTAGTATAGGTCGAAAGCTCGAGTTCTAATAAATCCACTTCTCACTGTGGCTTCATTCCTTCAATTCAACTTCTCGTAATTGAGAAAATTCACCTAAATCTATCTATCTGTCTATCTATCTATCTATCTATCTATCTATCTATCTATCTATAGGTAGTATTTCTATCTTACTGGTAAACTTTAACCGAGTTGATTGTTAATGTTAATGATGTGTAAAGTCGTGCCCTGGACGATGAAAAGTAAGTTGTCGAGTTATCAGGGGATAAGCAAAAGAAAATAAAACCTGTATGAGTATTACACTTGTCATTACATTGGAAAATCCCGGCTGTTACTGCAATATAACTTCCAGAGTTATCATCATCATTAGAAAATAAGTACTACTACATAATTCAGTTTCGATTACTTTTAGTTTGGGATTGTTTGGTTTTTAGGTTGTGATTTGATCAGGTCTTGTATAAACTTTTAATAATTTTCCAGTCTTTTTTAATTTTCTACCAATTTAAATTCATTCGTACATAATTTAAGATATTGTAGGATCTTTCAGATAGTTTTGAATTTGTTTTGTAGGTAGGAATCTCTCGTATAGATATGTTTTCCTCGATCAATCAATGTAAATATTTCATTGATTTTTTTTAACGACTTAAGATGGATGTAGATTGTAGAGTCTGAAAAGTGAAAAGGCAATAAATTGGAAAACAGAAGTAATGAGACTCGTTTCCCACTTACAGCTGTGGTCAAAAGAGTTGAAACGCCTTAAATTTTTTTTAATGAGATATATTAACAGAAATCACGTACAACATCACTGCACTAAATATATTTTGGGTATCGATAATGAATTTAATAACATTTGTCAAGATTTGTGAACTTCTCAGAAAGATTTGGTGTAATTATTATTTGCTATATTAGTTTTAATGTATAGTTTGCTATATTAGTGCTTTTTCAACTTTTGCAGTTTCTTGGTAAGTATATTTAAATCACAAATTGGTAAGAAATTCAATACATCAACCATGTAAACAGGTTGATGTATTGAAGTGATTATAATGCAGGTTTTATTTGACTTTATCAGCCAAACTAAAAAAGTACTTGGGTGATGCGACACTTTTGGCTTTAGAATCTATCTTTGTTTTAATTTTTGTGCCTTGACTCGCATCACTGTCAGAGAGTTTTAAATGACATTAAGGTAGAATCACAGTTTAGCGTCGTAAATTTTTTTTTTTTAGCGATATCCTATTTTGGCTTCCCAAATTATTCAACCAACCAAAAATAAATGGCACTCCAACACTTTCAAAATTTTTGTTTATGTTAATTAGGTTAATTGACTGCCCGGTTAGGTCAACTGTACGCCCTTGACGATTGGTTAAGTCTTGATATTTTCGTTAGTTTAAACGAAAATGTAACGACTTAACCTAACCAATCGTCAAGGGCGTACAGTTGATCTAACTGGTTGGTTGAATAATTTGGTATGAAAATAGGATATCGCCAAAAAAAATTTTTATGACGCTAAACTGTGATTCTACCGACATTAAATTTATATCTATGACTTTTTTTTATATTACCTGCGTAGGTCTTAAAAGAAAGCATCTTGAAAACTAATTATGGCATATCCACTCAGATACACTCACTTCTGTAAGTTTTGCTGATAAAATCAAATAAAACCTGCATGCTACTTATGAGTAGCAATGTGCATTTGATATATTGAATTTCATACCACTTTGTAATTTAAATATACTTACCAAGAAACTGAAAAACTTAAAAAAGTATGACATTAAAACTAATGTAGCAATAATAATTACACTAAATCTTTCTGAGGAAGTTCACAAATCTTGACAAGTGTTACTGAATTCATTACCAGTACTCAAAATGCATGTGATGTTACAGGTAATTTCTGTTAATACTTCTCTCATTCAAAAAATTTTAAAGTGCTTTTAAATGCCATTTTGCTGCATTGCCTTTTGATTTTGCTTTTCTTCTTTAAGGGTGGTTATTGCGCTTAAAACGTATTCGGTTGTAGGGTCTTTGACATGGCAATATAGCAAGAGGCACCAGGGTTTGACTTTTGATTTTTTCTTCTTCCCAGGCGCAGCAAGCGAAGGAATCCGAACTCGTGAAAAAGATTCAGCAAAAGCAGGAGGAGACGGCTAGAAGACACGAAGAAAACATCGAACAGATCCGCCAGAAGGCTTTGGAGTCCTCCATTATGAAATACTCCAGAGGGAGCGATGAAGCGCCCAAGTTGAGGAGGTAACGTTAAACTTAGATATTCTGGTGAAGAACAAATAATATCAGGAACCCCTCTTTTCCTCTGTGGAGTCGGGTAGGCATGAACTCCCGAAAGAATCACCTGAGCCCGGGCACTCGGAGTAGGTGGCAACCTGAATCCAGTCTCCAACCAACCAAGCCAACGATTGTATGACAAGAAGCTCGCGGCAAAGGTTTTTTCTTCCTTTGGAGACTTTTAATTGTTTCCTCTTTTTAGGTACGAGACGAAGAAGATGTGTACCTTATGTAACTTCGTTATTACGAGCGAAGTGTATCTTTTGAGCCATTTGCGAAGCCGGCGTCACCAAGAAGCGCTGAAGGAACTCCACGAGAGAGATGTCTCATTAGAAGAGAGTGAAACGTACAATCTGAAATTCATCCTTAATGCTCCGGCTAATATCGACGATCCGCAGGTCTTTAGTTTGCCACTCTATTGCCTTTTCCCTTTAATACTCTAATTTTGGTCACCGACTCGAGGTGAAATCTCTTATTGCATAGTTCGAAAGCTTTTGTAATTTGTAGGTTTTTTTTTTTAATTGCTCAATAAGGTAGGCGGTTTTTGCAATTCAAATATATTTGTTATAGTGAACTTTTTTCATTCTTAAGCACAAGTTTAGGGATCGGACTGTTTACTGCATATTCTAAAAGTTTTATTAAAATAATGTAATTGTAATGTTTGTGTTCTGTCGTGAACCCGTCTTGACAACCTTCTAGTTTAGTTATTAACTCGTCACGTTTGGCGTAGTACTTTAATCTTTAGTATTTATTAACATTTTACGGTTTCTTACTCTCTAAGGCAATGGTTTTCAAACTGCTTTCCGCGAGATGTCTTCGGGAGTTCCACGAAAAATATTTGGTAGTGGCGGAAATTTCAATTTTGGAGCCACCCTAGTTTTGAAATGGAAATTTTAATATTTTAAATCGTGATATTCGCTTATTAATGATTTTTTATCGTGCATGATTGACCCCTACCTTAAAAACTAAGTCTGACCACCTCGTTTACGTAGCTGCCTTTTCCCATGAAAAATAGGCAGAATATAAGAAACGTGTTAACTATATTTCAAAATGTGTTGAAGCGGTTTGGCCATATATTACAAAATCAGAGTTTAGTAGAATTACGTACATCTAAAAATAAGGCTATTTTACAGCAGGATTACACGACACGGATTTAAATTTTGAAGGATTCTTTGGCGTGAAAAGTTTGAAAACTACTTCTCTAAGGCCTCAGTCCTTGTTCCTTTTTATAGATATAGTAAGTCGGTAGTTATTTTTACTATTATTATTTAGGTGACGAGAGACAAGGAACGTCAGAAGGCGCTGAAGAAACGCTGCAGAAAAATCCGTACGAGAATGACGGCTAGAGGGAAAGAGTTTCTAGAAGGTTACAACACCCCAGTGTCCAAAGACACCCCCTTCAAGAATCGCATGGCTAAGTCTCTGACTCAGATCGGGAAACTCTTTTCAAACCAAGGTTCGGGTCCTTGGCCCGCTTCCGACGTGGCGTTACTAGACAGACACTTATTGGAGCTTCTCAGAGTACTCGAGAAGAGAAACGAAGGAGAACAGAATGTATTCGCGTCCCTCGACGGGTTTCGTCGTCTGTTTCGTCTTTTGGACCTCATCATTACAGACGATAACAGCCCCTGCGTCGTCCCCGCTCGTTCTCTCGCCTTCAGCGCCAGAGTTATGATAGCCGCCTGCAAACAATCGAGCGAGAATTGCCGCTTCCTTCTGTACTCAAACTCAACCGGAAGCATCGTCGATCAACTCATGCGAAGACTGAACGACATGTCGGCGGATATGGCGAGGAGTGGAAGCTCGAGCAGCCTCAATACCATTGCTTCATTGCCTTCAGATCCGGCAGCAGCTGCTCACATGGAGGTAAATTTGAGAAATGACGTAACTTTCGGTATAGAGTTTTTGGTAGCGTTTGTAACTCCAAACTGCATGCGTTTAGGTTCAGTTTGAAAGCTTGTGATAAAGCGTTGAGTTCATTAAAATCACTTAAAAGTGTGTTTGTTGTGGTTGTGGGAGAGGGAGTAGTTCAGCTATAAAAATTTATGTAAAAAGTATTTAGAACTTTGCATGAGAATTTTTTATTATTATTATATACAGTCCAGATATATATATATATACAGGGTGAGTCAAGTCTCCATACATAGGCAAAATTGTCACTTTATTATGCAATCACTTGTAAGTCACAAAATATGCTCTATGTGGGCACCATTACACTGAATGCACATACGGATGCGTTCCTCCCAGTCATGGCAAACGCGCGTTAACACGTCTGGTGTTATGTGTGCACAGTCTAGGGGGGTCGAAATTTTGTACTCTTATTCTACACACTGCTCGGAGTTTCCTTTGGGCCCCTAAACAACATACTGTAATTACACCGCTATGCGCCCCCCCCCCCCTTTTTTTAAATTGAAATGAAATTGAAACCAATTCTTTGAATAAAAAAACCTGATAAATGACAAAGATTAAAGTAAATAATGATATAAGTAAAGTTAAAGTAAGTTTTATATATATATACAGGGTGTCCCAGGAGGAAATGTCAAGAATGCACCATTTGACTCTGGGTATTTCTAAGTAGAAAGTATTATATCGATATGGGTCTGATTCCCAACCATTACCGAGATACAGGCCTCTACATTTGGGTAATTAAAACATAATAAAAAGGCGATCTTAGATCTATTTAATGACACTGCACCTCCACGTTTGCAGAGTACACAACACACCCTGAAAAGAAACGTGACTCAGTGAGCAGGTGTTAAGACCTACCTAAATAAAAAATGTAAATAAATAATGTGAGGATCTGCACAGTTGCCAATGTATCATTAAATGTCATTGAATATTATCTAAGATCGGCTTTTTATTATGTTTTAGTTACCCAAATGTAGAGGCCTGTATCTCGGTAATGGTTGGGAATCAGACCCATATCGATATAATACTTTCTACTTAGAAATACCCAAAGAGTCAAATGGTGCATTCTTGACATTTCCCTGGGACACGCTGTGTGTTTTATATATATATATATATATATATATATATATATATATATATATATATATAGGGCGTCCCAAAAAAATGTATACACACTTTAACAGCTGATAGCTCAATTGATGTTTCTTTCTTTCCAAGTTAAACCCATTAGAATTAATAATGGCAGTCAGACTAAGCTTTGAACAAAGGAAATTCATTCTAAAATGCTACTGGAAGTGTGAAAACGCAGTTGAAGTGCAAAGACAGTTTAGGAGGGAGTTTCAAACAGATCCACCAACGCGACTTACCATCACTCGAATTAGAGATAAGTTTGAAGCCGATGGAACTGTTCAGAATGTCCACAAGAAGCGTTCCGGAAGACCACGGACATCGACAAGCCCCACAAAGCAAGAAAGAATACTGGAAACGCATCACCAAAGTCCAAGAAAATCTGTGCGGCAAGCGAGTCGTGAGGTAGGAATTTCAGAATCGTCTGTCCAACGCATTTTGAAGCGCTGTCAATGGAAAAGTTACATTCCAAGATTAGTCCATGCTATTAATGAAGATGATCCGGACCGAAGAGTGGAGTATTGCGAGTGGTACTTGGCACGATGTGGATGTGGATTGGACGAAGGGGTTTCGTAGAATACCCTCCGCATTCACCAGACCTCACACCACTAGACTTTTTTTTATGGGGATACTTAAAAGACAAAGTCTACGCTATAAAACCTGCAACAGTCGCTGAATTGAGAGCAGCCATTGAACGAGAATGCACACAAATACCAAACGAAATGTTTCGTGATGTTTGCGATTCCATCGCTTCGCGT
This sequence comes from Bathynomus jamesi, assembly GCA_023014485.1. Lineage (NCBI taxonomy): Eukaryota > Metazoa > Arthropoda > Malacostraca > Isopoda > Cirolanidae > Bathynomus > Bathynomus jamesi. Next base: position 754,655 of record JAJOZX010000081.1, on the reverse strand, counting down.
TATCAGCAGTGCCTGGACCAGAACGGACGTCAGTTTGAAAACAGGCGTTGACAAAACAATTAAATAATGTCTGTAGATTCTATTACATTTTGAAAATTAAATGTATTTTAATAAACACTGCCTTTATAAGTATTTAAAGTGTGTGTACATTTTTTTGGGACTCCCTGTATATGGTATATATATATATATATATATATATATATAATAAGAAATCTTTCTCAGTATATTACTTAAAGAATCAATTGAAGCATATTAAAACCAAAATATTCACCTTAAGAAATTTAAAATCGTAAATTACTGACACCACTGGCCTTTCCATTGGAACACAGGTAGCTTTTTTCTCGACTCCAGTACATTCAAAATAAATTTGTCTGTTTTCGTAACCAATTCTATCTGGTGATGCTTCTGTTACCACATTTACAGCATGTTCTACTCCCTGGCTGTGACAGGGAAAAGGAATAAGCTGAAGTGGTTCATTTCGAACTTTAAGAAGATCATTATTTGTCAAATTCTGTAAAATAGGTGGAGGGGTGATGGTTTCGTTGTCCTAGTCGATCATGTTAGGATAATCGTCTGCTTCAAAGTTCAGTGTTTTTGGCAGGTCAAAATTTCTCGCATTAGTGCTCCTAGTTCTTGCTCGAATGATGTGCTGAAGAGCCAGCTCTCTGACCTCTCTTCTTGTCTCTCTTATCATTGAGAGTAAGATATTCTCTGGGTGGGTAAAATAGGCGTTATTTCTGAGGACACGCTCCATAATCATCCGATGCTTTTTATCTAAGCCTTTAAGCAAATGCATGATGTACCAAAAATTAGATGCTCCCTCATTTGCCTTTGGATGAGACTTTATCCAAAACCAGCCTGGAGCGTAAACCAGCATTATAATTTTTACTAGGTCTTGGATGTTTTTGTCTGGATTCCGTGTAGAGACATATAAGCGCAGGATCCTGTTTGCTCGTGTTAGCCATCTTGCATGATGGAGAGCACCTGGGGATCTGGTGGCTAACGCTTGTGAGATGCGTCCAGATTGTATGCTAATGCACATTTCATACATATATTTTTGGTCACTGCTAAAACTTTTAACAATATCGGCCGAAACTTCTTTAATGTTGCCTTCTACAGGGGTATAATCAACTATATCCAGTTTGGTCAAATCCTCTCGGAGTTTATTTCCAAGAGAACCTTTGAAGGTGTTTGGTCCCGAAGTTTTTCCATCAATTGCTTCAAATACGTGCCTGAAGGGCAGTTCGTTTGCATGCAAAAGGCAAATCAGCTATTGTACCGGGCTGTCCAGATATAATTCAATCAATTTTAGCACCGCCAATCCTGCCAGTGTTCACTGGGGTGCCATCGCATAGCAAAGCTTTGAGGGATTATTTGCTATTAGAATCAACTATAGAAGTTATTATTTCATATGCAATACAACAAGCAGTTCCGTTATCTGGAGCTATATGATCCATGTAAACATCACCAGGTTCTTTGACTATTACATAATGTTGTTCGTACTCCATTCCCTTCTTTGTAGTTTGATCTTTTCTACCATCAAATCCGATGCCTTCAATCTGTGTGTTCTCTGATTTCAACTTTGTTATGTTCTTTTTACCCACACGTATTCTTCTTTCCACTTTTTTCCTATCCAACATATTGGTTTCGTCTAATATTCCATATCCTTCAAAGCTGCATTTACTATAGCTGCAGTAGCTCTGTAACTTACACGGTATCTATCTGCTGTTATGTTAAGTTATCATAAATAATTCTGTTCTGATGGTTTTCTCTCAGCTCAAAATCCGGAACAAAGTCATATCGTCGCTGTCATCATCAATTTCCATGCTCTCATCTTCCATAATATGTAAAGGGTCCAGTTGCTGGTTGAAACGACATTCATATCTAAGCTTATCTTGGCTGTTCTTTCTAATCCTTTAACTCTATCGTGCAAAGCTGGGCACTTGCGTTTTTTTTTGCGGTACTGCGGTACTACCGCACTACCAAACCGGTACCGCAACGCAGTACCGCAAAGGATCGCTGAAAGTACAGGCTGTACTTTCAGCGATCCTTTGCGGTACTGCGTTATGCGGTACCGGTTTGGTAGTGCGGTAGTACCGCAGTACCGCAGTACCGCAAAAACACCCGCAAGTGCCCAGCTTTGCTATCGTGAGTCCTTTTTCTTGCGGAAGTCGTTACTCTGTCGATTGGTCTTAGTTGGTTTTTTCTTTGTTTCTGCCCCACAAAAGACTCCCACCAATCATTGGAACTCTAATATCACATCTGCAATCCGTTCGACTGATTTTTTTATCGTAACAAGTACAAGTGCAAATATCAAACATTTCATCGAATGTCTCCACCTTCTGCTGAAAACTGTTGTTTCTTTGTTTTAATGGTACTTTAGCTTTGCTGCAGATTCTATCAATCGTTCAACTTTTATAGCTATTCCTTCAAATCCTATATGTGGAAAGGAAAACTTCTCCCAAATGGCTTCCACATCTTTAGTGACAATTCTGTAACATTCTTTTGCTGTTCGAAATCAGTTCTCGTTTTCTTCTTACCAATAAATAATGCCTAAATACGTCAGCCATTGAAGGTGGAAATTCTGCAGGGTTGAATTGTGCGTTTTGCTTCTTGTCGCCATGATTTCACTTATTTAGGCCTAGTAGCATTAATAACAAGAAACTAATTGTTAAGTTCTAGCAATTGAATCATTCAATCTGAATTTAATATAACTCATTCTGAATTAAATCATAACTCATTCAATCATAAACAATCTGAAACTAAACAAAAACGTGACAATAATTCACATAATTCATCTAATCTATCTAAATTAATCTATGTAATCTATTCAATCTACTGTATCTAAAACTATCTAAATAATCTATCCAAATTAATCTAATCTACTTAATAAGACTTAATATAATGCATGATTGTCACATTTGGGGTTTATATCTGTGGAGAGAGTAAAATGGGGGGGGATGCTATGGAAGGGGTAAGGCATATACTCTCTTTTTTATGAGATGTTGAGATCATCATTTCCAACTACGTGCATACTGTGGAATTGGAGAAACTCTATTTTTGATAGTTTCGACCCCCCCCCCCCCCCCCCCCCCCCCCCCCCCCCCCCCCCCCCTAGTGCACACGCATCACGAATGCGTTCCTTTAGGTGGTCCGTGTTTTGTATTTTCACCTGGTATACCATGGCCTTCAAGTGCCCCCACAAGTAAAAATCAAGGGGGGTGAGGTCTGGGGACCTCGGAGGCCACTCCACGGGACTACGGCGGCCAATCCAGTGACCCGGAAACTGCTGATCCAGCCACTGGCGCACGCAGATACCGTAATGGGGTGGCGCCCCGTCTTGCTGAAAGTACGCTGGAAATCCCCCGTCTTCGTTCAGCAGGGACGGCATGACTGTGTCTTGTAGCATGTTTAGATACATTTCCGTATTCAGATTGGTGTCGATGAAAAAAGGGCCAACAATTGTGTTGCCCCATATCCCGCACCATCACTTTTCCAGCGCCTTGCGTCTTTGAGGGACTCATCCAGTGCGGGTTGTCATCACTCCAATAACGTACGTTTTGACGATTAACCTCTCCATGAACATAAAGGTTGGCTTCATCTGAAAACAGGATGCCAGCCGAGAACTCCGTGTCTTCGTCCACTTTTGTTCTTGCCCATTCACAGAATTCCAGCCGCCTGTCCGGGTCGTCTTCGCTAAAATACTGCAACATTTGCATTTTGTATGGATGCCATCTATGCTCTTTCATAATGCGGACGATACTCCTTTGGCTGACACTGCATTCTGCAGACATCCGTCGAGTGCTTTTTTGGGGACTCTTTGCGAACGCTGCCAGCACCATGGTCGCTGTGCCTTCATCGGTGGCTGTTCGTGGACGGCCACTTCTCGGTTGGTCTGCAACACTTCCAGTTTTCTTGAACTTCTCAATGAGTTTGGCAACGGTGTCGTGTGTGATGTGCGTGCCGGGGGCGTGTCTCCTGTTAAAATCCTCGGCAACCTTGCGACAGCTTCCTGATCCTGCCAGAAGAATGATTTCTATACGCTCTTCTTGGGACAAAGGCATCTCAGCACATCACCTGCAAAAAAATAAAAAATAAATAATCATTTATTTATCATGACCATTTTGCGTATGTATGGAGACTTTTGACTCACCCTGTGTGTGTGTGTGTGTGTGTGTATATATATATAATCCGAAATTGAAACCTAATAATCATTGAAAATAGAGTCCAAAATAGCAAAATTAGTAGACCGATAAGAGGAATTTTTACTTGAATTACATTAACAGTTCTGTTTTAAAGCTTTTAGCTCAAATACTTCAAGAGATACCAGTAACTGACTCTAATCACGCTGATTCAGAGGTTGAGAAGGCGAATGGAAACTGGCCAAGATTGCAGGTAAAAATGTTAACCCTGTTTATGATAGTTAAAAAAAAAAAAAGTGTTCCTCTGAATAAGTAGGAACTAGACTTCAAAGCAAATCTCCGCTCTGTGATGTTCGCACGTCAGGAAGTGACGGTATAATTTCTAAATTTTTGTTAATATTAAAGTTATTTTTAATATATATTTCGTAGCCGTACTTATAGATATTGCTTTAAATATACAAGAATGGTATCTAACGTCTTCCAATATGAAGCTTAAACTGTAGTGAAACTATTCAAATTAAAATGATGCTAGAGGAATAGTAAAAGTTATTTATAATTGGGTCGACTAATTTGCTTTTCAACCAATTTTCAAATCGGGAGGAATTATTTTTAGAAATTTCGCACGTTTTTCTTTTGTGCACATTCCTTCCAACGCGTTTTTAATTTCACGTTGCTGGTTTCGCATTACTCCTTTTTCTGGTTTCTGGTACGAAGGTACACGAAAAAGGTATAAATGGACAGTAGGGTGGATCGATTTTACATTTTTTTCGATTTCCATATTCTAATAGAGACAAAAACTTGCGCATGCATGAGAAAATAGCCTCTGCAAAATCTTAGCTTAATAGGTAATCATCTTCTGCCCCCGGCAGAGCGATGAAAATCATATTGTAGTAGTCAAAAACATATTTTTAAACCCTAGCCTAGAGTCATAAAATTTTGCGTGTGTGTTATTTCATGCCTAAGCAACGATATAAATGCTATGGGAAATATATAAATGCATTATTTAAGACAAAGAGCCGATCTGAAAATATGTATATTATACATATTTTCAGATCGGCTCTTTGTCTTAAATAATGCATTTATATATTTCCCATAGCATTTATATCGTTGCTTAGGCATGAAATAACACACACGCAAAATTTTATGACTCTAGGCTAGGGTTTAAAAATACGTTTTTGACTACTACAATATGATTTTCATCGCTCTGCCGGGGGCAGAAGATGATTACCTATTAAGCTAAGATTTTGCAGAGGCTATTTTCTCATGCATGCGCAAGTTTTTGTCTCTATTAGAATATGGAAATCGAAAAAAATGTAAAATCGATCCACCCTAAATTGGACAGTCGGATAAAAAGTTCTTTCGTAAAGCTTCATGTTTCTCATCGATAAATGTCGATAAGAAAAATGTACAAAAAAGTGTGTAAAATTGTTTTAAAAACGTTTAGATAAAGGTTAATGTGAAATGTTGACAGGACGTGGTGAGTTACTGCGTGAGTATGGGTGTAGCTGACAAGATTAGTTGGTACTTCAACCACGTTCAGAACCCCGTTGAAAACGATCCACCTTCCGCCGAGATTATCCTGGCGGCAATGAGTCTCCTTTCTACTTTGGCTGGGAAACTGTCGAAGAGGTAAGAAATTAAATTAAATTAACCAAATTTTCTTTCTTTCGTCGCGTTTTACATTTGGCTCTTCAAGAATTGATCAGTATTAAAGCAGTTATGCTTGGAATATGCAATTGTATGTAATTGGGTTTAATAGTACTTCATTGGAATTGTACGCAGTGGTGTATTCGTAATATTTGTTCCGAGTACACACAAAAAAAAAAGAAAATACTTCAAAGTAATGTGGTTTATTTGAAGTTCTTTATGCAGTACTTTAATAAAAGCAACGTATTTATTATAACGGTTTCCACAAAGCATTTTTTTTTGCGCTAGTGTCGGTTTCTTCATTTTTCACAACTTTTGATCGAGTATCGGATGCAAAACGAATGGTTGACAAGCCATGACTTCACATATTTTGAAGGATTCCTCCGCTTCAATGAAGCCCTTACATTTGATAGAGAAGATTAGAAATGTGTGATACGGACAATGTCGACCGCAAATCAATTGTTATACGATTTATTTGGCTGAAATCGCGCTCGCAATCAGCAGTACTGCAAGTCGTCCGGATTTTTCTCGCCATCAACTAAAGTTCGCATGCCTATAATTGCTTATCGTTCATCGTTTGAATCGCCTTGACAATTGCTGTACTACTTTTGTCTACTTACCAAGTAGTATTTATTGTTTATGATTGAGGTTTGTTAACACATTTCCGTTGTTTACGTTTGAAAAGCAGCCTTCCGTTCATATTACTTACTCTGCTTTGAATAAATTGAAAGTACGCAGTACTCAAATTACATCTAATGTAGCCTCGTCCTTGGGTAGTGTCAGCACTTAGCATGAGTGAGATAGAGAGAGAGAGAGAATGTGGATAACTCCGTAAGAACACCGTACATGAACCCCAAGTCTCAACAAATTCTGGACTTCGCATTCAGTCAAACAGACCCTTCTACTTCGCCGCTCTCGACTATTACGTCAATCTTCAGACGCTGCCTTACAGTGTGAATGCAGTGCAGCATGACACACCCACACCACTTTCACAGTTCTGCGACTACTCGCAACGCACCTAACATTCAAAACTCGTCCGATTTGTAAAAATTGTAGTTCCTGATATTATTTTCCAGGGTGGGCTTTGCCCCCCCACTTGGCTACGGGCTTGCCGTGGTGGTAGATTCATCAATCAACACTGCCAGCTTCGCTTATGATGACACGGTTTAGTCTATAATTTTTTTTAATTTCTTTTGCAACATAGTAAGTTATATTAGTTGCACTAAGGCTAGAATGCTAAATAATTTCCACGTCAATTCCGTTGCATTGTTCAGTTCGATGAAGTCCCCATAATCAGTAAAGAGACGATTTTTTTTTTCTTGCAGTATAATATGTAGGGGTGCACCGGATAAGGTATCCGGCCGGATATTATTTAAATGAATTGAATAGCATTTTAGACGAAACTGCTCCATTTATTTTAAGTTCACATACAAAACAGGTGAGAACATCCTACTCCTTCAATCTATATTTAAACACTTTCGACCATTATGATGAATAAAAAGCAGCATTTCAGCTCGATGAAGCAACAATCGAGATCGTTTTCATATTCGGAATACATTCTCTCGGAGAAAACAGATATTGCTGGCGTAGACAGAAGCTTGGAAGCGAGGTGCTTCAACTTTGGGATATGATTCCACTGGAAAATAAAAATTTTCATCGTAAATCTTAATTGGACAAATATGTCTATTTTTAAATTTCTAAACTTGCATTCAAGTTTATACTATCTAATTTCACTTTTACAAAGGTATTCTTTTAAAGGTCTTTCTGAACTCGATAAATTTACACACATTTGCACACACGCGTATTCACTATAATATAAATATATTTACCTGATGTCGGTGAGAGAAGGGACATAGCCTATAACATTAGACTCAACTGCCAAATAATACTGCTACCCAACCCGAGCCAGAAGCTACCCTGTTAGACATGTAGTGTACGAGTCAAAACTGAGACACGGGCACTTTCGAAGCGGACAAAATTTGTCTATTGTGACTTTTTTTTTTTATTTTTAATATAATATATTCTTGTTTATGTATTTCTATAGATTTTCTTAATTGGCGAAAGTTTTTCGTGAAAATATCTTAAATTCTGTTTTTCCATCAAAATTTTTGTTCAAATTCAGAATTTTTTGTAGACGTGGCAACGCTGGACGGGGAAGACTGGTGGTGATGTCTTTAACTCGTATCACCATTCCCTTAGTATTATGGGTATCTGCAAAATACAGAGTACGGAGTAAATAAAGAGTATTGGAACAAAACAAATAACCGAGTTCCACTCGTGAAAACAGACTAACTTGTGATACTGGTACTTTTATAGAAGCATGGAGAAATGCTGCCTTAAGTATTGAAGATTCACTGTTTGGGGATTTTAAGTCTTTTAATTATCCGGTATCCGTCCGGATAGTAAAATCTGCTATCCGGTGCACCCCTAATAATATGCAATTCGGAAACTGTTTAGTTTCATCCTCCCACTCAACCACCACCTTCTGAATGGAACTTTTCAATTTTTATTTTTTTTTAGTTCCTATTATTACAGCGTTTAGCAGTAGCAGCAGTTGCTCGAACTTCACAATTTATCCACTTATCTGTTAGATGAATACTTATTTCTTTGGGTCTAAGAGACTTTGCGGTTTGTCGGTCAGACAACCAATTAGTTTGTTGTTTGAAGTTGACCACGTGTAGTTTGTTGGTGCACATTCCTTTCGTCGATTTTCGTTTCATACATCTGGTTAGTCACTGTTGTCTGTAGTTTCAGAATTACTAGGCTGCAGCTGCTTGTTTATCTGGTGCTGTTACACTTTTTTTCAGTGATGCCAATCTACATCTTAGTCTTGGGGGTTTTGATCTTTTAGCATTACAGTATTTAGGTGTTAGTTGATGAGGTGGCGGCTCTTGGTGTCTTTTGATAGCAATCAGTCTGCAGAATTTCTGCGGACGTATACAACTTACTGAAGGAAATTTTAAGCTAACAAAAAATTGCTCTGTATACCTACAAATAAAATTAATTAATACTCGTTGTTATTCATATTGGTTAAATGACAGTAAAATCAGACAGACAGTGTTGGCTTTATCTATATGCTTTTATTAACGTAAGTACGTATAATGTAGGCATGTACAGTATGTATAATTGGTTTATCTAAGGAGTATATATATACACGATGAGACCGCACTGCGCGTTGTAAATTGTTTGTACACGGTATAATACCTAACTATAGAACTGATACTTTGATGTACTGTACAAATTAGGGCGGGTCAAAACAAGCTTTTTTTTTAAAAAAACGATACTATGTGAGGGTTAACAAATAACATAAAAAATTGAGCTATGTGCGAACCCCTGTACCCCTCGTACATAGTCCCCCCTTTTTCCCCACTCTTCTAGCTGAGATTTCACAATAAGCTTTGAGCCTATTCTGAACATCAATTTAAGATATGTTAAAAATAAGTTAAAAGACCTTATTTGCTCTTATTTAAATCAAATGGGTATATTCTTTATTTATGGATACTTTTTTGTTTTATGCAGGGTTGCCAGATCCAAATTTCACACACATGCAAAAGAGTCTGGCAACCCTAATTTTTTGAGTACTTTTTGCAAAAAATTATATTTTATTTTTGTTTCAGATTATTGATTAAGTGAAATTATTATTGGTTATTAATTCAAACTATTAGTTTTTAGGTTAAATTATTGGTTATTAAGTCAAATTAATCATGACAAGAAAAAGTTGTCAAATGCAGCCTTTGGACACCCTTCCGAGTTTCCAGCAGCTATGACACCAACAAAAGCAGATGTTGTGAGACACTACAACTTTGTGCGACGACGAGAAGAGGCTGAATCAAATAAATCGATTACGTTCAATGAATGTTGTAACATAGTCGCAATAGACGTTGAAACCATATGGAGAAGGTTCTCTTTTCCTACAATAAGTACTCGTGGGATCTTTCAGAAAGTTGTTAGAGTTAGAGAAGCAGCCTCAAAGTTGAACAAGGTTCCTATAAACCGAAGAGATGAGAGATTTGAACAAAAGGTTTCCGAGTATGATGCTATGTTTGATGTATGTACCTGTGATTGCTACGATAAAGGGATTGATAGAAATGCCTGCCGGTGCAAGGATAAAATAATAATTGCTGAGTGGGATTCTTTGTAGGACAAAAGCAAAGATTAAACCAACTGGGGCCAATTGATAGAAAAGCTGCTTTGATGAGGAAACGGTATATTGCTAGTGCTCAAAAAGAACACGAATGCCGAATGAGATCACAAGCAGAACTGACTGAAGCTATCAGCGTTGTCCCTTCAACATCACAGGATGCAGCCGGTGCTGAGAGCATGGAGGTAGAAACCGACCAAGAGGATGAAGACACTGTGCCTGATATAGAGTTAATAGCTAATAAGCAGAACAGATATACCTATGAAGAGTTGGCAGTGACCGCAGATCGTTGCAGGGTAGCAGCAGCAATTGTTAATGCGGCTTTAAAAGATATGGAAATCCTGGATCAGGGCAACATGATTGATAGAAAGAAGCTGGAGAGGGAAAGCACGAGTAGGTAAAAAAAATTGAGTACCAGGGTTAAATCGGAGAATATAGGAATAGAATGCATTGGCTTTGATAGGAGAAGAGATGACACATTAACCAGGGCAGCCAAGATGAAAGAGCAGCACTACGTCATTGTTAAAGAGCCTGGAAATATCTATATGGATCATGTAACACCATATCATGGAAATGCTCGTTGTGTAGCAGAAGAGCTGATTACTGTAATAGTGCACTCAGAAAGTTCAGACACTAAAAGTTTTACTACGTGATGGCACTGCTGTGAACATTGGAAGAATCGGTGGTGATAAAGCTTGTTGAAATATCTCTGAATCGGTCTGTTCAGTGGCTGGTATGTTTTCTTCATATGAACGAACTACCATTCAGGTACGTCTACGAGGCAATAGCTGGAAAAACAACAGGCCCAAGTACTTTCAAGGGTTCAATTGGAAATAAATTGAAAACTGATCTAACAAAACTAGAAGGGGTTGCTTTTTCTCCTGTTAAAAGAAACACTCATGAAATTCCATCTGATGTTGCTAAGGCTTTAAGTAGTGACCAAAAGTATCTCTACAATATGTGCCTAGCTGTTCAATCTGGAAATGTCTCCAAAGATCTTGCAGAAAAATCTCCTGGTACATTTCATCATACTCGTTGGCTAACTAGAGCAAATAGGATTCTTAGACTCTATGTCAACACCAAATCCAACCCAAGATCTCAAAGATCTAGTGGAAATTATTATGCTGTCTTATGCTCCAGGATGGTTTTGGGTTAAGTCACATCCACTGGCATCTGACGGATCATCTAACTTTTGGTACTTAGGGTATCTGCTGCGCGACTTGAAGGAGAAATACAGATTGATCATGGAACCGATGTTTCAAAATAACTCATACTTTGCGAACCCCGAAAATATTCTACTATCGATGATAGACTCAAGAAGAGAAGTTAGAGAGGTTGCAATTCAGAGAATCATTCTCTCAAGAACTACATTTTCTGGATCAAGAAACTTTGACCTTCCTCGAACTCTTAATTTTGATTCTTCAGACTACACTGAAATGATTGATTGGCAGAAAGAGGTAATTTATCCGCCTCCACTTCTGAGAAACTTTAGCAATAAGGAACTTTTGCTAGCAAGACAAGAACCACTCAAAATACCAGCCTTTCCTTGTCACAGCCAAGGAGTAGGAAACGCTGTGAATCTAGTCACAAATGCATCTGATGTACGAATTGGCTATGAAAATCGCCAAAAATATATTCTTAACCTACTGGAACCACGGCAAAGATGGCCTAAATTTGAATGGAAAGGACGGTGGAATAAATAAACATGCAGTGTTACTTTCAAAATAGCACTTCATTAGGTAATATTTTTTCTTTTTCTTGTAGAAGAAAAGTTCTGTTGTTTAATTCCTGAAAAATGTTAAAAAATAAGGAACAAATTAATGAATTCCTTATCTTAATATATAGTATATACTAAAAAACACGTAAAAATGTCATTTTCTGAGTTTAACACAGCTGAAACTAAAAACCCAAAATTTGCGCCCAGGGTACGAGACTTAGGATACGCGAAATATTTTACTGGGTGACTACTGTGACCCATACGAAACCCCCTAAAGTGTCACTTTTGAATATAAAATATCGACCCGCCCTACCAGTGTATAATTGTACATATACGTTCAAAATTAATAATAAACTAAGTATACGGCGCATACCCTCGAATACACCACTCACCGTACAGGTAGTTCACTTGTACTCTACTGGTATGGGTTTGGTATATTATTTGACTGATACACATGGCGTAGGGATGCAGCGACCTCATCTCTCGCTGAAAAGTGCAGCTACAGTGGCTCTGCATCGCCTACGATACAGGAGGGGAAGGAATGGGCTGGGGACCCATCCTTCCCTCTTTCTTCCAACGAAGGGTAACAATAGCCTTGGGGCGTCCGTGCTAATGATGTGTCGGTGTGTGTGTGTATGTAATAATGCTCGATTCAAAACTACGAGGGCCACTCTATATATTTTGCCCCACCTTTTTTTTCCTTTCCAAGCTTCCTTGTAAGTTTCAGAAATTTTGTACACAAGTAATTACATACCTTTTTTACAAGTTTTTATTTTTCCACATAGTCTCCATCCTTTTCTACGGTTTTCCTCCATCTCGAAACAAGGGCCTTTATTCCTTGCTGGTAAAAGTCCGCTGAGTTCCGCTGGAGCCACCTCTTAACCTCCTCAACAACAACCTCATCGTCACTGAAACTTTCTTCCACGAATAGCATCCTTCATTGGCCCAAACAAATGGAAGTCTGAAGGTGCCAGATCCGGGCTGTATGGAGGGTGGGGTAACAGTCAAGCGCATTTTTGTGATGGCCTCTCTTGTTTGCAAACTGTTGTGTGGTCTTGCGTTATCATGCAAAAGAAGGACGTCTTCCAGTTTTCTCTCCGGTCGAACTCGCTTTATACGTCTCTGGAGTCTGTAGGGTAGCAATATATGCCTCTGAGTTGATTGTTTGTCCTTTCTTCATAATGTCCATCAGAATCACCCCTTTCTTGTCCCAGAAGATGGTGGCCATAACCTTTCGTGCAGAGGGAGCCATTTTGAACTTTTTCTTGCGTGGGGAGTCTGCGTGATGCCACTCCATGGATTGGCGTTTTGTTTCAGGTTCAAAGTGGTGTACCCAAGTCTCATCCCGAGTCACAATTCGTGAAAGGAAGTCATCCCCTTCTGTCTCGTATCGAACCAACGACTCGGAAGCAATTTCTTTTCTTTGGGCTTTGTGATCTTCAGTCAGTTTGCGAGGAACAAACCGTGAACACACTTTTGAGTATCCCAGTTGCTGAATTATCGTATTCACACTTCCTTCACTAATTCCTAGCTCCAGTGATAGCATCTTGTATGTGACGCTCCGATTTGATCGAATGATGCTGTTAGCCCGTTGCACAGTGTGAGATGTCACAGCCGATGCCGGGCGACCGCTGCGTGGCTCATCATCGAGGCTGGCTCTCCCTCTCTCCGATGATGTCATACGTTTAGACCAGCTTTCAACTGTGCTTCGATCAACATCATCTCCGTAAACGTTTTGTAGACGTTTGTGAATATTTCCAACTGTTTCCTTCTCTGCGGTTAAGAACTCGATAACAGCTCCCTGTTTACGACGCACACCACTGTCAGACGCCATTTTCGAAACTGCGTTAACCATCGGTTTTATACAAGGCGGGGGGAGGTTAAAACTGGAAAAATCCGGGCAGAAAGTTCAAACTTACGGCCCAAAAGACATTTCAGCCCTATGGCCTATTATTTAGCTAAGAAAAAAAGGGTGGGGCAAAATATATTGAGTGCCCCTAGTATATAGGGTTATGGTTGATTGCCAATCAACTTCGCCATCTGATGAAAATTTCCAGCAGATCTTGATGCTCACTTGACGGCAAAAACCCAACATCTTTTCGTTAAAAAGTTGTTTGGGTGGAGGTCTTCAAAAGACCTCGCATAGTAGGTTTTTTGGTTAATGGTAAATTTATTTGCCTTCAGTATTTAGCCTGCCTACTAGTAAAGAAGAAAATTAGAAATACCTTATTATTTCATTCGACCTGGCTTCTGGTTGTAGGGTACGCGGCTGCCTATCGCGCCTCTTTCGATGTAGGCGATAGGGTTGCGAAAGGCGTTTATTCAGTTTAATTTATACAGGCAATTCACTATATTTAAATACCTGAAGGAATAGGCCTATCCTTTTGTATTATTAGTTTTATATTATTAGGTTTTCACTCGGAACTTTTAGGAAGATAAAGCACGTCTTCCTTGCCTAAAAGCAACGCTCGTAACTAGACACCCCTGAGATGAGCTAATATAAATTCCTTTGTCTTAAATTTTTGCTCACTTTACAAAGTTCCCAGACGTCAAATTTATTTGTATTTAATTATGAAATAAAGGTACTACATACATCACATTGTAGGTATGTATAAGACTGGGTTTGAATTAGGCTTTGTTGTGAACTGTAATGTAAAGTGTATGACAGGCATGTATGGTTTTTTTCCATAGTAACTATACATAAATGAGATTAATGTAATTGATTGTAGGACCTGATACTTCTGTGGTTTTCCCTCTAATATATTTTTCAGATCACAGTCAGATGATCCCACCCAGTTGATTGGGACTTTTCACGTGATGGATGCTTGTGGTGTAGTTAGCCTCCTTTATAGTCTCCTCTTGCACCAGGGCGGCAGATCCCCATCTCCTCCGGCAGCTTCTCTCCTTTCCCCTTCGACTCTCGCCATTTCAGCTGCTGCCACCACACTATTGCATAATCTTGCGGAACTGGACCTCAACATGTTCCAAGTTAGTTAATTCGTGATGCTCGTTAGTATACAGTAAAATTGGTTCTGTAATAGCCTAAAAAGGCTAAGTCTAATCCCAGAATGGGAGTAACGTAGCTTTAAAAAAAATATTTTTACTAATAAGTGCAGACCTGGTCTTCAAATGAACGGTTCATATTGCTGAGCGAGTACTAACTAAGTGCACATAGTTTCTCGTCAATTAAAAAAAAAAAAAAATCAATGTCGTAACACCGCTTTTCATTGATCAGCAAAGTTAAGCGACATTGGGTCGGATAGTAGTTGGATGGGAACCTGTCCGCTGCGTCTAGACCAGGCGTTCTCAACCCACTTCCATTACCCACCTGAAGCATTGGCACTCACCCCGTTACCCCTAATGACGCGTAAATTAACCAAAAGTTAAAATAGTAGTTTATAATCATAAATGTCTTTAAACATCACACTTAAATAAAATATGTATGGCTTCCATTACCCACCTGGATATCCCAAATTACCCCTTTCGGGGTAATTACCCACCGGTTGAAAACCCATGGTCTAGCGACCCGTGGTTCGGATCCCACTTAAAGCTGTAGGTCCTCCGTCATGTGACCTTAAATGTTGCGAAGGAGGTTAAGCAACCTCATCATCACTTTTGATGTAACACTAGAGTTGTGTTGACAGATTGGATATAAGTCTATTGGGTCTTGGAAAGGTAGAGTGATGTATCTAATTAATAGCATTTAGACCATGCCCCATTGTTGGAGGGTGATATTAGCGATTTCCTTTATCCCGCAGGCAATTTTAGGAAGTGAAGGTATTTCTCTCGAGGTCCGTCACATAGCGAGTTTCCTTCTTTGGTACTGCTCTCACTGGCCTTGCGAAGTGGTTCTCCATAATGTGATAGCTCTCGTCGGCTATTTTGCTGTTAATAATAAGGAAAATCAAGTAAGTGTGGTGTGTGTGTGTGTGTAGGAATAGCATGCATGAATACGCACGATTTCACCAAGTGCAAAAATTGCCCCCACCAATGTTCGAACACATCACCCATTGAACAGGTGAGGGCGCTAGCCAGTACACCACGACGGGAAGAAGTTAACACAATCTGTCATACAATCAAACAACCTCGGAAATGCAAAACGCTTACGCGTCCAGAGGCATTTTACGTGTTAACCCTCCCGCCCTCTGGACCGAAAGTGTTACGCGTTTTCTCGGTTGTTTAAATGTACGACAGATTGTTTTGTATATAATCAGTTTAGCGCCATTTCAATGATGTCATTTGGCAGAGTAGAGCAGGGTGTATCTATATGCGAGGTTGTGTTAGTACAAGATTGTTTAGCAATTCCCCACGTCATCAACTTTCGGCTAATCAGGGGTCATGGACGTGGTTCAGACTGCGACATAAACGTAGCCTCTCTAAGGCCGGCCGTACACAGGATCATCTTGCGACTCTCATACTGACGATTCCCAGAGTCGCGTCGCGGTCGCTGCAGTGTGCGGGGCTCCCATTCTGTCAATGTAAAATCACACACGACTCCAGTCGTGAGTCGCAAGACGATCCTGTATGCGGCCGGCCTAAGCCAATGGTTCTTAACTCCTGGGTCATCAAGCCATTTTGATTGGATCATTAAATTGTTATTTTTCATTTATTTATGTTATCTATTACGAGTGAACTGTTTGAAGGTATGGGTCGCCGACCTAGCTCCGCGACTAGGATTTGGGTTGCAGCCTAAAAAGGTTAAGAACCACTGCTCCAAGCTGATTATATACCCACTGAAGTGTGGCAGCAGTTTCTATTTGAAGATCTCTACTGTCCGACCTTTTGCAGAGTATAATACAAAGTGGGGAGACTCCGTCAGTCCTTCAGCAGCTTTGCAGTCTCCCTTGGCAGTACTTCAGCGAACCCCGTTTCACCAGCGTCCTCTTTCCGACGCTTCTCGCCTGTTGCCTTAGAAACGATGACAATCTCAACGTTCTTGAACAGGAAATGAGTTTTCAGGTAATCTTATCTGTAATGTGGAAATTAACAGTAAATGTAATTTTAATGTTTGTATATTGTATGAATTTTTGTGAAGACGATCTTTACTAATATAGACTGTCGGAATAACTTCTTGGTGGAAAAAAAAAAGATTGTTAGTCGATGTGTGAAGTGACTGGTTTCACACCGAGATTATATATTATGCGCTATTCATTTTAAGTTTTGGTGGCCAAACTTCAATAAGTTATTTTTAAATATTTGTATCGCGAGGGATTCTATCAGAACGGACATTGTGTCATAGTGAGCTAATACTACTTGTAGAAAAGCTTCTCAGATGTTACGTATCAACGTAATAATTTTCAGCTTAAGTTGAATATTGTGGTTGTACGTGTAGAATCTAGTGTTTTTGTTCACCCAAAGTAAAAGTGAAGTGATAACATTCCTCATTGTCGTGAACTTTTGAGGAAAATACTTCTAATTGCAAAGGTACTCTTCTAATTACTGCATATTTGTACGACTTTTGTAAATTGTCAGTATGCAAATTTTGTTTCTAAAATTGACGATTCAGTTTTCTGCAATTTAAAGCAAATTTGTAACTGAACTCGTTCTTAAATCTTAAGTTTAAGGATCAGGTTTGCTGCATAATTTTTCGAAAGCTTTATTGCAATACTGTAAATGTAATGTACAGTATGTGTTAACACGGGTTCACCGAGCGAACTGCTTTGTAGTCTCTATTTAAATGTACAAGGTGTCCCAGAAGTCTGGACTCATGGGGAAATAGACATTATATTTTTAAAGTGAAATAAACACACTTCTAATGTCAGTTGTACATATTTCAGGAGAGAAAATACCTTTATGGCTCAGTATACCAACCAAGAGAAGGTGGAATTGGTATTGCTACATGTTTATGGAAAGAGCTAGAGGGAGGCATGTCGGTTATTTCACGAACATACCTCCCTCTGGCTTTTCCCGGAAATATGTAGCAATTCCAGTTCCGCCTTCTCTTGATTGGTATACTGAGTCATCAGGGTATTTTTTCCTGAAATATGTAAAACTGACATTAGAAACGTGTTCATTTCACTTTAAAAATATGTCTATTTTTCCCTATGAGTCCAGACTTCTAGGGCACCCCCTGTATATAGTGGGTTTATTATGGACTCTAAAGGTATAGGCTAAGTGTAGGGGTTCAAATACAAAATGGGGCAGTGGATTGCCAACAACTTTCGAAAATAGGCTTCAAATGGCGAGCCCAAAATAGTCTTTGATATTGTTGAAGTTCTACAGTAACAGGAACGACGTCAGTGAAAAGAGGAAGAATTGCGGCCATTAAATCTTCCTAAAAAATATAGCCACCAAAAGTTTGTGTTACGGCGACAGTCGACGACTGCCGATTGGTTAGTCTGAAACGCAGCCGGGCGAATATATGGTTGTCCTCTCCAACATATGACCTTAAAAATATTACGAATACGAAGGCAGCAAAACGATCCCCAAACTTTTCTTTCTTTAATTAGAGAATACGGCGAATAAGAGCTGTAGGTGACTTCTCTGTTTAGAAAAAAAAAGGTGTGTGTGTATTCGGCAACTTTGTATTAAATATTGTAAACGTTTAATAGTAATTTCAAAAAAATAATTTTCAGGTGCTGGAAGATTATCTTGAAAATAACAACTCATCCAAAAGGCCATTGATGCAACGTCTGCAAACTTCACGATAAAAAATAAATAAAATATATATGTAGAATATTTTAAGATTTATTAAATACTGAGAAAGAATTGCCATAATTATAATCCTAATAATTAAAACTAATTACAGGTTGTGTTATACATTAATGCAGGGTTCTATTTAATCCTATTATATACTGACTTATGGGATACCCTATATTATTAGATTTACCTGTACGTTATCAATATTAGGCTTATTATTTCTCTAGCATTATAGTACTATACTTTTATTTCATTTAGGCCATTATTATATATATATGAAACCTTTGAAAGTGATATTAATTGAGCTTTAAATAGATACTGCGTTATAATGTTTTATATTAATAGAGAAATAAACGTTATTTATTTAAATAATTGTTTTACTACACCTCGGCATTTAAATTCAGGTTTAGTTAAAGCCCACGTTTAGCGCGCAGGCCTTGGTATTTATTGGGTTATGATGATTTGTATTGAACCTGGGCTTTGTAGGATTTAGGCAATTTGCGTCTTAGTTTATTAAGTTTACCCGTTAAGTTAATATTTAATTCGGTAAATACTAAGTCAAGTCCCAAACCACGTTTGCGTAGCGGGTTATGAAGACAATCGTTAAGACTCTAGGCTGCTGATATGGAGGTCGTTGGATGGAGTCCCGGTTGGGACTGATTCCCGGATTCCTTGGCTGGTCATCCGAATGACAAATTCTGGCAGAAGCAAAAACCAGGGTACATATATTATTCTTCAGCACAAGAACATTCATAAGTGTAGAGAGAGAAAGACGAGAGTGGAGAAACGTAAATAAGAGTAAAAATATCACGAGAGACGTATAGTATTTGATACAAAAATTCTTCGAGGATTGAGTTTTGTTAGACCACATAATTGCAGTGTCAAGTTAAATTGGTTGGTTGGTTGGTGTATTGTATTAAAAGGAGAGAGATGGGCAGACACCGAATTAATGTTTAATGTCTGAATTTGAGTGTTAGAGCAACAGTAAAAGAAAAGGAGCGAATCAGTCTTTGACGAGATGGATGGAAGTACAGAATACGTGGAATGTGTTTGAGGAATATTTAATGACTACAGCAACCTACAGCGACTTTCTTATAAATGTTGGTAAAAATGTATTTTATTTAAAATACAAATCTAAAAGTGAACCTAATAGTGAATGATGTATGAAGCAGAGAGAATTCTTGTGCGTGTGTGTGTGAAACTTAAATTTGCGAAAGGAAAGTGGCGGTAGTGGTTGGTTGGATGTGATAATAAATGCGGGCATGAGATAAAGCTTGATAGCGTGATCGCGAGGATGCATAAATGTTACAGAATGTTCGTGATAAGAGACGCGAGTAGGAAAGTTGGTATGGGTACGGAGGATGAAGAGTGCGCGCGCGCGCGCCAGGAGTGAATAACAACACTGGTATGTAACATAATTATCTGATGTTTCAACATGCATAAATGTTTTTAATCAATTCAGGTGTGCTGAATCCAAAAATCACATTCATTTTTTCTCATCTACAGTTTTCTGGCAAATGCCTATCACCCGTTTTGTATGGGTGGTATATAGACATACACTCAATTATGCAATATATGTGTACAATACACATATACATAGAGTGATTTATTCATTATATTTATATGCAGTCTAATGCAGGCACCATAATTATATATACGAGGGTAATTCAATAAGTATCTGCACTTTTTATTTTCACAATTTTATTTCTACATCTGATGGATTATAAACACATCACTTCTCAACATGGTCTCCCTGTTTCTCAATATACTTATTCCAGCGATCTACAAGCTTCCTAATGCCATCACAAAAGAAGGTTTTGACTGTGCGCGTAGCCAGTCATGCACCGCCTCCTTCTGGTCATCATCGCCTTGGAATCGCTGACCTCAAAGCGTCTTTTAGTGGTCCAAACAGGTAAAAATCCGAAGGTGCCAGGTCTGGACTGTAGGCTGGATGGTCGAGAACTTCAAATTTAAGTTCTTGAAGGCATTTTCTAGTCTGTGCAGCGGTATGAGGGTGCGCATTGTCGTGTAACAGAGTAACACCTTCCGACAATCTCCTCCTCCGTTTTGTGCGAATTGCTTGCTTTAACTCATTCCGAAGCATGTCAGAATACGATGCACTTGTTACTGTAGATCCACGCTCTAGGTAATGTTCAAGGATAGGGCCTCGTGTATCCCAAAACAGTGTTCACATAACTTTACCTGCTGACGGCTGCGCTTTGAACTTCCTTGCGACGGGAAATGTTGGATGCTTCCATTGCATGCTCTGTGACAGAAGAGCACAAGCGTAATCGTATAGACGTCTGCTCTCGTCTTTTGGCGCGGTACCATAATGAAGGTGAAAACTTTTTGGAGCACACTATCACTGGAGATGAAACCTGGATCCATCACTATGAACCAGAAAGCAAACGACAGAGGGAGATTGTCGGAAGGTGTTATTCTGTTACATGACAATGCGCTCCCTCATACCGCTGCACGGACTAGAAAATGCCTTCAAGAACTTTAATTTGAAGTTCTCGACCATCCAGCCTACAGTCCAGACCTGGCACCTTCGAATTTTTACCTGTTTGGACCACTAAAAGACGCTTTGAGAGGTCAGCGATTCCAAGGCGATGATGACCTGAAGGAGGCGGTGCATGACTGGCTACGCACACAGCCAAAACCTTCTTTTGTGATGGCATCAGGAAACTTGTAGATCGCTGGACTAAGTGTATTGAGAAACAGGGAGACCATGTTGAGAAGTGGTGTGTTTATAATCTATCAGATGTGAAAATAAAAAGTGCGGACACTTATTGAATTACCCTCGTAATAACCAGGCTACTGCTATAAAAAGAAATCATCATGATCTCATATTAATTCCAAACGTTTCGTGAGTGAGGAACAAGGAGAAAGTCTTGATATCCTGGTGGAACCTACGGAAAAAAGATACCACGGAAGGTGGGATGTCAACATGGCAGACTACTACTGAGCTCTGAAACGGGAAGGCTCGGAAGAAAAAGCAGCATAAGAAGCGAGAGAAAAAAAAAAAAAAAAATTCTCCTACTGATCAATCATGATTGATCTATTAATATATCAATTAAGTATCAAAGATGAATTTACTTTTAAATGTATTGTCTTTGTATTGCTTATAATTTTGTACTCTTGGAAATTTAGTTGTTTAATACATACTATGAAAACATCTGACATATTTTGTGAAAAACCCTGACGTGATACATAAAAATGATTGCGAAACTTGAAATCAGCAATGGCTGAATATGGAAAATATGTTGACAGTGGCAGTGACACACGTGTGGTGCGAGGTATGAATGGGGCTGTCTCTGACCATATGGTAGTCCTGTGTAAAGCGAGGTGTGGGGAATGGAAGACCGAATAGAAAAAAAGTGGGTCAAGAAAGGACTAAAGTGAAAAAATTAAGCGGATATGTATTGTAAGGCAGCAAATGATGACCCGAGTGTAAAAGATGCAGACCAAATGGATACGAGAGAAATGCAATGTGTATCAAGAATGTCAGATAAGGAATACAAGGAGAGTCAATGGTTGCAGACAGGTGCGAAAATAGGGCAACAGCGTGATGGAGTGACTTAGTTGCATCAGCGGTTGAGGGTAAAAAGGAGAAATTGGTTGCCTAGTGAATGACATTTTAAGGTACTGGGCGACAAAGACTTTTCAACTCGTTACCAAAATGCCTAATTTTGTGCCCTTACAGCCAAAGTTTTGCGCCCCTATAAGATTTATAAATAATATTGGCACCCCCTTCAATGTGAGTATAATTATTAAAATATATACGGTAGATATAATTTTATACTGGCTAGTAATATAGATATTTTTACTATTGGTCCGGACTCGCCTTGACCTCCCCCCTTGGTCGCCCAGTAAAATTAGCTTAAAAAATACACTGGGATGTTGTGTAAGGTAATTGTGATAATGAAGAAAGAACGCGTATGAAGATGGCAAGAGAAGTGTGAAGACTAGTTCGGCAAAAGAAACGGTAAATGAGGAGTGTGAAATGAGAATTATGTTGAGAATAGAAAACTGTTGGGAATGAAGTGCCAAAATGAAACAAGGTTTGGGAGTAAAGGGTGAAAGTTGAAAAATGCTCACGAGTGATGCGGATCTACGAAATAAATGGAAGGAACATTTCGAGGGTTTAATGGGTGGGAGTAAGAGGAGTGCAAATATAAATACGACTGGATTTGGTGATGAAAAGCGCACTTGTGAGAGAATGGCTGAGAGTATAACTACGAGTGCAGCGAAAGTGGCGGTTCGCGAGCTGAAAAGTGAAAAAGCTGCAGGTATGCAAGTTAGGAGTGGTTGTGGTGCGTATGTCAGCGAGTATGGACCAGACATGGGGCGACTACGTGGGTAATGTAATCGATTACAAGACATGTATACTATTTTCATTTCCTCGTAGGAGAGAGATGATACATGCTACGCATTAATGGCGAAAAGCCGTTGTTAGTGTGGACATTGAGCGATATCTCGTATGTGATGCGGTCACTATTTTTCACAAGGTTGTAATTCTAAGCATTCATTCATAAGTGCCGTAGAAGCTTTTATACTGGTCCCGCTGTCTGTTGTAGATGGACAAGCATACTCGTATAATTCCAGTAACGTGACACTTTTCATACCTAAGTAATTCTTAAGACACTTTACCAATAAAGTAGTTAATAATTTATGAACACTGAGCCATACAAATGTTTGGTTTGGATGGCATAACCGGTGCTAAAAATGATCCGAATACCATAGAAATTGTGTTAAGAGAAATGAAGAAGTATTCATATACAATATATATTCATGCCTTATTAGAGTTACAGGTCCAGTGGCAGTGTGAATTGATATCATGTATAGAATTTTTATAATGAAAGTTCAGTATGAACTGGTTTATGCATTTTAAGCTCTTTACATATGGGTTAAATGGTCATCAAAATTTAGCATGCCGAAATTACCCCCCACTGATAAAGTTAATGCAGAATGCAGATTGCTAAAGTTTTGAATAAAAAGTATTAAATAAAGTTTCGATTTTTTTTTTCAAATATGCTGTTAGGTTCAATATATGTTGTAGTTTACTCTGAATATTAAAGATAAAAATACAAATTGCTTTTCATTGGAAAATTAAATGACCGTTTAATTTGAAGTTAAATGACAATTTAATGTCAAAGTGCTAAAAAACGGCTGACTTTACTGATGCCATGTCTAAAATAATCAATATTACTGAAAGAGATAAAGAAAGATAATTCACTACTGAGAAAATTATTAAATACCAAAGTAATCATAAAAGTAATCATGATTGCGATTACATTATTAGTGAAGAACGTAATCTATTACGATTAGTTAAAAAAATGTAATCGATTGTAATCTATTGCTGTTACAGATTACGATTACCCCATGTCTGGTATGAACAAATGGCAGTGTGGCGGAAGGTTGGAAAAAAAATTTATTATTCCATTGTATAAAATGAAAGGTAAAAGGAGTCAGTGTAAGAATTACGGGGTTATAAGTCTGTTGAGTGTAGTTGGGAAGGTGTATGGAAGGATACTAAAGAAAGAGTTCGTGGTATTACAGAATGTTTGGCGAGTGGTGAACAAGGAGGGTCCCGAGGGGGAAGTGGTCGTGTGGATTAAGTGTTTGCAGTGAGACAAGTGATTGAGAAAGTATGTGAAAGGGATCGCGAGGTATACGTGGCTTTTATAGGTCTCGCAAAAGCGTATGATAGAGTGAATGGAGGAGCAATGTGAGAGGTCTTGAGTATGCATGGGATTGGTGGTAGACTCATGAATGCAGTGAAGAGTTCCCATGTTGGAAGTAGGGCATATGCGAGAGTAAATGAATGAATGGTTTGATAAAAGTGTTGGTGTGCTTCAAGGATGGGTGGTGTCTCCGTGGCTGTTCAATCCGTTTATGGATGGAGTGATGAGAGAGGTGAAAGTGCGACTGCATGAATGTCACTGCAATAAAGTGGATT
The DNA here is from genome assembly GCA_023014485.1 of Bathynomus jamesi. Lineage (NCBI taxonomy): Eukaryota > Metazoa > Arthropoda > Malacostraca > Isopoda > Cirolanidae > Bathynomus > Bathynomus jamesi. Next base: position 730,407 of record JAJOZX010000081.1, on the reverse strand, counting down.
GAAACTGGTATGTGATGGGAATAGGTGGGACCTGTTGAATCTGTTGTATGCGGATGATGCTGTACTATTTGCTCAGAATAAGTGTGATATGCAAAAGGTTAAGAGTTTTGTGGGAGTGCGCGAGAGAAGTGTGTTGAAAATGAATGTGGGTAAGAGCAAGATATTGATTATAGCGAGAGGGGGAAATTCAGATTGTCAAATGATGGTAAATGGTGGAGCGCTGGAGGTGGTGGAGTCTTAAGTATCTGGGATATATTATTGAACAATAGAGGTACGAGTGCGGATGAAGTTAATAGTAGACTGAATCAAGCAAGAAAGGTGGCGGGTGTCTTGTGAGAAATCGAAGACTAGATAGAGATGCTGCAAGATGTTTACTTGAACTTGGTGAGCGTGTGAAACATTGGCATGGCATGAAAGGGAGAAGACAAGAGTAGGAGCAGTTGAGATGAATAATGATGAATAACCATGGGCGCCCGCAGGTAGGGGCAAGGGGGGGCGCTTGCCCCCCCCCCCCCCCTGGAAATGCCAAGAAAATATTTATATCCTAAACTTGCTGAAAAGTATCCAACTGCCTCCTAAAGGGTGAACAATTTTATTTGTGTGCATGATAAAAGGTTGCTACCTTTTTATTTGTTCACCGGGAGAAAATCAACTCCAACAAAACTGATTTTATGGAAAAGGTTGTTCATAATTTTGGTAGTGACCGCAGACGACTACAATTCCTATTCAAATGAGCAGTGTAGGTGATGCTCGAAACACCGTTTTCAAATTAGGTACAACATTTACTTCAGTGTGCTTTTTTCTTCATTCTATCATGTTTCTGTTATAAATAAAATAAATGATTGTTATGTGCATTGTATGTATATACAATATATATTTGCATTTTCCATTACAGAAAATGCAACACTAAACTTGCTTAGAATTAACCTGCTGGTTCCTAAGGGGTCAAAAGTTTTTTGCTTGCTCCGGTCCCTACCTATTAATACATTAAATTTTGCCCCCCCTTGGAAAAAATCCTGCGGGCGCCCATGTGAATAACACCGGTCTGCATGAAAATCGATTTCTTTATTTTGAGTTGCGATTCTGAAGCAGTTCACTGCGCTGAATTCAAAAATGCTACCAGTTTTTTTCTATCACCCACAGTTTTAAAGTTATTAGCAAAACAATTTTGGGGCGTTTTGTAATTTTGTACCTTTTTTATCTTTAATTAATTTCGTTTTTTCATATTTTTCAGATAGATAATTCTAACATTACGTCTTTAAAATTTTAATAATGGCTTCCAGAGGATGTACCCATAGTCCAGACATATTTTGTTATATTTGTGGTCGGTATGTTGTTGTAAAACAAAGGACAAATGTAACGACCTTCATTAAGAGAGCTTATCATGCTTATTTTGGAATTAAATTAGGAGATCAAGACAAAAGTTGGGCTCCACACAAGGTTTGTCTTACGTGTGTTGCGGCACTAAGGAATTGGAGCAAAGCTAAAAAGAAAAGTTTGCCATTTGGGATCCCTATGGTATGGCGCGAGCCTAGAAACCATACCGACGACTGCTACTTCTGTTCTTGCAATGTTAAAGGTTATAATGCAAAGAATAAAGAGAGCCTTCGATACCCAAGTCTTCCATCTGCAATAAGGCCGGTACCCCATGGTCCAGAAGTTCCTATTCCCCGCCCACCCGAGAATCTGGATCAATACAATTCAGATTCTGATTCAGCTCCAAATCCAGACAATGATGATGTTTATGAACGGCCAACAGCTGACCGAGATCCTCCTAAACCATTAACCCAAGCCGAACTAAATGACTTAGTCAGGGATTTGAATCTGCCTAAGGACTTTGCAGAACTTTTGGGGTCTAGATTGCAGGAGAACAATTTATTGGCATCCGACACATACTTCGCTTGGTACAGAAATCGTGAAAGACTTCGTGTCTTTTTTCGAAGAAGATGGTCCCTTGGTATTTTGCAAGGACATCACAGGATTAGTGTGCAAGCTAGGCATCGAATACCAAACCAGTGACTGGAGGTTGTTTATAGATTCCTCTAAAACCAGTCTAAAAGGAGTGTTACTGCACAACGGTAACAAATATGCATCAATCCCAGTGGCCCATTCTACTCATTTAAAAGAGACCTATGATAACATGAAACTGCTTCTGGAAAAAATTCAGTATCAAAATCACAGATGGATATTGTGTGGGGATCTCAAAGTCCTGTGCATGTTACTTGGGCAGCAATCAGGATACACTAAGATGCCATGTTTCATCTGCGAATGGGATAGTCGAGCACGTGACCAGCACTGGAAGAGGAAAACTTGGCCTCCTAGAGAGAATCTTACCCCATGATCAGAACATTTTACATGAACATCTAGTTGAACCAAATAAAATCCTCCTACCACCCTTGCACATTAAGTTAGGCTTGATGAAGCAGTATGTCAAAGCATTGAATAGAGAAGGTGAGTGTTTCAAGTACATTTGTTCAAAATATCCAAAGATTAGCTACGAGAAAATAAAGGAAGGTGTTTTTATAGGTCCTCAGATTAGAAAGTTATTGACAGACGATCATTTCCTGAACACAATGACCAATAAAGAAAAAGAAGCATGGCTTGGTTTCAAAGATGTTGTTGAAAACTTCTTGGGAAACTACAAAAGCAAAAATTATGAAAGACTGGTGGAAAATATGCTTAAAAAGTTTTGCGCCTTAGGCTGCAACATGAGCCTGAAAGTTCACTTCTTATTTTCGCATCTTGACCGTTTTCCCGAAAATCTCGGAGATGTCAGTGAGGAGCAAGGGGAACGATTTCACAAGGACATCAAAACCATGGAAAGAAGATATCGAGGAAGATGGCATACAAATATGATGGCGGATTACTGCTGGTGTCTGCAACGAGATCAGCCTAACGCACAGCATAAGAAAACATCAAAGAAGCACCGGTTTAGTCGTCAATAGTCAGATCTACCTTCGTAGTCTTAAGTCTTTGGAATAAGTCCTGAAATGTTTGCAAGTAAAGAAGGTAAATATATTTTGTTTCTTTCAGTTATTTTTTTATTCTTTCATAAACAAGCAATATGCTTGTCCAAGAGCTAGGAGCTATTTAATTCTGCTTTAATTAGGTTTTACTCTATCACTTAAAGATTTCGTACTACAAGGGGTGTTGTAATACCTCATCTGTCCCCAAATGTTAACCACCCATTGATGGGAGGGGAGAGAGTATTTTGCTGTTAACGGGACTGGTTGTTATATATATATATATTTACCCTACATTATTATGTAAGCGTTACTGTAGTCTATAACAACAAAATTTATGGTTTAGCATGTGCAATCCAATGTTGGTCTCGATAAGATGGTTCACATTTGGGGATAAATGGGGGATTTATGACACACCCTGTAGTAAGAAAACCATACGTGATAGGGAAAAACTAACTATATTTTTTGAGATCAGCGCACTCAAATTATATAGAATCACCAACTAGTTTGTAAAAATCGATCGGCAAGTTTTCAAATGTGTACTGGTGTAATCTGAGTATGTATGGGTGGTGTGCGTTGGATTGACAGAGTAAGAAATCGTGGTCCTGGGAATATGTGGTGTTCAGAAGTCGTTGGAAATGAGAATTGAGGAAAATGTGTTACGGTGGTTTGAACATGTTTGAAAGAATGGAAGATGACAAAATTGTGAAGAGTAATAAGAGTGTTGCGAAGGTATGGGAGAGAGGCCGAGATGATGATGGATGGACATGGTGAATGAATGCGTGAGTAAGCGTAAACTTGATCTGGGTCACGCGCGAAAGGTGGCTGTAAGTAGGTTGGAATGAAGGAAGTTTTAGATGCATGTAGTAGGGACACACTGTTCTCGACATGGACTGGAAGTGCTACCACGCGTGTCGTATGAAGTACCGCAGGTATGGAATGTAGCCATGTCGGAGAACGCTTGTCCACCAGGATGCTCGTGTGAATGGATGGGTACGCTTCAAATTCTGACTTTTCTCCTCTTCACTACCTTCTGTTTTTTGTATTTGGGCTGTTTCTGCCTTTTCACCCCACTTCGTTGGGAAGCGAGATGCTGGTAATGTATGTAAACCTCAAAGTGATCATACAATGCAAAAACGTTGTTTTGCCATATCTTATCATAATTCTTACTATTGAATATTAAATGTAATTTATTATGATTAAGTTTTAATATACAAACTCCTGGACAAATTATTAGAATCACCAGTTAAAAAAAATTACTTTTTTTATATATATATTTTTAAGGTCATTTAATTCATCATTAAGGAATGAATCGTAAAAATAAAACGAAGCCGTCTTTTAAGAAACTTTATCTAATATTATTTCTCCACTTGAACACTTTCTTGCTCGTCCTTTATCTATAATTCGATACGCTTTCGATACACTTAAAGATACTGATGTCAAAGACCTTCTCGTTTTGATGCCAAACTTGAATTAGGCTCGAAATCAGTTCCATTTTATTTGTTGTTTTTGTTATTTATTTCCCTTTTTATTATTTCCCATAAATTTTCTATGGCGTTTATATCTAGGGAGTTCCCACTGATAAAGCCATCGCCCGTAGCGAGGTGAGTAACACCGTTTGCCTTAAAAGCGCAGTAAAGACACCGAGATCGGGCGTTCGACTCCTTATGCCTATTGTACTGGTAATAAAAATTCACGAATTAGCTGAATGGGCCGCATTAGTTGCCCTGAGCACTGTGCCAGTTTCTGACCCTCCTCACTGATGATGATGATCACCACCACCACCACCACTGAAAGAACAAATTATCCATTCTCAGTCAGATATTTCTTTCGTACCCTACTCCAGTTTCAGTATTTACTACAGTACTGAAATTGGAGTACGAGTATTAGATAAAGGATCTTAAAAGATAATTTGTTTTATTTTTACGGATTCATTTATTAATAACGAAATAACTGCCCTTAAAAAGTAAGAAAAATAACTTTGATTGGTGATTCTAATAATTTGGCCAGCATCTGTACATTATCATCAAGAGGCAAAAATTATATTAAAATATGATTTAATTAAATACTTAGTAAAATACAGTCTTGAAAGGGAGCAAATAATGCGCGAAACTTTCTTTTTGGTCATATTCTACAACCATATTAAATCCAGTTGATCATCATTAAGAGTAATTTATTTGTTTAACTTGTACATTAATTTGCATACATAAATACATACATTAACAAAAATCTTGTTTCCCAATGGAGTGGGGTGAGAAGGCAGAAATAGCTTGGATGCAAAATACAGAAAGGAGTAAAAAAAGAGAAAATGTAGAGACTAAAGCGTATATAATAACCGTCCACACGCATCCTGGTGAACCAGCGCCTCTCCCCCCTCACCACCACCACCACGACATCGCTAAATTCCGCACGTAAGCAGCCCTTCATACGCCATGTGTGGTGGCGCTTCGAGGTCTTGTCAAGAATAAAGAGAGAGAATCTCTACTTTATGTACCTCTAACAAACCGCTTTTATTCCAAGCTACTTGCAGCCACCTCTCGTGCATCACTCAGATCAAGTCCACGCTTATCACACAGTCAGTCATTCGCCATGTCTATCACTCTTCTCGGCCTTCCTCTCTTTTTACCTTCGCAGATACTCTTATACCCTCTTTTCACAACTCTGTTATCTTTCTTTCAACATGGACAAACCACCTCAACACATTTTCCCAATTTTCATTTCCACTGACTTCCGAACGCCGCATCTTTCCAGAACCACAGGATTTCTTATTCTATCAGTCCGACGCACGCCACACATACTCCTAAAATTAACCCTCTCATTTGATCTTACCTCGTTTTTTCACAACCAAACAAAATGTCGGTACGAACGCACCATGAACACACACCAACATCTCGCAGCATCTCTGCTCAGTTCCACTTTCTCACAACCACTTTCAATGTACCTAACACGTTTCTTCTTCGATTCACTATACTATTAACTTCATCCGCACTCGTATATACCTCTTTTGTTCAATACACGTCCCAAATACTTAAAGATTATCCCCACTAGCGTTTCTCCACTTACTACCAAATGGCAATCCCAATTTCCTTCTCTCCACAATCATTAACTTACTTTTACTCGCATTCATTTTTGGTAATTTTCTTCCACATTTCCCCACAAAACTCTCGACAGCCTCTTGCATATCACACTCACTAACTCTCAACAATTAACGCATCATCATCCGCACACAACAGATTCGACAGCACCCTCCCTAATCCCATCAGACGCAAGATTCATTCCTCTTCCTAGCAGTCGCACTTTCACCTCTTTCATGACTATCCATAAAGACATCCATAAGACTTTAGTCTTCCGGCACACCCCCATTTGTCCATGCACAGTGACATATGCACCACAACTACTATAGTATTTTCACTCCCTCATACTTAAATCATTTCCCCATATATTCCATCCACACCTACTACTTCTCCACTTTTCGGCTTGCGAACCGCCTCTTTCATTTCACCCATACTTATACTCTCAGGCATTGTCACAAGTGCTCCTCACACTACCAAATCCTGCCATATTTATATTTGCGCTCCTCTCATCTCTTCCACCCATCGAACCCTCAAAATGTTCCTTCTCTTTATAACGCAGATCCGTATCCGCTGTGAACATTCCTCCATTTTCATGTCTTACTCTCAAACTTACTTTCTTCGTTTCATTTGTACACTTTCACACTTTCTTGCAAAACAACTATTTTTCACATAATTCTCATTCATCCTTCTTCCAAACTCATTATTTACGCTGTTTCTTCTGACACACTAGTCTCTCCATACTTCATTTGCTCTTTTTATACACCCTCTTCTCTATCACAAGTACATTGCACACACAACATTAATTTCCTCCGTTTATCCTCAACCGCTGTTGCAACTTCGGCATCTCACGATGCTGTTGCTCTCTTTTCGCACCTGTCTTTGCAAGCATTCACCCACAACTTGCATTCCGAATCAGACATTCCTTATACACACTCCACATCTGACTCACATTGATTTCTTTGAATCTTTTACACTCAACTCATCAATCATTCTCTTACGATACTCATCCGCTACCTCATTCACCATTAACTTCCAGTGATGGAGAAGAGAAGCGAAATCAAGGTCCAAAGTTTCCGAGATGCCTGGGGAAAGATGAATTGAGGAAGTTTGTTCCAGAGGTGACCGGTTGAGTAGACGAAACATTGATAATATCGATTAACCTTTCCGTTAGAATGTTGGACAGAAAAGGGTCGAAAATATGTCGAATGTCCGGTACTGCATGCTCTCCTTAAAGGAGGAGACATGTAGTTACAGCTCAGAAGAGCAGTGTCGTGAATAGTGATAGTAAAGAGAGAGCAAGGCAACATTGCGGCGGAGAGAGAGGAATTGAAAATGGTCAGTAAGAGGTGAGGAATTGATGAGACGAAAAGCCTTTGATTCCACCCGGTCAAGTAGAGCTGTATTGGTTGAGTCACCCTACACATGAGAAGCGTACGCCATACAGGAGCGGACAAGACCCCTGTACAGTACAGCTAACCTCTTAGAAGCTGTTTTAGAAAGAGTATACGTGATCTTTCCAAGAAAGATCACGAGAAAAAGAAACGCCAAGAACGTTAAAAGAGGAAGGAAGGATTGATTTGTGTATTTGTTGAAGATAAGGAGATAGTCGTGTGGAAGATTGTGACGAGTAAACAGATGATGGAACCTAGTGTTTGAGGCACTGAAACAAAGCCACAAGGTTTTCTCTGCCTCAAACAAAGATAGTAGAAGGAGCAGAAGTCAGGTGCGCCATGGCCGACTCTCGCCAAGCATGGAATGACTGTTGAGAAAGACGCTTTATGAAGGGTGAAATCATTGGCACAAGAATGGAGAAGACAAGAAGTGCGACTTACAAGGTCATTAATAAATAAAAAAAAAGAGTGGGTGACAGGACAGAACCCTCAGGAGTACCACTACTGATAGTTTTAGAAGGACAGTATCCACCTATAACTGCAGCTATAGATCGTCCGGAAAGGAAATCAGAGATGAAAGCACAGGTAGAAGGATAAAAACCGAAGGAGGGCAGTTTGGAAATTAAGAATGTATGTCAGAATATCAAAAGCTTTTGATATGTCTGGCGTAGTGGCAAAGGTTTTACCGAAATTCCGAAAGGAAGATGACCAAGAGTCAAAAAGATATACAAGAAGATAGCTAGTAGAGCGTTCCTTGCAAAACCCATACTGACGGTCTGAAAGAAGTTTGTGAGTAGCAGGTGTTTTAAGACTTTCTATTAAGGATGGATTAAAAAACTTCAGAAAGGAGAGAGATCAAGGCAATTGGACGATAGTGGGAGGATCGAGAGGCTGAATGAGAGCGAACTTCCGGCAGTAAGGAAAAGTACCAGAGGAAAAACATAGTCGAAAACGTTTCGCTAGGCAGGGTGTCAGCACAGAAGCACAGTTCTTGAGAACAGGAGAAACCCCATCAGGGGCGTACGCCTTTCTAGAGTTGAGCCGAGATAGGGCAGAAAAAACATCTTTGGAGAGATTGTAATTTTAGACATAATTAAGTCAGAAGGGAGAGGAGATGGATGAACAGAGACCGCAAATGAACCGTCAGAATGGAAAAGAGGAGGGAAAGAAGAAGAATCAACGTCGTTGGAGAAGTTTCTGGCTAGGTTTCAGAAGAGAGAGAAGAATCAAAATTAGATCGTTTTTGTCTGATGAAGGAATTTTTAGCGAGTTCAAGAACAGATTTTGCATATGATTCCGGACAGAAATATAAACAGAGTGAGAGCCAGGAGTTGGATGGCAACGGTAACTCCTGCAATCCAATTATCTGTTGCAGAAAGCATTAGAGCAAGCAAAGTCAAACCAAGTTTTTGGTATTAGCAGTAGAAAAAGAATATGGAATGTGTGCCTCCATGCCCGAGAGAATCGCCTCCATGATACGCTCAGCACATTCGAAGACGGGGAGGGGGGCCTTCGAAGAGCAGTAATCATTCCATTTGAAATAAAAAAGTACAGCCTGATTTGTTTTAGGCCTAACGTAACCTAACCGCCAAAAAGCAGTTCGTACAAGAAAATCAGACTTATTTACAAAGTTCAACCTAACCAGTAAAAAAAATGGTTTACCATTGACGCTACTTGGTGATTCAGGGCTATATACGCTAGAGCATCCGTCGTGCCTTGCGCAGCAAAAACACTCCGAAACACAACCTAGGAAGAGACTGGAAGGGGAGAATGTGTTACTAAAACCTTCCCTGGTTCTCCCTTAATGTGTAGATTGAATTTGGTGCAGATTACCCTAGTAGTTTAAGCATGTACAGTGTGTTCAAAAAGAAACCCAACCCATTGGAGAATGCATACATCATTGTAATCTAACCTTTTTCTTTGTTTCAGGTTGCGTTTCTTCTTTAACGCCCTGTATAAACGTACATAGAACAGACAGATATCATCCCATATATACAGTATATATATATATATATATATATATATATATATATATACACACACACACAAACTCAGAATGGTCCCCTGAGAAACTTATATGTTAAACACAGACCGTGCATGGAACAAGGAACTCTTCTGGGAAATTACATCCACTATAGTTCCAATAAGAAATGATTGTATATTAAACGGACGTATTATGTGCCTTGAAAAGTGGACGCTCAATGTCCCGGTTGAGGTTTAAGTTTTGTTTTTTAGCTAAAAATACAATAGTTACCCCTTTTTCTTTGATGTATTCAATCCGACGTGAATGCAACGAGTTTCTTGCGTATATTGAGGTTCTGAATGTAGTCGGCTAGGTATAAGCTGTAAACCCTAGATCCTGTCCCAAAGCTGGATCCTATCTGATAGCTGGTGAGGGAAGCTATATTTTGGGCCTCTTTGCGAGTAACCTGATGCCCACGTTGGGCTTTCCATCATGAAAAAGAAAAACTATAGTATTTGTCATTACTTATTCGAACTATAGTGGATGTAATTTCCCAGAAGAGTTCCTTGTTCCATGCACGGTCTGTGTTTATATATATATATATATATATATATATATATATATATATATATATATATAGAGAAAGGGTTCACCGTTTTTCACAAAGCACCGTTCCACCCCACCCATACACCAATTTAGGGTACGAGCAGCTACCAGCATCATTGCCAAGTACGTAATAGAGGGAGAGGGAAGCAACAGTGACTCTATACAAAGTGACCCTTTAATTATATCACACTTTAAAAAAATAATTAGAAACAAATACATAGCAACGTTCGCGAAACGTGGCACGAATTTGATTTTTTTTCTTTCCAGGCACACACAACATGCTTAAAATGTCTTTCTTTGGCAAAATTACATTACTTGATGAAATCCGGACAATTTTTTGTTCCCTTTATTTTACCGCCGATTCGTCCCTAGGGAGAGTGGTACATATCTCGGCGAGACAGTGGGTAGGTGGTGTCACTGGGTTGGGGATGGTGGACTAGGGGGGTGAGTAAGGTTCGGTTGCTGGATAGGTGGTAGGAGGGATATGGACTTAGATGCGATGACGCAGATGGGAATGGGTGAGGAAGAGGAAAATAGCTTTCGCTGAGAAGTGGACGCCTTGGGCGAGTATGGATTGTAGACGTTCGGGTATGGAAATACTGGACAAGAGAGGGAAACACCTGTGACGAAGAGCGGACAGATTCGGGCATTCGATCAGGTGTATGACGGTGATAGAGGTGTGGCAGGTAGGGCCGAGCAGGACTGGCGATTTAGCCATAAGGTAACCATGTGTAATACGTGTGTCCTAGGCGAAATGAGCTAAAATCACTTCTTTATGGCGGGACCGGTGGAATGAGGAGGCCCAGTATCCTAATTGTGGCTTAATCTTGTAGAGTTTGTTGTGTGTGGCCTGGTCCCATTCCCGTTGCCAGATGGAGCGGAGTCGGGAAGAAGTCGGAGAAAGGGAGGGGCCGGGAGGAGGCTGGCAGTAAGCAGGCTGTCTTTGCCGTGCGGTCCGCCTCCTCGTTACCCTGGATGCCGACATGTGCCGGGACCCAGCGAAGGCGATCGTCTTGTGTCGGAAAGTTGTTAAAAAGTGGAAGGTTTGCTGGATGGTACAGACGAGCGGATGGGGGGGGTTAAATCTCTCGAGGGAGAGAAGTGGCTTTGGGAGTCTGAATAAATGACAAAGGAGCTGGCAGGGTGGGTGCGCACAATGTCGAGGGCCTCCATAATCGCGAAGAGTTCTGCTGAGAAAACCGAATCCTCGCGGGGCAGGCTGATGCCTCGAGAAAGCGGCTGGCCAGTATCATCGCTGAGGCGGCCGTACCAGCCTCTGAGCGGGAACCATCTGTATAAATGGGGACAGTGTCCGGGTGTTGGGTTACATGTTCTCGGTAGAGTGACCTGTATACCGTAGCGATCGTGATAGTCTTTGGTAGGGCACACAGGTCCTTGCAAAACTTGATAGGGGTGAGGAGCCAGGGAGGGTACATGCTGTATGAGATGGGGATAACTGAGGGGGCGGGCATGTTGGAAAGGTTCAGGAAAGAGCGGACCGCTTCAGTAAAGTGCCAGCTCCGTCCCTGGGGTGAGAGTTCAGAAATCGCCGTGCATAGAAGCGAAGAGGGTAGTCTCTGCGCACAAAGGTATGTCCTCATGAGGAGCAAACCCCGTCGGAGGGCGAAAGGGAGGTAATTGCATTCCGCTTGGAGGCTGGGGAAGAGCGGAAGGCAGCGGTGGAGAGGCGGAGGCCCCTATTCATTACCGGGTCCAAGATACGGAGGCAGGCGGAGACTGAGCCGTATACGACACTGCCATAGTCCAGCTTCGACTGGACCATGGAAGTGTAAAGGCGAAAGAGAGAGCGTCGGTCTGCGCCCCATGTGGTGTGGGAGAGGTGATCCAGAAGAGCGGGGATTGCTTCAGGTGTTTGAGATGGGGAACCCAGTTGAGCCGTCGGTCCAGAATCATGCCCAGAAATCGCGTGAAGGGTACCCCCTCAAGAGGATCGCCTTATAACGTGACAGAGCAGAGGGGACGGGAAGGGTTGCGGGTCTTCTTCTGCTGAAGAGTATACACTTGGTCTTGTGGGTGGAGAGGCGGAACCCAACCGACGTCGCCCACCTTTCCACCCGATAGATGGCGAGCTGAATTTGCCGTTGAACGACGGACGGCTCCCGCACCCACGAAGTAGATCTACAGAAGCTAAGGCTAACAAAGACCCTAAGATCCACTCTAAGGTTAGCCCGAGAGAAAGGAGAGAGTAGGGGTTAAAAGAAGAGAATAGAGATTTAAAAGAAGAGAATAAGGGGTTAAGTAAGTAGCAAAACCTATCATTCGTGGGTTAACATTCATTCAGAAAAAGAGAAGAAATACTCATCATCCGCCGGCCACTGTCGATAAGTCGAAAAAAAATAGTCGAGGAGAATAGGAAAGAGGTGAAAGATAAAAAAATAAAATAAGAACGCTTACAAACCATGCAAACAGTCTTAACTCAAAGACTTAGGACCTGGACCTAGGACCAGGACCCAGGACCTAGATCGCGAGGTTATCCGCGTAGATGGAAGAACGGATAGTGGGTGGAAGGCATTTTGAAACTGTTCATTACTATGGAAAAGCATAGAACACTGAGGATGCTTCCCTGTGGGACCCCGTCCTCCTGCACGAAGGTGTCTGAGAGGACTGGGCCCACCCGAACTTTAAAGGTCGGGAGGAGAGGAAGCCGCTGATGAAGGTCGGCAGGGCTCCGACGAGACCCAGATTTTGGAGCTGACTGAGGATTATTTACCGATGGCTGGTGTCGTAGGCCTTGCGTATGTAAAAAAAAATTGATAGGACGAACTGTCCACTGTCGAAGGCATTCTGTATGTCTCAGCTGAGGAGCAGGAGGGGATCAGTAGTGGAGCGCAATTGTCTGAAGCCGGACTGGGTAGCCGGGAAAATTTGTAAGGTAGGGTGGATGTGCTAGATCATGCTGTACGGGATACCATCCGAGCCAGGGAAGGGGATCATCGAGAGGCCAGTGTCGCCTATAGTTCACGCATGGTGAACAACCGATTGTAGATGCTGTCTCGGGACGGTGAAGAGGAGCTATTGTTAGGGGCGGGTACGAGGGGACTGTCCGCGGAGGAAGAAACGGCGGCGAAGGTAGAAGCTAAGTGGTTTGCCATCGATTTCGGCTCGTATAGAAATCCGTCGTTAGTCCGGAGGATCGGGGGTCGGGAGGGGGACATGTCGCCTCTCGACACTCCGTACCTTCTTCCAGATGGTAGCCGAAGGTGTGGTGGTGGTGACGCCGGAAACAAAGGCACGCAAAGTAGTTCGGCGCGCTTTCTTCATTGTACAGCGGGCGATGGCCCTGGCCCGCTGCATCTCCATGCGATGGATGGAGAGTCATGTACGATAGAAGCGTCGAGTAGCCTTCTTGGCGCGTATGACCTCCGTGCACTCTGGGGTCCACGAAGGTACCTGTCGGGTGGGGGAATAGGCAGAAGATCGTGAGATATTAGTGCACGCAGCCGCTACAACGATCGATTCGAAGTATGTGATGCACTCGTCGGAGGATGGAAAGTGGGCAGTCGTAAGGGTTGTAGATGTATTGTCGTGGAAGCGGGACCAGTTAGCTTTGGCAGTAATCCATTTTTCCGGTACCCGAACGGTCTGGTCGGGCCAATTTAGCGTGAGTTGAACAGGGAAATGGTTACTACCATAGTCCTCTTGAAGGACTTGCCATGTGAAATCTAGGAGGGCATCTGTCGAGACGAATGACAGATCTATACAGGATGGAGTGCAGCTGGTGGCATGGTAGAATGTAGGAGAGCCATCATTGATGGCACTCGAAGGAGATCTCGTTCATGATAGTAATCAGGGTCGGGGCCATATAGGTGGAGTGTCTCTCTCCCCACAAGGGGTGGCGACTATTGAAATAGTCCAGTAATAGAAAGGGCCTGGGGAGTTGTTTTACCACCTCCACCAGGTCATCGCGGGAGGCTTGAGTGTGGGGGGAGGATATATTAAGCAGACGGTGTACTGTCTATCCAGGGAAAGCCTGGTAGCAATCACCTGTAACGGGGATCGGATAGAGATTGTGGAAGGGGACTGCGTGGTGTACGAGAATGGCAGTCCCCCTTTGAATGCAGGTAGGTGACGGGGTGGTGATATAGGAATATCTAGTAGAGCAGGGGATGGGCCTCGTCCCCAGGATTAGCTCCTGAAGACACACACACATCGGACAGAAAGAGGCAAAAATCAAGGAATTAAGACCTTCGTAGTTCGCGAATATTTATCTGCAGTTCCAGTGTACTACTGCAGTTCTCGGAGAGTCCATTATTTGACGATGGGGGATGGGTAAAGGTGTAGGTGCTAGGGGGTTGGGGTGTGAAGGGAGATCTGGGGTTCGCGAAGGCGAAGGATGGGTCAGGGGCATGGCTGGCTATCTGCCGTTCACCAGAGAAGAAATCGGTCGGCCAGTCGACCTCAGCGGAGATTGTGGGGTCGAGTCGGCCGAGCGAGACTGGAGGCATGGATCACGGCAGCTAGGGGAACGTCGTGGACTCAGAGGGTGAAGGGTTTCTTGGTGGGTTTCTGTGTTCGGGCCAGGAGGGGCGCTTTGTTTTCCTTAGCGGTACCTCCCAGCCTGTCTGGGGTCTCACGGCGGACCCTGGGTGGAGAAAGGGGGTACCAGAAAGATTGGGCAGGTGGGAAGGACAACGCGCTCAGGGTGGCTGACAAGGAGGGGGCCGGGGGTGTTGGGGAGGCAGGTACTGTGAGGGTGGAAGGAGATGAACCAGTGTGTTCTCGTGGAAGGGTGGAAAAAAGTGCACCAGGAGGCAAGGGCAGATCCAGAAAACGCATAGGCGCGGCCGAGCTCCCCTTAGCCACATCATGTAGATGCGCCAGTGATGCCGCATCCACTGCATCCTCGGAAGAGAGGATGCCCTCCAGATTGGATCTCATCGTGGGAGACGGGTCATGTAACTCGGCTACTATTGTCAGAGTCTGTGGGGGTAGATTGGAGGGACTTCTGCGGTGGGGTGATATGGTCCTCGTAGACGAAGTGGGGGGTGTAAGGGTCCGAGCCGTCTTCTTGGATCTGGGGGAAGAGGGAGGGGCCTGTTGAAAGGCCGGAGAGTCTGGTGACTCGCTCCGGCGTCTCCGCCTCGTCGGCTTACTCCGGGCGTTGGGTTCGGGTGTGTGCATAGAGTGCTGGGAGGGCAGGGTTCGAGGTGGACGGGGCCTGGGTGTCCTGGTCCCAGATTCCTGGGGAATCTTTAGCGGGTGAGGTGCGTGGAGAGGAGGGATGGTGGGGGGACAGGAGATCGTCGAGTCCAGCGAGGACTCCCTTTGAGGAAGCAGACCAGGGCGGCGTGCCGAGTGGACAGAGCCGAGGGCAGCGGCGTAAGATACCCCCGGCCTCACCTCTCGACTCCGCACCCTGTCTCGCGCCTCTCGGAGACTAAGGAAGTCCGCTATCTGCAGGCCTCGGACCTTCTTCTCGAACTTGAAGAGGAGGCATTCGCGGGACGAAGAGGGGTGTGCGCCTTCGCAAATGGAGCATTTGGGTGTGTTGGGGCACTTGTCTTGGTGAGCGATTTCTCCGCAACGAACACAGTTGGTGCGGTTGTCGGCAAACTGAGCTGACGTGTCCGAACTCGTTGCATTTAAAGCAACGGGTCGGGTGTAGGATGTATGGGCAGACAGTGAATTTGCACGACGTGCGGTCTCCCATACCGCATACAATACGGTCGGGAGGGACTAAGGTATTGAAGTAAGAAGTAGGCGCGGGGTGGGTAGGGGGTGCCTCCCTGTCGGGATGTGAAGCGATGGATCTTAGTGACACCCTGGGGTGCGAGGTCCTCCAGGAGCTCGTTCACTGTGATCGATAATAGGCGGGTGGCGTAAATAGTGCCCTGACTCTGGTTCAGGCGAGGGTGTGGGGAGACGGACACCGAACAGCCAAGGACCTCAGTGAGGGAAAGTAGGGCTTTCGTCTCTGCGGCTGAGCGTGATTTTATGAGGAGGGAGCCATCCCTCTGTGGTCGCACATCATAGCGGCTGGAGTCGCTGCCGGCTCGAATCGCCTGAAACGTCTGAAACGTCCGTTCAGAGTTGATCGGAAGGGACCCAGAGATAAGCCGGATCATTAGGCATTTATGGATACTTGGAAGGAATAGGGAGGCTGTAGAATCGAGGCGGACTGGGATATCCAACGGTCGATAGGATGGACGTGAATGCTGACTTCCCCGTCCGCCGCGGGGCTCTCTCCGTGGGGAGGCGGATCGACGCCGGTGGGTGAGGGAGACATACGGGGAGAGCAAGAAGCCAGGATTTGGAGGCAAGTCTTGGGTGGAACTTGACTTGCCCGAAGGCGGCTGAGGTGGGCTGGGGCGGGACCCCTGCTCCAGAGGGTGTATGTCCAAGGGCATGTTCAAGGTACAGGATGGAGTCGGTAACGGAAGAGGAAAGTGCAAGTGTTCCGCTGCTAGAAGAGGGGCGACCTCCTCAAGACGAGGTCTTCCAGTGGTAGAGGACTCGGGGGGCATGGTTTCCCACCACCCGAATTCTAAGACAAGTAGTAATGGTCTCCATATGTTAATAATGTTGTAGAACACGGACCCAGGGGACGTGAGAAAGGGAGGCCGAGCGCAGACAGCAGGAGGCGGGGTACCTCATCTCCAAGGGGACACCGTCGGTTTAAAAACGGGGCCCCGTGATGCGAAAGTTTTCCTCCAAAGACCCCAGCCCCCCAATCCCACCGGCCCCAAAGACCCCATCCCCCAGTCCCACCGGCCCCCAAAGACCCCAGCCCCCCAATCCCACCGGCCCGGACACCCGACCCGACCTGTCCAGAGGACAGCACTGGAGACCCGTACCTGGAGCCAAAAACTTTAGTGGCTCTTAGCCCGGTCTCCCCAGTAGCCTGCCCGGCATGGGTGACCCTTCCGGGGGCTAAGCTCCAGCCGACATAGCCCACTGGGTCAACACGGGAGCCCACCCACCACGACAAGGTGGCCACAGGCGGGGTAATTGTTCGTAATTGTAATTGTCTACGTCGTCCCGGTAAAAACGGATTAGGTTTCACGGTTGATGCCAGGACATTGGAATATCTGAAAACCACTTTTGAATGTGAAACTAGCTGTACTACTATGGAAACACAAGTTCGTTATACGAAATCACGCTACCTGGATGCATCACTTAATTTCGCAAAAGAAGAGAGACACTGAACATGTGTGTGTGTGTAACAAACTTCCATCCTTCCACAATAATTATGCCAAGTTCCATGAACGTAATTCGAAACACACACACACACACACACACACACATATATATATATATATATATATATATATATATATATATATATATATATATATATATATATATATTATATATATATATATATATATATATATATATATATATATATATATATATATATTCACAATTAACACGAACTTGATTGGCGATGTAAAAATAACCCCAACTATTATCTCAGACCATAATATAATCGAGTTATCAACAAATATGGCGATAACTTTAAAAGACAATACACATATGGAAGGAAGAAGCAAATTTGGGGCTTTTAACCTAAACTCCAAGACCATAAATTGGAAAGAAATGAGATCACACATGGCCCAAATAGCGTGGAGAACAGCTTTAGAGAATAAGACAACTGGGGAAATGCTAACAACCTTGGAAGAAAAGACGTTGAGAATTTTGGAAAAATATGCTCCGAAAGCACAGCCAAAAGGAAAGAGGAACTGGCTAGAGAGGCAAAAGAGAAGAATATTCCGCAAAAGAAAGAGAGTAGCGACGAAGTTAGCAAATTGCGGAGACAACAATGCCAGGAAAATAATACAAGAAAAACTGGAGAGTATCGATAGGGAAATACAAACTCTGATAAAGGGCCATACAAACAGGGAAGAGGAAAAGGCGGTAAAAGCAATAAAGGAAAATCTAAAATACTTCTACAGCTATGCGAAAAGGAAAACAAAAACGCGCGCTACTATCGGGCCCTTGAGGAAAGGGAATAATGAACTAACAGACGCTCTAAAAGAAATATCTGAAACATTGAGAACCCAGTATGAATCGGTCTTCAGTACCCCAAAAAGTGACAAAGCGATACCCGACATAGATGCATTCTTCGAAGAGAAATTGCATGGAGAATGTATAACAGACTGATTTTACCTCAGAAGATGAAGCAAGAGCTATAGGACAAATGAAATCACATTCAGCTGCAGTTCCAGACAAATGGAATGCACTATTAATTAAAAAATTTAAAAATTAAATACCTACACCCTTATATTGGATATGGAGAAGATCCCTAGACACTGGGGAAATACCGAGCATCTTGAAAAAAGCAAACATTGTCCCAATATATAAAGGCGGGAATAGATCTCAAGCAAAGAACTATAGACCAATGTCAGTGATGTCCCACCTCACGAAAATATTTGAAAGGATAGTCAGAGAAAATCTATGACTTCTTGGAGACTGGAAAGATTCAACGAAAATCAGCACGAATTCCGATCGGGAAGATCATGCTTATTACAACTTATAGAGCATTATAACGATATTCTAGATGCATTTGAAGGCAATGAAAACTATGATACACGGATTTTGCTAAAGCTTTCGACAAGTGCGATCATGGTATAATAGCACATAAAATGAAACCTATGGAAATAACAGGCAAAGTGGGAAAATAGATCTATAACTTCCTCAGAAAACGACTACAGGTCGTCAAAATTCAAGGCGTATCATCATCAGAATCAGAAGTAAGCAGCTCAGTGCCACAAGGTACAGTGCTGGCCCGACTCCTGTTCATTATCATGCTAACAAACATAGACAGTGGAGTTAACAGCAACAGTATAGTATCATCATTTGCGGACGATACAAAGATCAGCAGAAAAATCAGCGCGGCAAATGAAGTGGAGGCCTTGCAGAGGGACACAAACAAAATATACAAATGGTCAGAAAGCAGTAATATGACATTTAACACCAAGAAATTTCAGCTCTTGAGATATGGTAGAAATGAGGAAATTAAACAGACTGCATATTATGCTCCAGATAGACAGGAAATTCAGAGAAGCACGAAAGCGGTCGACTTTGGGTTAATAATGACCGATGATGCCAAATTCGAGACAAAATCAGATATCAATAAACAAAGCAAAAAGAGTCGCGTGACAGGTACTAAGAACGTTCAAAAGGAGGGACAAGACAGTAAATTCCCTGAGAACACTGATCATACCAAAACTTGAATACTGCTCACTTTTGACGTTCCCATATAAAAAGGAAGTAGTTAATAAAACCCAATTACCAATTACTAAACCCAATTACCATCCAAACAACGCTGGAAAATAGGAAAGGCAGAATATGTAGTGCAGGGCAGTTTCCTGGCGTACGCAGACTAAGCGGGCGCTTAGGGCCCCGCTGCTACTAGGGAGCCCCTAGACAGGCTCCCAGGTCATACTCAGTGGGCAACAATAGGAATATAGCTGAAATTATTATTATTAGTATTATTATTATTATTGGCGTATTAATTAAAGTTTTTGTATGAGACAAATGTGATAAAACGGAGACAAACGAAACGTTTTGGTCGTTATGTGTAAATAACTATGGCGAGATCTTATTTCTATATTATTTAACTATTCTTATTATATGCTTATACTTCCCTAAATGCTTCATTTTTCTAGTATTGTAAAACATTATTTCACTAATTTACTAATTATTAAGAGATTTTGTAACGCTTTAAAACTTAGGATTATTTTCGTTATATTTTCAAGTTTATTAATTCTTTTCTCATCTTTTTCAGATAATGTGAATTTTGTTAGTTAAAACCTAAATGGTCTGATTATTTGAATGTATTTGAATAACGTTACAATTATAACAATTATTATTATTATCATCATTATTATTATTTAGCGGATTAGTTGTGGTTAACTAGATATGACTTCGTGCATCTTGGAAAATGAAACATTATCCATCAGGAGCTGAAAAAAGGAAAAAGAAGAAAATAGAGGAGGAGAAGCTTTCTAGTAGCACAGGTGAGATGTGCCACTTGTATATTCTTATGATTACAGTTCAGGCAACTAGGTTAGGTAGACCATCAAGCTAGGCAAGTGCTCAGGAATCATGTAGAGTAAGCTAGTCTCTGTAATATTTATATTATTTCGAAAT
Organism: Bathynomus jamesi; assembly: GCA_023014485.1. NCBI lineage: Eukaryota > Metazoa > Arthropoda > Malacostraca > Isopoda > Cirolanidae > Bathynomus > Bathynomus jamesi. The sequence continues at coordinate 710,294 of JAJOZX010000081.1, read as the reverse complement.
GTGAAATTTAATGCATCACATCACCTCAAATTCTGTTCACACAGATCAATTATCAAACAAGATAAGAAAGAGTATTTTAGCAAAAATTAACAGAATATGTAATGTTATGTTCTTCTCAGGAGCACTACTGAAATACAGGGTGTCCCATAAGTCCGGTATAATATGAAAAATAATAAAAAAAGGCAAAACAAAAGCTTTTATTTACAGAACGTGCTTATTGTTCCGTAGCCCATTCACAAAATTCCATCCGCCGGTCGGGATCATCATCGCTTAATTTCTGTAGGATCTGAAGTTTATATGGATGCCATTTGTGAGCCTGGAGAATGCGATGGATGCTACTTTTCGACACTCCTGTCTCGGCGGACAATCGCCGAAGAGACTTATTGGGACTTCTGTTAAAATGAGCCAGGATAGAAGTCGCTGTATCATCGTCAGTGGACCTCCTTGAAGGTCCACTGCGTGGTTTATCTTCTATGGATCCTGTTTCCTTAAGCTTTGCAACAAGTCTGCTAACACAACTCTGTGTTATTGGCTCGCGGTCTGGATGCAGTCTGTTAAATTCAGCAGTGTCCTCTCTTTGACTCCGATTTCCTATGAGTAGAATTATCTGGATTCGTTCTTCCTTGCTCACAGACATTATGGCCTGTAGAAATAGAAAAATATGAATTTCTACTATGATGCCGGACTTATGGGACACCCTGTATTTGGAAAAGCCATCCTCAGCAAAGCCTGATGAGCATCATGAGCCAATAGCAGGACCATCCTCTATGCAACCTCAAACACCAGTAGAAGTAGAGCCTGATGAGCCAACAAGTGGCCCATCTTCTGTTCAGCTTCAAACACCCTACACAGGCATTTCTTCTGAGCAACAAGAACCAAGATCTGCTCCACCCCTTGATCCGTATGACTGGCCAGTTGTCCTGTCAGATGCCTTGAAGAGAGATCTGGTGTCTCGAGGACCATTTCAAATCAGTCCAGATTTCACATTCCCTAAAAGAGAGGACGGTAGAAGCGTTCATCACCATTACTGTACAGAACATTAATTAATGGGGAAAAAATAAAGCGAAGCTGCTGATGTACTTAGAAGGAATGATGCTCTTATTGCTTCTGCTGCAAGGTTTTTTCAAGGAAGTCGTACAAACTAATTACGGATGGACTTTCAGACTGGATAAACGTTGGTTCGCTTCTGAAAGCCATGAAAATAGTTCAGAACATGCAGATAACATGCAACATGGAAGGATTTGGAACTGCGGCTAAAAACTGGGAGGACCATTGACCAAACTGAAATGTTCAATTAATGGAGTAGAGCGAAGACTCTGGCGATGTTCTCCCACGTCTTTTAAGTATAATCCAATCACTGGCAGAGAGAAACCTTGCTTTCAGGGTTCTTCCTCTACATTGTACAATCGAGACAATGGCAACTTCTTGAAGGAGGTTGAGCTGCTTGCCAAATTTGATCCAGTGATGAAACACACATCAGCAGAGTCGAAAGTGGCCAATATAGTCATTCAAGTTACCTAGGAAATCATTTTCAAAAGACTCATTGGGTCCATTATGGGAAGATCTTGGATGCCATTGTTGCAGAAATAAAACAAGCTAAATATTACTCACTCATTTTAGACTGCACTCCAGACATAAGCCACCAAGTACAGATGTCGATTATTAATTATCAGAACTGTTAAAATGGTGAAGTACAGAAATAAAGAATACTTCTTGGGCTTTCTTGAGGCTTCAGAAAGTACAGGCCTGGGTTTATCAGTTCTGATTCTGAAGAGACTAGATGAACTGAATATTCACTTTGATGACTGCAGAGGACAGTCATATGAAACGGAGCGTTCCATGTGGGGCTCACACTCTGAATTTTGTAGTGGCTGATGCAGCTAAAGCTTCCACAGATGCCATCAGCTTCTTCGGCAACGTACAAAAATTGTACAACCTTTTTGCAGCAGCTACACAGAGATGGACAATCCTAAAGCAGCACGTGAACATAACACTCAAGTCTTGGAGTGAAACCAGGTGGGAGAGCCGGCTTAAGAGCATTGAGGCTGTGCGATACCAAAGCCACAACATCAGAGAGACCCTGTTGGAAGTCAGAAACAATGCCATAGATGCCATAGCCAGGACTGAAGCACAAGCACTTGCAGAGGAGGTAGGGTCTTATCGCTTTCAGATTTGCACAGTAGTATGGTATGACATTCTTCATGCAGTTAACCATGTGAGCAAACTTCTTCAGTCTCCTACAATGCAGTTTGATGTGGCAGTCAACCTCCTCACAAAAACAAAAGACTCACTCACCAGCTACAGAAACACAGGTTTTGTTACAGCACAAGTCGTAGCTAGGGATATATGTGAGGAAATGAATGTGGATGCTGTGCTGAAGGAGAAGAGGCTCAGATCCACAAAAAAAGCACTTTTCTTTTTCAATGTGGTGGTGGATTGTGCCATCGGGTCAATAAATGAGAGATTCAAAACATTAGATGATGTGAGGGACATATTTGGGGTTCTCCTAAACTTCACCACAATGAACAAGGAAGACTTGTCCTGCAAGTGTGAAAAGCTCTCTAAGATACTGAGCTCTGGAGCTGACTCTGACATTGATGGAAGAGAACTGGCCCTCGAAATTAAGAACTTGCCGACTTTACCTTCACACAACATGACTGCATTGGAGCTTCTCTCCTTCATTCATTCATCAGAAGCAACTGTCACAGTAGCGTCAGCCGAGAGGAGCTTCTCTAAGATGAAGCTAATCAAGAACTACCTCAGATCATCAATGGGGCAGGATCGCCTCAGTGGCCTTGGCATCATAAGCATCAACCAGGACGTTGGCAGGGAGATTTCATATGATGACGTTATTGATGATTTCGCCCAGAAAAAATCTAGGAGGCAAAAATTTGAAGATACAAACTGTTCTGTGTAACTGTTAGCTATTACACGATTGTATCGTAGAGTTAGTAATTGTTTGGTAGTTGATAATTGCATTATTTTTTTATACATAGTTCTGTCATTTATTCTAAATAATGTATAAGCTAATTTTTAGGAATTTCATGAAGAGTATTTTTTTCTGTCTTCTGAAAGTACATATTTGTTGTTTTGGACATAAATGTTTCATTAAAATTGTTTCATAATTGTTTTTTATTAACACCCATTTTTTGTATGTGTGTGCTGAGGTGATGTAGTAAGGCGTGAGTTGGTGGATGGAAGGGTGGGGCCTCAAATGGGTATACTGCTTAGGGCCCCCTAATGGCTAGAAACGGCCCTGATGTAGTGTTCCCAAACTAAAAGCCCGACAAGGGACCTCCTCAACACTGAAGGAAAGTAACTTGGTTGTCAAGGGGCCAAGACTTTTTAACCAGCTTCTTAAGGACCTCAGAAACGTTACAGGGGTCAAAGTTAAAGTCTTCAAGAGAAGACTAGATGCCTGGCTCAAGACGGTACCAGATGAGCCGGGTGTACCTGGCTATGTGTGGTGGAGAGCGCACGAGAGCAACTCGCTTCTCCACCAAGCAGGCCAAGAGGCCACCAGCTTGACCTTCGTGTGAAGAGAGACCAAAGCACGAAACCGCAACGAGGTGTATATATATATATATAAATATAAGGAAATACTGCATTTCGAATTCTCAGAATATAAAATTCATAGTTTTCCTTGTTGAAATATAAATACACATGCCACGTCGTCATTCACTAATATACATACATACTTTATGCGAGTTTGAACGGCGGTTCAGGATATATATATATATATATATATATATATATATATATATATATATATATATATATATATATATAACGACGTGGTACGTTTATGTTTCAACAAGGAAAAATTAAAAAATTTCTATTGCGAGTGCTCGAAATGAAGTATTTCCTCGTGTACAGATACCGTCATAATTTTACCGACAAGAAAATAGACAATTTTATATTAAATTAACAAAAAATATTAAATTAAATTAGTAACAAATCCTTACTTACAAAGAGGAGAACCAAAGATGTAATTCGTTTCTTCTCCTAGTTTAGTAGACGTTTCGAGAGAGTGAGATACTTCCATCATCAGTGCGTGCCGAGTTTTAAGTGGAGATAATTTTCATTTGCGTAATTGATGTCACGATGCGTAGAGTAACGAAAATTGTTAAAAATTAAGTTTAAAGCTTAAAATGGATGGGCTATTTTGTCCGTTTTTTTTTTTTTGGTGTGTGTGTGTGTGTGTGTGTGTGTGTGTGTGTAGTCAACCACCATTTCTGATTCTCATTAAGACAATCTGTAAACAGAATTTTTTAATTACAAAATTGTGAAGTTTCGGAAATTTTAAATATATAAAATAGAATTACATCAGTAAAGGAAAATTACTGCCCAATCAGTATCATTCCCATTCCGGTCTGAAAGTGGGAATTCCAGATTCGGGATCAGTTTCCTGATTTGTGAGAAAAAAAAAAGCGGGATGTGGCGCAGTTGTGGTCCCAAACAATAATTACTTTTTATTAAAATTGTAACTTCAAATGGGGAATCCTACATTGAAAAAAAAAATTGATCGATGCGAGAATTGTCTCCTTCGAGAATCCCACTTTGGGTTTTCCTATTCTTGGACGAACGTTGAAATGGGAATGATCGAGAATGGGAATGATCGAGCGTGGGAAGACATCACAAAGGAAATCTTCACGAATCAAAACTAAATTAGTAAAATGTACGCGCGAAAGAGGAAATTTCAAAGGCGACAATTCTCAAAGTGATCCATTCCAATTCCCACTATACGTAATATTCTCGCTTTAAATTAGATTTTTCGCAGAAAATACCCCTGGTACCCACATCTACGTCACAGGCAGGGTTGTAATAAAACGCAAATCCTCTAAAAAAATAAAATAAACCGGATTAAATAATGCACACAAAACAGTGGGCTTTGGTTTTCTTTTTTCAAGTTTTACTATAATTGTATATAGGATACATTTCAAAGATAAAAATATTATTAACTTACTACTAACATTTAATTATAAATAAAGTTAACGAAGACCCTATTTCAGTCTATTAGTGTTCCGCAACCGGGGTCCTAGGATCCCCTAGGGGGCCGCGTGTGCCTTCCAGGAGTTCCGCAAAAAAAATCTGAAGAACGAGTCGTTTTCTCGTAGTGAAAAATGCCTGGATTGGCAAAGACAAAGTAGGAGGAAGTTCAATTCATATGGAGAACATTTAACTATATATTTTGTATTAAACGAAGAGGGTCATTCCAGAGTTAAGTAACTTTACAGCTTTGTTGATATACTCTATATATTTCAATAGAAAGGCGACAATACGTCTGTATGAGGGGTGGGGCGGGTGAGGGGGGGGGGGGGGGGTCATAACATTACCAAGTTACATTCTAGCGATTTATTCCTCAAAAAGTTGCGGACCACTGTATTAGACTATGCTTTTACCCTGAATAACTAACTAAGGTTAACTCGCCGCCATCTGGTGGTATGAATGAAAACAAACAATTAGACAAAAATTCACGGAGAATGAATGACAGTTTTTGGGGTAACTAGTACAATTAACTAGCAGACTCGGGGGTCAATTCACTTTCATCAATTACGATTCAATTACAATTCACTAATTATTATTAAAGATCAATTCCAATTCAATTAAGTCTTTTGACACGCAATACAATTTACACACTGATATTAAAATGATACAATACACCTATTGCATTCAGGGGTGCATTTACAGTGTGCGGGGGGGCCATGGGCAAACTATTTCTCGGGATGTATTATTTTAGTGTGTTAATGAATGACAATATTTTGTAATGTACATAACAGATATATTTTTTTAACACACACAAACACACATGCGGAAGCCATTCGGCTTATTAATGTGATATTAAAGACTAACTTAATTATGTACACATTTTTTTTTTTTCTTTCTCTGATTTACCGCCGATTCGTACCTAAAAGGAGCGGTACATATCTCGGCGAGGCGGTGAGTGGGTGATGTTACTGTGTTGGGGGTGGTAGACTAGGGGAGTGAGTAAGGGTCAGTCGCTGGATAGTGGGTCGGAGGGGTACGGTTTTAAATGCGATGGAGCAGCTGGGAGTGAGTAAGGAAGAAGAGAATCGCTTCCGTTGAAAAGTGGGGGCCGTCGGCGAGTATGGATCGTAGCCGGTCGGGTATGGGATCTTCGGCCGAGAGAGGGAAACACCTGCGACGAAGAGCAGACAACTTTGTGCATTCCACCAAGGTGTATGACAGTGATAGGGGTATGGCAGGTAGGGCAAAGCGGGGCTGGCGATTTCGCCATAAGGTGTCCGTGGGTGATGCGGGTGTGGCCTAGGCGGAGACGGGCTAGGATTACTTCCTTATGGCGGGACCGGTGGAATGAGGAGGCCCAGTATCCTATTCGTGGCTTGATCGTGTGGAGTTTATTTTGTGTGGCCTGGTCCCATTCCCGCTGCCATATGGAGCGGAAGTGGGAGCGGAAAGTCGGGAAGAAGTCGGAGAAAGGGAGGGGTCGGGAGGAGGCCGGCAGTGAGCAGGCCGTCTTTGCTGTGCGATCCGCCGCCTCGTTACCCTGGATGCCGACATGAGCCGGGACCCAGCAGAAGGCGATTGTCTTGTGTTGGAGGGTCGTTAGACAGTGGAAGGTTTGCTGGATGGTACAGACGAGCGGGTGGGGGAGTTAAATCTTTCCAGGGAGAGGAGTGCACTTTGGGAATCCGAATAAATGACGAAGAGCTGGCAGAGTGGGTGCGCACAATATCGAGGGCCTCCGTAATGGCGAAAAGTTCCGCCGAAAAAACGGAGGCCTCGCGGGGCAGGCCGACGCCCCGGGAAAGCGGCTGGGACAGAATCACCGCTGAGGAGGCCACACCGGCTTCCGAGCGGGAACCATCCGTGTAAATGGCGACTGCGTCCGGGTGTTGGGTTTGCGTGTTCGCGGAAGAGTGACCTGTATATCATGGCGCTCGTGGTAGTCTTCGGTAGGGTACACAGATCTTTGCAAAACTTGATAGGGGTGAGGATCCAAGGGGGGTAGATGCTGAATGAAATGGGGATAACTGAGGGGGCGGGCATGTTGAAAAGATCAAGGAAAGAGCGGACCGCTTCAGTGAAGTGCCAGCTCCGTCCCTGAGGTGGTAGTTCTGAAACCACCGTGCCCAGAAGCGAAGAAGGTAGCCTCTGTGCACGGAGGTATGTCCTCATGAGGAGAAGACCCCGTCGGAGGGCGAGAGGGAGATGATCGCATTCCACATGGAGGCTGGGGAGGAGCGGAAGGCACCGGTGGCGAGGCGGAGGCCTCTATTAAGTACCGGGTCCAGGATACGGAGGCGGGCGGTGGAGGCTGAACCGTAAACTGCACTACCATAGTCCAGCTTCGACTGCACTATGGAAGTGTAAAGGCGAAGAAGAGAGCGTCGATCTGCACCCCATGTGGTGTGAGAGAGGTGATCCAGGAGAGCGAGGGGGCGTCGAAGGGATTGCTTTAGGTACTTGAGATGGGGAACCCAATTGAGCCGTCGGTCTAGGGTCATGCCCAGAAAACGCGTGGAGGGTACCACCTCAAGAGGCCTGCCGTATAATGTGACAGAGGGTAGAGGAAGGGCTGTGGGTCTTCTTCTACTGAAGACCATACACTTGGACTTAGGGATGGAGAGGCGGAAACCCACCGACGTCGCCCACCTTTCCACCCGGTAGATGGCGAGCTGCATCTGTCGTTGAACAACAGACGGTTCTCGCCCTGCGAAGTAGATTGCAAGGTCATCCGCGTAAATGGAAGAGCGGATGGTGGGTGGAAGGCATTGTGAGACCGTGTTCATCACGACGGAGAAGCAGAGAACACTGAGGATGCTTCCCTGTGGGACCCCGTCCTCCTGCACAAAGGTGTCAGAGAGGACTGAGCCCACCCGGACTTTAAAAGTCCGGGAAGAGAGGAAGCCTCTGATGAAGGTCGGCATGGCTCCGACGAGGCCCAGATGTCGGAGCTGACCGAGGATCATTGCTCGACGGGTGGTGTCATAGGCCTTCTGGATGTCAAAAAAAATTGACAGTACGAACTGTCCATTGTCGAAGGCATCCTGTATGTCTCGGCTGAGAAGCAGGAGGGGATCAGTAGTGGAGCGGAATTGTCTGAAGCCGGACTGGGTAGACGGGAAGGAATTGTTATGTTCAAGGACGAACGATAATCGCGTGGCAACCATTTTCTCGAGGATCTTGCAGGCACAACACGTCAGGGCGATTGGTCTGTAGTTTGTGGGGTCCAGGGAATCTTTGCCGGGTTTGGGGATAGGGATGACGTGGGCCTCCTTCCACCTAGAGGGGAAGGCGCCCTCTATCCATATGCGATTGTATAGATCCAGCAGGAAAATTTGTAAGGTAGAGTGGATGTGCTGGAGCATGCCGTACGGAATACCGTCCGGACCGGGACAAGGGGATCGTCGAGAGGCCAGTGCCGCCTGTAGTTCACGCATGGTAAACAATCGGTTGTAGGTGCTGTCTATGGACGGTGGAGAGGGGCTATCGTCAGGGGCGGGTACGGAATTGGCTGTAGAGGAAGAAACGGCGGCGAAGGTAGAAGCAAGGTGGTCTGCCACCGACTTGGGTTCACATAGGAGTCCGTCGTTAGTCCGGAGGACCGGGGGTCGGGAGGGGACATGTCGCCTCTCGACACCCGCACCTTCTTCCAGATGGTAGCCGAAGGTGTGTTGGCGGTGATGCCGGACACAAAGGCACGCCAAGAGGTTCGGCGCGCTGTCTTCATTGTGCGGCGGGCGATGGCCCTGACCCGCTGCATCTCCGTGCGATGGATGGGGAGTCGCGTCCGGTAGAAGCGCCGAGTTGCCTTCTTCTTGGCGCGCACGGCCTCCGCGCACTCCGGGGTCCACCAAGGCACCCGTCGGGCGCGGGGGTAGGCGGAGGATTGTGGTACGCTAGTGCTTGCGGCCGCTAGAACGACGGACTCGAAGTAAGCGATGCACTCGTCGATGGATGGGAAGGGCAGTTGTAAGGGTGGTATAGGTGTTGTCGCGGAAGCGGGCCCAATTCGCGTTGGTAGTAACCCACCTTACCGGTACCCGAACAGTCTGGTCGGGTCGATTAAGGGTGAGTTGTATGGGGAGATGGTCACTTCCATGGTCCTCTCGGAGGACTTGCCACGTGAAGTCTAGGAGGGCATCAGTTGAAACGAGGGACAGGTCTATACAGGATGGAGTGCAGGTGGTGGCATGGTAAAAAGTAGGAGAGCCATTGTTGAGGCACTCGAAGGAGAGTTCGGTCATGACGGATATCAGGGTTGGGGCCATATAGGTGGTGCGTGTGTCGCCCCACAAGGGGTGGCGACTATTGAAATCGCCCAGCAGTAGGAAGGGCCTAGGGAGTTGTTCCACGACTTCCACCAGGTCGTCGCGGGAGACTTGAGCGTGGGGGGGAGGTAGATGGAGCAGACGGTGTACTGTCTATCCAGGGAGAGCCGGACGGCAGTCACCTGTAGTGGGGACCGGATGGAGAGGTTGTAGAAGGGGACTGCGTGGTGTACGAGGATGGCAGCTCCCCTTCGAGTGCAGGTAGGAGGCGGGGTGGCGGTGCAAAAATAACCAGTAGGGCAGGGCATGGGCCTGGTCCCCAGGATTAGCTCCTGGAGACAGACACACACCGGACGGGAAGTGGCAAGCAGGGAGGTAAGGCCTTCATAATTTGCGAATATTCCTCGACAGTTCCAGTGGACTATTGTGGTTTTCGGGGGATCCATTAGTTGATGAAGGGGGATGGGTAAAGGTGTAGGTGCTAGGAGGTTGGAGTATGAAGGGAGATCCGGAGTTCGCGAAATTGAAGGCTTGGTCGGGAGCATGGCTGGCTATCTACCGTTCACCAGGGAAGGAATCGGTCGGCCTGTCGAACCCCGCGGAGGTGGCGGGATCGAGTCGGCCGAGCGAGACCGGAGGCGTGGATCACGGCAGGCAGAGGAACATCGTGGGCTGAGAGGGTCGGATGTACTGTGACGGGCTTCTATGGTCGGACCAGGAGGGGGCACGGTAGCCCCAAAAGTGGCGCTACCCCGCCTGTCCGGGGTCTCATGGCGGACTCGAGGTGGTGATAAGGGGTACCAAAAGGACCGGGCGGGTGGGAGGGAGGGCGTACACAGGGTAGCTGACAAGGAGGGGCCGGGGATGTTGGGGGATAGGTACGATGGGGGTGGAAGGAGGTGAATCAGAGTAGTCTCGTGGAGGGGTGGAGAAAATGGCACCAGGAGGCAAGGGCAGATCCATAAGACTCGTGGGCGTGGGCGCGGCCGAGCTTCCCTCGGTCACACCGTGCAGCTGCGCCAGGGCCGCATCCACCGGATCCTCGGGGGAGAGGATATTGTTCGGACTGGGTCCCGTCGTCCGGGGCGGGTCGTGGATCTCAGCCACTATTGTCAGAGTCTGTGGGGGTAGAGTGGTGGGACTTCTGCGATGGGGAGAGATGGACATAGGACGTGGTGGGCGGAGTGAGGATCCGAGCCGTCTTCTTGGTCCGAGGGGAGAGAGGGAGAGAGACGTTGGAAGGCCGGAGGGTCCGGTGACACGCTCCGGCGTCTCCGCCTCGACGGCTTGCTCCGGGCGGCAGGTTCGGGCGTGTGCAGGGGTACTGGGAAGGCGGGGTTTGAGGTGGATGGGACCTGGGTGTCCTGGTCCCAGACACCTGGGGATTCGTGGCAGGTGAGGTGCGGGAAGAGGAGGAATGGTGGGGGGACAGGAAACCGTCGGGTCCTGCGAGGGTTTTCTTTGAGGGGAACAGGGAGCAGTGCTTGGGGGGTTTCGGCGGCAGGCCAGGGCGGCGTGCCGAGATGATAGAGCCGAGAGCAGCGGCATAGGACACCCCCGGCCTCACCTCCCGACTCCGCACCCTGTCGCGTGCCTCACGGGGGCTAAGGAAGTCCGTCACCTGTAGGCCTCGGACCTCCTTCTCGAACCTGAAGAGGGGTGTGCGCCTTCACAGTTGGAGCATTTGGGTGTGTTGGGGCACCTGTCAGGGTGAGCGAGTCGTCCACAGTGAACACATAATTGATGCGGCTGTCGACAAGCGGAGCTAACGTGTCCAAATTTATTGCATTTGAAGCAACGGGTCGGGTCTGGGACGTATGGCGGAGAGAAAACTCGCATGAGGCGCGGTCTCCCATACCCCATACAATGCGGCCGGGGGGATTAGTGTGTTGAAAGTAAGGAGCAGACGTGGGGTGGGGGAGGGGTGCCTCCCTGTCGGGATGTGAAACGATAGATCTTAGTGACTCCTTGGGGTGCGAGGTCCTCCAGGAGCTCGTTCACTGCGACCGACAATAGGCGGATGGCGTAAATAGTGCCCTGACTCTGGTTCAGGCGAGGGTGTGGGGAAACGGACACCGAGCATCCAAGGACCTCAGTGACGGAGAGTAGGGCTTTCGTCTCTGCGGCTGAGCGTGATTTTACGAGGAGGGAGCCATCCCTGTGGGCGTACGTCATAGCGGCTGAGTTGCTGTGGGTTCGGATCGCCTGGAACGTCCGTTCAGAGTTGTTCGGGAGGGACCCAGATGTAGGCCGAATCACCAGGAATTTGTGGATACTTGGGAGGAGAGGGAGGCTGTAGAGTCGAAATGGACTGGGATATTCAACGGTCGATAGGACGGCCGTGAATGCCGGCTCCCCCGTCCGCCGTGAGGCTCTCTCCGTGGGGAGGTGGGCTGACGGCGGGTGGTGAGGGGGGCATATGGGGAGAGCAAGAAGCCGGGTTGTGGGGGCAAGTCCTCGGTGGAACTTGACTTGCCCGAAGGTGGCTGAAGTGGGCTGGGGCGAGACCCCTGCTCCAGAGAGTGTAGGTCCAAGGGCGTAGTCGAGGGACGGACTGGGGTCGGCAACGGAAAAGGAGAGTGTAAGCGTTCCGCTTTCACAGGGGGGTCAACCCCATTAGGTTGCGGTCTTCCAGTGGTAAAGGACTCGAGGGCCTGGTTGCCCACCACCCGAGTGTTGAGAGTAGTAGTAGTCCGGGAATGAGAAGCAGTAGTCGTAAGCCGGGGGGGGAGAAGTGTCCATAGCTAAACAAAAAAGAACTTCATCCCCCGCGCGCATCCAGCCACCACCGACTCCAACAAGGGAAAAGCGAAGTGTGGGCACACTTGGTCCCACCGCCGATAGATGTCACGCAGGGGAGATACACCCGCACCCAGTCCCTGTGCCTGAAAGGCGGCCACTCTCATCCAACGCGCGGTGAAAAGTGGCAGGGACAGGGTTTGGGTTTGGTTGGAAAGCGACAAGGGTGCAGGGCAACCACCTCCCACACCCAAGGGCCAAGGAAAGGGTCAAAATCAAGGTCCAAAGAACAACGCCAAAAAAAAACAGGGAGAAGCCAGAAAGAATGGGTTAAAGGAGAAAGAAAGAAAAAGAAGCAGGAGATCAGCCGGGTCCCCAAACGGGCCCAATGGTCCACGAGGGCAGAGAAAGCCCTTACACCGAAGAAAGGTGTATTCCTACATTCGCCACAGAGGGACGCGCCCTATTGCTCCGGACAAAGCAAAGGGAATTATGTACATATACAGTGTATACAGCTACACAGTAGGCTACACAGTTGTAATGCACTTAATAAACAGCTAAACTGTACAGCTTACTGTACTGTAAATAGAGTGTAGATTTTAATGAATATTACATAGGACGCTTCCTGGCTTTTTGTTTGGAAAACTGCGTGATTGTGTCCTCGAAACTCACCTACTGCAACACCTCATGGCTCTATACTCAATAGCGCCAGGGACTAAAGGCGCTCCTGGCCCATTGTGGAACGAAGGTAATTTTTGATCAGTTTGAGTTTCGAGAATGAACGTTCACCAGAACAGTTCGTGACAAACATACACAGGTATATTCTCATTGCTATTTCTATGTTTGGGAATGTTCCTTTCAGTTCGTTTGTGTTCATATGCCGATAAAATCTGTTGCACGTGTCTTCACGTTCCGTCTGGGATTCTGTTTCACTTTCGGTGAGTTTCATTAGGGCAGGAACTGCACAACTTCTGTTACCAGCTCTTTCTCCAGATCAGCCGGATAGCATTCTACGAGATGTTCAGCTGACCGTCGAAGACTGTTGATGTCCAGGACTAGAAGGAAATACAAAAATCCAAATCTTTTCTGCAGGATAGCGTACGCTTCTAGACGAGTGTTCAGAGTGGTACACAGTTTATCAATTATCGGTAGAAATGCAGTGGTCCGAAATGAATCTCTTGGTGTCAGGTTCGTATCTTCGGCAGTTCCGATTTCGTCATGATGGTGCTTTTTCTTCTTTGTGCGTTGAGTCGATTCCTTGTATACTCGATGACCACACTTTCCGATGCCCTGGTCCTCGAATTCGTCAAATCTTGATCTAAGATCTTCAACAAATTGCAGTAGTGATTTCAGCAAGAGGGTGGCTGAGTCTAACGACATTCCTTGTTTTTGCAGACATGCATTGGTTTTTTGAAATCGTTCGAGAATAGTGTTCCATAAAACCAATAAAATGGCTGTTTCGAGTTGTTGAAGCTGTTTAGACAATCCCTTGGCTTCGATCTTGGCTTCCGCAGTTTGACTGGTATCTGCTGCTAGCTCATCCAGTACCACGATATTCTCGGCGTAACCTTCGGTTAAAGATTGGACGGCATCTGATCTGGCTGACCAGCGGGTATCGGAGAGACCTTTGTCGACCTTTAGTTTCTCACTACGGGAACTACTATCGAGAACTCTACATGTCGACGCCATCGGTATGTCGAGGAGACGAGAAACGTTTAGACATTCTGAATGAGCATAAACAATTCAACGGCTGCTGTGCAACTGTCCACTGCTGATTTACCCACAAGATTTAGTGAGTGGCACATGCATGGCACAAACTCAGCATACGGAGATTTTGACTTGATGTGGCTCTTTACGCCGTTGTATTTCCCTGCCATATTGCTTGCGTTATCATAAGACTGTCCTCTGCAGTCTCCAATTCGAATGCCATGCATCTCCAGAAAGTTGAGGACCACGTCGGCGATTCCTTTCCCTGTATGCGTGTTCATAGGTATGAACTGTAGAAATCGCTCGACGGACCCAGACTCAACCACATATCGGACGGTGAAGCACAGTTGATCGGTGTGGGAAACATCAGGCGTAGAGTCGACGGATAGATAGTAGTATTTTGACTGCTGGATTTCTCGGATAATCGTCTGAAGTACTTTATCAGCCATCAACAGTATGAGTTCCTCGCAAATGAAATGAGAGATATACGAGATGTGTCCGCTACCTTTGTTGGCATGCTCGCTTATATGCGCAGCTAGAAAACTGTCATACTTAAAAGTTCCAAAATTCTGTAATAGTTGCCGTTGTTTGGTGAACCGAAACGGGAGTCGTGTCCACGAATTGCTAGTCCTCGTGACGTGATATACTTGATAACGTCGACACAGCGCCGCAAAACTTTCTGCCAGTAGTTGCACTCCTTTTCAAACTGGTTCACCAGTTTCGAATCAACACGGCCGGAGACAGACTTTCTAACCAACAAATATCTCATCGACTCCACATGTTGCTCACATTTTCAGTGTGCTTCGACCGATTGTCTAGCATGCTTCCAGTCGTTGAACCCGATTGTGAACTTGCTGTCCGCCCTCGACATTAATTTACAGACAAAACAGTAAACACAGCCTGTGGACTCAGAATAGCACAGCCATGACACCTCAATCCTCTCATTCGTCACGCTATGTTTCTTAACAAATAATGTCTTCGTACATCGGCGTGTTGTACCACTTTCAGCAGTTAAAGAGTTACTGAAGTTACTGTCATAATTTCGGCAATGTGATGTTCCCCGCTCTATCCAGAACTCTCTAAAGTCATCGGTCAGCACTCGTGGCCTCAAACCAATGTCATTAATTGCATGTCCTGAAGCTGGTGGGCCTGCTGAACGCACTGACGTGGACGGGTCTTCTGAAGACGCAGCTGCTGATGTAGCAGAGGCAACTGGTAGGCCTGCTGAAGGGGTTGACGTAGACGAGTCTCCTGAAAATGCGGCTGCTGAAGTAGTGGAGGCAGCTGCTGGGCTTGCTGAACGCACTGACATAGACGAGTCTTCAGAAAACGCAGCTGCTGAAGTAGCGGAGGCAGCTGGTGGGCCTGCTGAAGGACCTGACTTAGTTGCTGCTGATTTAATCCAATTAGTCAGTTTCGGCACCGTCGCAAGAAACTTCTCTGCGCTTCTTATCCTTACGCTTTTCACTACCGTGTATATATTTCCTCCTTCGATCCCGGTCACGGCTCGTTTCCATATTACAATGCCAACAATAAGAACATAAATCATGAATCTGCAACAGACACAAGAAGAAGTTAGTAACAACATTAGAAATTAGTAACACTGACAAGAACAACAAATTAATTAAAGACCATCAAAGCGGATATTAGAATGCCTGATGCCATGCCGCCTGCCGGAAAAAGTAAAACTCGTCGCAGATGGCAAATACGTGACGTTTAATTTTTTCAATTGAAATTTGCGAGACCCATCGGGCGCGGGGACTTGGACATTTGCCCGGTGCGCCACCCCCTCAATGCGGCCCTGATTGCATTGTATCATTCTAATATAAATATACAAATATATCAAATTCTTAAAATATATAAATAAAATATATTTAACAAAATTCCTTTGTTAATATAGCGCATATAATAGAAGTTATACATTGACCACAATTTTCTTTCAAATTGATTTTAATTTTTTTAACTTTTGGGTCTTACGAGTGACTGATCACCTTATCTAGGAACTTAGTAGTCATATACAGTAAGGGTTTAAATTTCTTATTTTAAAATAATTAGAAATTCCTTTTAAAATATTTCTAAAATTAAAAAAGCATCTTATGATCATGCGTAAAATTTAATACAAAAATATTAAACTGAATTTAAATAAGTTATTTACCAAATGAGACCTACATTTTTAAAGTAAGCCTACTGAAAATTTAGAGACTATATGTATCTAGGAAAAATTATATATATATATATATTATTTGAAAAGAAAAAGATTTATTGTATAACTGATAAAATGGAAATAATCTCAAATCAATCTCAGTCATTACATTGATATGAATCAAGTAGACATTACAATGATTGTAATAAATTGTAATAAAAAGAGAAAATAAAAATCGTGAAAAGTTACAAACTTTAAAGTAGGTTTGAAAAGTAATCACTTCAAATCACTTCAATTATAAAAATTCAAATTCAGTTCCAGTTCAGTAAGTTTTAATTTTAATCAAATCAATTCCAATTCGTATCCTCGTTTAAGTTCCGTATGTTGGTCTCTCTTCACACGAAGGTCAAGCTGCTGGCCCCGCCTCTAGGCCTGGCTTGGTGGAGGAGCGAGTTGCTCTCTTGCGTTCTCCACCGCGCATAGCCAGGTACATCTGGCTCATCTGGCACCGTCCTGAGCCAGGCATCTAGTCTTCTCTTGAAGACTTCAACTTTGACCCCTGTAACGTTTCTGAGGTCCTTTGGAAGTCCTGGTTAAAAAGTCTTGGCCCCCTGACAACCAAGCTATTTTCCTTCAGTGCTGAGGAGGTCCCTTTGTCGGGCCTTTAATTTGGGAACACCACACATTCTGTCTTTCCTATTTTCCAGCGTTGTTTGGATGGTAATTGGGTTTAGTTTGAGGTTTGGTACCAGTTTTTTTATCATTTTCCATATGTAGATTATGGTGAACTCTCTCTTCTTCTTTCCAGGGAGTACAGATTTAGTTTACGTAGTCTTTCCCAGTAGTTGAGTTCTTCGCAGCCATCAATCTTGGCTGTGAAATGTGTCTGCGTTTCTTTAGTAAATCTAGTTTATTAGTTTCTTCCTTTTTATATGGCGAAGTCAGAACTGAGCAGTATTCAAGTTTTGGTATGATCAGTGTTCTCAGGAGGGGAATCATTATGTCTTGTCCCTCCTTTTGAACGTTCTTAGTACCTGTACCGCGACTCTTTTTGCTTTGTTTATAGCTATCTGATTTTGTGTCGAATTTGGCATCATCGGTCATTATTATCCCCAAATCGACTGCTTTCGTGCTTCTCTGAATTTCCTCTCTATCTGGAGCATAATATGAGGTTCCTCATTTCTACCATATCTTAAGAGCTGAAATTTCTCGGTGTTAAATTTCATATTGTTGTCTTCTGACCATTTGTATATTTTGTTCGTGTCCCTCTAAAAGGCCTCCACTTCATTTACAGCGCAGATTTTTCTGTTGATCTTTGTATCGTCCGCAAAGGATGTTACTATGATGTTGCTATTTACTCCACTGTCCATGTTTGTTAGCATGATAATGAACGGGAGTGGGGCCAGTACTTATCTCGTGGTTCTGAGCTGCGTACTTCTTATTCTGATGATGATATACCTTGAATTTCGACTACCTGTAGACGCTCTCTGAGGAAGTTGTAGATCCATTTTCCCACTTTGCCCGTTATTCCCATATGTTTCATTTTATACTATGGATCGCATTTGTCGAAAGCTTTAGCAAAATCTGTGAATATGACACCATAGTTTTCGTTGCCTTCAAGTGCATCACTAAGTTTTAATTTTAATCAGTTCAATTGTGTAAGTTTTAATTTTAATTAGTTTAATTCAATTCCAATTCACGAGTCTTTTTTATAAATTCAATTCAGAAATGACCCCAAGTCTGCTGACTAGTGACTATCCTAACTTAGGTTTCACAAACTAATTTACTTATTTTAGAAAATTAGCTTTTAGTTTAGGATTATAGTCATACAGTGTGTACTATGTTGCTATAGTTTACTTCACACACACACAACCTTGCCCTCCGTCAGAATGAACAATTCGGACGAAAGCAAAACTAACGCGTGTGTGTGTGTGTGTATAACAAAATTCCCCTTCCTACCAAAAAAATGGGCGAGTTTGGGGTTTTTACGCAGCTTTTCTCGTTTTATCTTTTTACAGATGAGGAAAGTTTTCCCAAATCTGGAATTACCCAGTTTGGGTATTTCCCCCGACGACCCACGGACAGGAACAATAATGACACTGATTGGAAAGTAATGTGACACTACTCCTTCACAATCATACATCAATCGAAATAAATTAATTAATCTAACTGACATTACCACACGAGCCTCGCGCCCACCTCCCGTCAAAAATGGCATTTTGACAGATGGAAATAACTACCGCAAAAAAGTTTAAATTAAGATAAATTAACCCCCAATTTTCATATATATATATATATATATATATATATATATATAATATTTTTTTTTTTCCCCTAGAATTGAATCTGTTACTTATGGCTATACATACATTTCGGAGAATTTGGGTGTATTTGTTTTGTGGTAAGTATATTGTTTATTTTTTCCCACTTTTCTTTTTTATATATATAATTATATATGTACAGGGTGTCCCAGAATTAACTATCTATTTCAATGAAATCGGACAAATTTAATAAAAACTGACATAATTTTGTGTTTATTACTAAATTATGATAAAAACAAATAGATTTATAAATCATAAGTCAAAACTTTATTGAGAAGTTTCAACATGTGCACCGTCTGTATCTCTGCAAATTTCAAATCTATCCTCAGCGCTGCGAAACACATTTTGAAGCATTTCAGGTGTTATCTCCCGCACTGCCAACTGGATGCGTTCTTTAAGTTCAGCTAAACTATTGATCTTTTGGCGATAAACCTTTCTTTTTATGAAACCCCATGCAAAGAAATCCAGGGGTGTCAAATCTGGAGAACGCGGAGGCCAAGGTCGAGGTCCTCCACGTCCAATCCACCGATTCGGAAGGCGTCTGTTGAGGTATTCTCGAACAATTAGAGCATAATGACATGGTGCTCCATCTTGTTGAAACACAACATTATCAAGAATGCCATCATCAAGAAGCTGTGGTTCGAGAAACTGCTGAAGCATATCAAGGTAGACGGTACCTGTTACAGTTGCTTCCGCAAAGAAGAATGGGCCATAAATTTTGGATTTGGTCATTCCAAGCCACACGTTAACTTTTGGAGAGTCTCTCTGCCATTCTATGACTTCAGACGGTCTTTCATTGGACCAGATAATGAAAAAATTATGAAAATAAAATTATGAAAAAAATTTAGAAATTTATACATTTTTAACACATATTAAACATGATAAACATAAATAAAAGTGTGTTTTAAAAAAATTTGTCCGATTTCATTGAAATAGATAGTTAATTCTGGGACACCCTGTATTTTATGTAGGAAGAAGGGGGCCAAGAGTGAGCGCCCGCAAAAGTGACCCCTCCGCAGAAGACGGAGAGAGCCAAAAACAAGGTCTCCAAGGCTCAATGATGCCATTTTTTTTTTAATATAAATTTTGAAAAGGTTGTGTAATGTGTAAGATGCATGCATGTGTAGTGAGGAATAGAGGGAGAAGCGTGTGTTTCAGAGCATGCTGGGCTGCTCACAAGGTAGATGAGACACGGAAAAAGATCAGCTAAGGAGGACAGTGACAGGAGAAACGGGAGTTCCAGCACTCCCTGACTCCTGCCTAACATCCACACCCCGGAGTAGCGGAGTACTTCCCTGGTCGATTGGTGTCTGCAATCTCCTCCTACAGAGCAGAGGAGATTGTGTGTGTGTGTGTGTGTGTGTGTGTGTGTATATATATAATACAGGGTGATGCATAAACATGTTTCATAAATTGTAGTGTGTATTCTTGAGACAAAAGTAAAGAAAAAAGACCATATAAACATAGGTCGAGAAACCTGTAGGTTTCGAGCTATAGCACGCGACCAAGGTTTATATATATATATATATATATATATATATATATATATATATGTGTGTGTGTGTGTGTGTGTGTGTGTAAAAAAAAAAGAGTCCGTTACCATGGGAAATTATTTTGTAAGCTACATTAAACGTTAGGTAGGCCATCCTTATTGATGCTGTTGAATAGTTCGTAGTCTTGTCTGGTAAACAAATCAATATAAATGTTTACAGACGAAATAGTCCAGCGGGGATAAATATGAACTCTAGGAGAGTATTCCACTGAAGCACGGCGTCCAATCCACCTCCCATACAAATTCTCGTCTAATTATGCTCGAACAGTTGATGCGTAGTGGGGTGGAGCCCCTTCTTGCCGAAATCAGTTATTCGGGCTTGCAGCCAAATAAGTTTGCAAGACCTTCCCTAACACTTTATCATCACTCCAATATCGGATATTATTGCGCTTCACGGTGCCGTTTAGGTGAAAATATTCCTCGTCACTGAATAAAATATCGGAGAGCGACGTGGGTTATTTCTTCCACCACCCCGTTGTGGTATCCACTTACAAAATTCCATCCTGCGATCGGTATCATCCCCATACACAGTTCCTGAATCATATTCACTTCGTATGGGTGAAACTTACAGTATTAGGGTGTCAATTTTAGTAAAGTCAACAACTCAAAAACTACTAATGCTCAAATGATGTCATATTATCTAGCAAACTTAGAAATATCTTTAGTGTCGTTTAAAAAAGCCATTTACCTACTTATATTTGACCATAAAGGTTTGAAATATAACCTAAATATGACTGTAGCATTAGGGTGTGTCAATTTTGTCAACTTTTTTCAAATCAATTTTGGTAGTGAAAATATAGTCTTTTCATGTCAAAACTTGAAATTGGCCAACCAAAATGAAATAAAACCCTTACCTACATCAATTTTACCTTAAAGTTTCAGAAACTGACTCTTTTACTAAATAATAAGACATAAATTAATTAACTATTCATCTGTCACAGAATTATCCCACTGATCGCATATGGAGTGTTTTCAAGGTCATAGTTGTTGTACAATGTACAAGTCACAACATGAATAGAACTGTCCCTCACTCAGTCCTCAGTTGCCTCTTAGATGTCATAGATGGTGGTTTGCTGTTATTGCTCTTGTACCTACTTCATAGTTATTCTACTAGACGAATACTACAGTTTAACTGTAAGTATGGATTATTGATTATTACAATTATTTATTATCATCATATTCTTCTGTCTAATTATGTTGTAATCCCACGAAATATTTTTTTATTGAATTTTAGAACATCGAACATCGAATAACTAAACTTTGAAACATCGTAATTGATATAAAATACTTAAATGTTTTTCTTTCTTTTCAGATATTCCTAAGATGCCAAAATTGAAGACAAGAGGTCAGTCGTCATGCCACTTGAGCCTGTTAGTCGGTACAGGCAAGGAGCTCCCCGTATCAGAACTACCAACAGTGCGAGACATGCTGAGACTAGGGTTACTCCTTCGTGAACAAAATACAAAGGATAGAAGGAACTACACAGAGAAAGAGCTCATAAGAGACATGATTCCCCCTCTTCTGCATCAGTGAAAAAAAGCTAGTGTTATTCAAACCACCTGTACTCAATCAGTATAGAACTATTGAGCTAAAATTAACAAAGCTGTGGCACAAAGCAGTTGAGACATCACTTGGTAAAGGAAAACTAGCAAAGAAAAATAAATTTCTGCACACACTTGATACTCTTCTTGACATTTTTAACTGCCAGTGTCCCATAGAGTTGTGTTCTGAAGCCAATTGTTCTCCCTCATGCAGAAGAGAACCTCACCCTCACATTGATTGTCGTTGTCCTCGTGAGAAGAAGATCCCTGTTTTGGAGCTGGCTTTCATAAAGGCGCAGAGAACAAAGGCAGGAGGCCAAGGAAGTATGCAGATTGGTTCGGCAGATTATTCAGAAACCAAAAAACAGATTGTTATTGCTAAGAAAATAGAGAAAATCCGAGAGGGAAGAAAGAAAAAAAAAAGAAGAGTGAAGAAGCCACCCAAAGAGATGAAGAGCTCTATCAAGAGGTTTCTCACTTCTTTGAAAGCTCTTCAGACGAGCAGAAAGAAGCAACATCAGATGATAGCTCCAAAATGCCATCTGAACCTTCGCCGAAGAGAATGAAATACAACACTAAAGACATCTCAAACATTGCCCTTACCAGTATTCGCCCCCATACGGGGCTACGAGAGACTGTAGAGATTGCCACTGCCGCTTGGATAGATGCAGGCCTCATCAGCCGAGAGGATACATCCTTAGTGATAGATCATAATAAGATAAGAAGAGCACAAGAAAAAATAATGAAAGAAATATCTGATCAGCATGAAAAAGATTTGAAGGAGGAAGGTCTCTCTTGCCTTTTGTTTGATGGAAGAAGAGATGACGCAAAAATTCTCCTAGAGGTAGAGGGAATGGACAGAAAGTTTCCCGGTCTCATCAAAGAAGAACACTACTCTGTGTGTTCCGAACCTGGTGGCCGCTATTTGTTTCACTTTATTCCTGAAGCAGAAGTAGAAGGCAAGAAACATGCAGAGGCAATTGCTGATCAAATAATATGTTGGCTTCAAGAAAGAAGACTTGACAGTTCACTGCAGGCCGTTGGTGGAGACTCAACTGCGGTGAACACTGGATGGCAGGGCGGTGTTATGACGCATTTAGAGAAAAAACTTGGAAGAAGGCTTGTTTGGATTGTATGTGATTTGCACAGAGGGGAACTACCTCTTCGTCGTCTCATCCAGGAACTTGATGGTCCTACAAAGAGCAACAACAAGTGGTCAGGCCCCCTTGGCAACATGCTAGATGAAGCAACGGAATTAGAAATAAATACAAAATTTCCAAAGGTCGAAGTAGGCCCTCCCCTTCCAATGTTGTCTGAAGAAGTTATCAAAGACCTCAGCACGGATCAATCTTACGCTTATCGTATTGTTCAAACAATCAGATCAGGAGAGTTGCCTCAAAATCTGGCTCTCTTGGAGATTGGACCCGTCGTTGGTTAACTACAGCGATTCGTTTCTGCAGGATTTGGGTTTCCAAACATGCACTGAAGGGAAAAATGCTACAGAATTTGATGTTGATTGTTGAATTTATTATTGGGTTTTATCTTCCTCACTGGTTCAATGTAAAACTTAATCCAATGTGGATGGAGGGGCCCAACTACATCTTGTTTCAATTACAGCTACTGAGAACCCAAAGGAAAGTAGTGGTGGACATCGTGTTACCTGTGGTGAGAAGGTCCGCTTGGTATGCTAAGCCAGAGGCAGTTTTGCAAGCAATACTCTGCAGCCAATGTACCAAAGAGCGAACTGAAGCTGTGGAAATCATTCTAAAGCTTAGAGGAACATCACTAGATGATGACCAGCTGGGAGACTGCTCTGTTCAGACAAGGAAGGTACCTCCGATAAACGTCAATGCCACGAAATTGTCAGAATTAGTTAACTTGAGTTCGGAAGTTTTGGAGCCACCACTGACAACATGTATAAGAAACAAAGATTTAGCACAACTTAAAGAGGCCCCAATGCAAGTGCCAAAGTGGCCTTCTCACACTCAGAGTGTGGAGAGATGTGTGAAAATGGTCACAGAAGCAGCTAGTCAAGTTTACAGTCACGAGAGGCGAGAAGGCTACATCAAAGCGCAAGTAGCAAGCCGAATGCTGATGTAAAGGAACCGCAGCAAAAAGGACATGACTGCATTGGTTACTTTCAAATAAAGACTCTGAATGATATCTTATTGCCACTTTAAATGTTGATAGGATGTTTGTGTACATTTGTTATTTTGTTACGAATTTACGAAAAAAATGGAATTTTTTAATTAAAATTGATGTAGGTAGGAGTTATTTTTTATTGTTTTTGAAGCAAGGATATTGTGAAAAATGCTCTGTATGAATTGGTCCACAATTAACCCACCCTTATTTCTCCAGTCTAACTATAGAGTAGATCAAGTCTAGCCTAGAGGGGTCAGCCTAGAGATTCCGGAAATGGTCCAGAGCGGGCAGATAAATTGAGGTCCACAGTAGGATTCCTCACCAAACTAGGTTAGGGCAATCTACCTTTACCTTTGTTAAGCTATGAGTTGATGCTGGGTCTTAGGCCACAATGTAGGCCTAAGTTGTCTGACCCAGCTTAATTTAATGAGTTTAACTTGCTGGGTTAAAAACACAATTAGTCACTTACTGCTAGTTATTAGAGAGTCTCTTTTCTCCTTCCTGTATAATTGTCGAGAGCGTACTTGCTGGTGGGGATCTTTCTTCGGTGTCTGTTCTCGTCCCTTCTCCAGTTGCGTCCTCTCGCCCCGTTCCTCGTTTTTGTTCTTCTTTGTCTTCCTTCGCGGGGCTTTTTCCACCAGCGTTGTCTTGGTTTGTTGATCGGTAATGTATATCTATTACCGAGCACGCTCTTGTCACACAGTATATAAATACTAGTGTGGAGAATAACTCTGGTGAGCAACCAATTGGTTTCATCCACTCAGTTATTGACATAAAAGGAATTTAATAATTGTTAGATTAACTACCTACCTACTCAGTGAACCATTTTCGTTACCTCCCAACTACCCACTCATCAGTTTTCCATATACTGGGGGCCCCGGGAGATAAAAATTTTGGTGTCATTGTCACCAATTTTTATGTCTGAGTGTAGACTAGCTAACTATTTGACTGTAAATGCTGTTAATGTGATTAACAGTGCCTATCCTCACCTTCTCATGGAGAAGGTGTAGCATTTAATTAGAAGAGAAAATATACATCCATAGGATGAAACTGTCTATGGTCTTTACCATAAGAAAAGAAAAAGTGAAAGTTAGAAGATAAAATTACAATTCCCCAGCATCTATTTTTGTTGTAAAAATAGTCGCGCCTTTAATGCTGTTTGTCGCTGAGGTCTTGTGTGTGTCAATGTTGTAGTAGGATGCGCTACCACTCCTACTGTCAAAGGAATAGTTACTGGAAGTTCAGTGTCTCCAGTTGTTACTGTCAGTGGAGAAGGTTCTCCAAAGTCCATTGTTTTGGGTCCAGACTCTAAAGGGTACAAAAGAGAAATGTCTCTTGTTGTGTCACCCGTTGAAGTCCTTAATTTGACCACTCTTGTTACCCCGTCTGCCTCTGGTCTGAGTTCTGAAACTCTAGCCAGAGGCCAGTATTGTCTTGGAGTACTGTCATGTATGAGAACAAGGTCCCCTACCTTAATTGTGTCAGACCAATCCTTCTTAGTCATTTGTTTATGTCTCTCCCTTAGACCCATCAAGTACTCAGTTTTCCACTGTTTAATGAAATGAGCTTTAACTCTAGTTAAATGTTGTAACTTAGTCTGGAGCTCATCATGTCGTTGAGTCCAGTTTGGGTCTTCTGAAGAGTCTATATTGTAGTCCGGCAGGAGACTAACTTGTTCTCCCCGAATCAAATGATTTGGAGTTAATGGTTCCGGGTCATTAATGTTGTCACTCACATAAGTGAGTGGTCTATTGTTAATGATGTTCTCAATCTCAGCCAGGAGAGTGAGCAACTCAAACAAGTGTATCTGTTTTTTACCAATTGCTTTCTTCAAGCAATTCTTTACTGTTTGTATATTCCTCTCCCAGATAGAACCATACCAAGGAGAGGCAACCGGAATATACTTCCACTTTATGTTTGAATTTTTTATATATAATTGTGAGAGTTCATCGCTTAACAAGTCGTGGATGACTTGTTCACCAGCCTTGAAATATGTAGCATTGTCAGTCCAAACTGTCTTGGGTACTGAATGTCGTGCACAGAATCTCTTAAAGACAGCAACAAAAGATTCTGCTGTAAGGTCCTCCACAACATCCAAATAAACAGCTCGTGAGGCAGCACATGTAAACAGTACAATGTACATTTTTTGTTCAGTGTCAACCACCCCTACAGTCAATGCTCCTGTATAGTCAATGCCTACAGTCTCAAAGGGTCTGTTGAGAGTAACTCTCTCCCCTGGCAAAGCAGGAGGATTTGGTTTCCTATAGGGCCTAGCATGAATACGCCTACATGTGACACACTCACTCAGGACTGTTTTAACAGTGATCCTTACCTTGGGTATCCAATAAGTTTTTCTTAAAATGTAGTTAGTGTCTGTGGTACCCCCATATGATATACATCATTGTGTGTTTTTCTGATGATTAATGTTGTCAAATAGCTAAATCTAGGTAAAAGGATTGGATGTTTGCTTTTGTATGACAGTTTTGATTTGTCTAATCTCCCTTTACACCTTAGAAGGCCTTCCTCATCTCTGAACAAGTTTAGATCCACAACTACTGATGGTACAGGTTCTTTTGTTTGTTTCCCATTAGTCAAGAATTCTAACTCTTTACTGTACTCTTTTTGTTGTGCATGGCCTATCCAGTATTTGGTTGCAACTTCTGTATAATTATGATTGTTTTTATTTAGCTGTTTGTTAATTGTAGTTAAACAGTTGTGAGCAAACCTCAAACAGTAGGCTGTAACCCTGACAAGTTTGTTGAAATCAGAATAAATTTCATAATTAGTGATTGGTTCAACCTTTTCATTTGAAAAGATTAAATTTAATGTCAAGTTAACTTGTTCCACAGGCCATTGGTCTGTATTACAGAGCCACTTAGGTCCCATAAACCAAGTTTTGTTTGACTTCAACAACTTGTAGGATAAACCTCTGGTCAGAAAGTCTGCTGGATTTTGTTTAGTTGGAACATAGTGAAAGTTTACTTGTAGGCTTTCATTAGCTTCAGCTATTTCTTTTAGCCTATTTCTTACAAAGATATTCTTACTATTAATGCTATCATTCCGTATCCAGGCAAGACAAATCTGACTGTCAAGCCAGATGTGGATATCAGTTATGTTCACATCATGATAAGCATCCTTAAGCAATGAAATGGTTTTAATGGCTAATGCAGCAGCCAATAGTTCCAATTGAGGTATGGTTCGGGTAGATTTGAGAGGTGCAACTTTCCCTTTTGCATAAATTAGATGACTTTCTGTAGGACTTACAAGATACGCACAGCACCCATAAGCTTGTGTGCTTGCATCAGCAAACACATGAAGTCTCTGGGGCTTATCCCTAAACCCACAGCACCTTTGAATTTTAATGTTCTGCACTTTTGTTAAATCAGCAGCTAACTTCTTCCAAGATTTTTGATTTTCATTTGTTATTGGATCATCCCACCCAACATTTGTCCTCCAAATTTCTTGGAGGAGAATCTTTGATTTTATTGTTGAAGGCAGGAATAGACCCATAGGATCAAAAATTTTGGAAGCCTCTGATAATATTTGTCTTTTAGTATTTGCTTCCTCATCAAGTTTAAAACCTTTAGTACAGATTGAATCATGACTGTTAGAAGTTGCATCCAAATACCAGTTCATACCTAAAGTTTTAACTCTGTCTGATGGCTCAGTAAGACCATTGTTATCCTTTAAAATCTTTTTATTTAAATCCTCATCATTTGAAATCCACTCTCTAAGTTCAAAGTTACCTTGTTGCATAATGTTTTGAGAGTGTTCATAGACTTCAGATAATTCAGATTTTGTTGTTGTTGAGCCTATTAGATTGTCTACGTAAAAATGTTCCTTAAGGAAGTTCAATGTTAAAGAGTTATTAAACTGGTTTAAATGATGTCTAATTGTCAATGCTAATAGGCTAGGTGAGCAATTGGCTCCAAACAACACAACATTAAATCTATAGGTTATGAACCCTTTATTCAAATCAAATGAATCCTTGAACCATAAGAACCTAAGTTGGTTCTTATCATATTCATTTTTAAGATTTATTCTCAAAAATGCCTTTGAAATGTCACTTTGTACGGCATATTTATCTAACCTGAACCTCGGTAAGATCTTCACAAGGTCAGAAATGAGATTAGGACCCTCAATCAGGCAATCATTCAAAAAACTGTGTTTATCACTGTCTTTGAGGCTACAGTTATATACTACTCTGAGTTTTGTTGTTGGGGCATCTTGTCGATAAACCCCCCTGTGGGTTAAATAATGACAACCATCTTTTTTAAAAGGGTTATTTGCTACTTCTTCAATGAAGCCTTTCTGTAGCTGTTCTTTGAAGACATCATTATATGTTTGAATATTATTATCTTGTTTGAGTTTTTTCATTACTTTATATAAATGTCCTTTAGCTACTTTGAGATTGTCTCTTAAAGTTGGACAATTTATTTTCCAAGGTAACTCAATAAAATAACTATTGTCTTTGCACTGAATGGTGTCTTCAAATCTTTCTACCATTAACTGATCTTCTGAAGTTTGATTTGTGTCATGTATACCCACAGATTCTAGCAACCATAAACTTTGAATTGCCTCATCCAAAGTTTCATTTGATAATGATGAATTAATGTTCTCAGTTGAGATAATATATTCAAAGTGTTGCTATTCTTACAGGTGTTATGTAGGACTGAGTTGAGGCACATAGTATTTGTTGGTCATGAACTATTTTGGTTTAGGTCTAGGTTGTATTTGGATAGGTCACCCAAAGGGGCTATCCCTGATGGAGTCTGAATAGCTATACCATTACCTATCTCTACTATGCCCTTACGAATAAGATTAATATAATCTGCCCCCATTAACATTTCAATGTTAGCTACTGTGTTGTTTGTGATATGTCTATCAGCTATTTTGTAGTGTTTTCCCAAATGATTTATGGTTTGTTCTAGTTTGGGTATAACCAGTTTGTTTTGTCCTACTTTAGAAATAATAACTGCTTCAATTTTCTCTAATTTATTTTCTAAATGTAGTTCCAGGTCAATTGTCTTATAGCTATTTTTGTCCGAGTTATCCTTAACAAAGGATGCAATATTGAGGTTTTGTTCATTCCCCACACACGGACCACCAATGTGAAAAATGCTCTGTATGAATTGGTCCACAATTAACCCACCCCTTATTTCTCCAGTCTAACTATAGAGTGGATCAAGTCTAGCCTAGAGGGGTCAGCCTAGAGATTCCGGAAATGGTCCAGAGCGGGCAGATAAATTGAGGTCCACAGTAGGATTCCTCACCAAACTAGGTTAGGGTAATCTACTTTTACCTTTGTTAAGCTATGAGTTGATGCTGGGTCTTAGGCCACAATGTAGGCCTAAGTTGTCTGACCCAGCTTAATTTAATGAGTTTAACTTGCTGGGTTAAAAACACAATTAGTCACTTACTGCTAGTTATTAGAGAGTCTCTTTTCTCCTTCCTGTATAATTGTCGAGAGCGTACTTGCTGGTGGGGATCTTTCTTCGGTGTCTGTTCTCGTCCCTTCTCCAGTTGCGTCCTCTCGTCCCGTTCCTCGTTTTTGTTCTTCTTTGTCTTCCTTCGCGTGGCTTTTTCCACCAGCGTTGTCTTGGTTTGTTGATCGGTAATGTATATCTATTACCGAGCACGCTCTTGTCACACAGTATATAAATACTAGTGTGGAGAATAACTCTGGTGAGCAACCAATTGGTTTCATCCACCCAGTTATTGACATAAAAGGAATTTAATAATTGTTAGATTAACTACCTACCTACTCAGTGAACCATTTTCGTTACCTCCCAACTACCCACTCATCAGTTTTCCATAGATATTATTTTGTATGCCAAATGATTACATTAAATTGCTACCAAATCACATGATTTTCAATTTAGTCATTTCACCCCCAAAATTGACACACCCTACTGTAGCATCGTATATCAATGTGCCATTGATATGCGTGGTCAACTTTGGTTATTTTTGGTGTGCAGTATGGTTTCTAAGTTTCACATAGTCACAAATGTTGGAGTTCTGATTGTGAATGCATGTGTTTTCCCGCCTTTTTGACAATTTTGATTACTTCGTAATGTAAATATTGTGTAATTCAAATTATTCAAAATGTTATGTGTGACCCAAACTTTCTGTATATTTTGATATGATAGATATTTGAAATTATCATTACTTTGAATAATTAAGTCTTGTACCTATAACAACACAACCTTTTATCTGAGCTTATAAGAAGATATTAAGAATTTCAATTAACTTAATTTTATGTAATCATAATCAGTAGGCCTATCCAAATTTCAATGACATTTCTTTTGTTCACAGGTCCACAGGATGAGTCAGAAAGAAATCAGAACCCGAAGCAAATCAAGTTTTCACCTAAGTCATTTGGTGGGGACTGGGAGGGAACTTCCCCCTGCTGAGCTACCCACAGCCAGAGATCTGCTGTATGGTATGGTTTGTTGAGGAGAAAGATGAGTGAGGAAGACAGGAGGAATTACCCAGTTAATGACCTGATTAACAACGTCATTGTTTCACGGCTACCGACTCAGTGGAGAAAGGCCAACGCTCTATTCACAGGACACTGAGGTCAGGATCAGGGCTAAAGTGAAGGCGCTGTGAGATGAGGCAGTGAAGGTGTCCATTGGCAATGTGAAGCTAGAGGTCAAAGATAGGTTCATGATGAAACTGGACAAATTGGTGGACATCCTGACCTGTCACTGTGTGATCAGGAGCTGCAGTGAGCTTGGGTGCAACCCTGTCTGCAACAGTGAGGTTTACATTGACTGCAGCTGCAGGAGCGAGCAGAAGATACCAATGCAGGAGCTTGCCTTCATTAAAGGTCAGAGAGACAAGGTGGGCAGTGTGGGGGCACACCAGATGGGTCTAGCTGATCACCCTGAGACCAGGAGACAGGAAGCAGTGCTGCAGACAGGAGCAGAGAAGGAAGGCCGAGTAGAAGAGGAGGAGGAAGGCAGAGGAGTCAGCCAAGAAGGAAGAGGAGTTGAGGGAAGAGTCACTGCTGGAGATGGAGTTGGAGGAGACTGGAGATATACTGGAGGAGGCAGGGAGGAGAGGAGGACGAAGACTTCATACCAGAGGCTGCGACAGCTTCTTCCTTGCCCGTGGCTAAGAAGAAATACAACACTGAAGATATCACTAACATAGCTCTGGCTAGCTTGAGACATCACACTGGGCTGAGAGAGACTGCAGAGATTGCCACTGCTGCCTGGATTGATGCTGGTCTTATCACATAGTTTGACACAGCACTGGTGATTGACTACAACAAGGTGAGGAGGGCTCAGGAGAGTGACTAAGGAACTAGTCAAGAAGTTTGATGAAGAGATTAGGGAAAATGGCATCACCTTATCTTCTTTGATGGGAAAAGAGATCACACCAAAGTGATGATGGAACCTGAGGGCAGTGACAGGCAGTTTCCTGGCCTCATTAAGGAAGAACACTACACAGTGTGCAATGAACCAGGTGGGAAATATTTGTGGCATTTTGTACCAGAGGAAGCTGCAGAGGAGAGAAGTCATGCTGAGGTCATTGCTGATCATCTGGTGAACTGGCTAAGAGAGAGAGAAGCAGACCAGACCCTTTTGGCCATAGGAGGTGACAGTACTAATGTGAATACTGGCTGGGAAGGAGGAGTAATGCATTATGTGGAGGCCAAGCTTAGCAGGAAGTTGGTGTGGATTGTCTGTGACTTGCACACTGGGAAGCCGAGTCTCAAACACCTGGTGACTGCACTGGATGGCAAGACATTGAGCAACAACAAGTGGTCTTGGCCCCTAGGGAAGATGTTAGACACTGCCACTGAGCTGGAGATCAACCCAAACTTCACGAGGATCACTGTTGGTCCTCCTCTACCCCATCTCAGTCAGGAGGCAGTCAAGGACCTCAGCAGACCAATCATATGGCTACAGAATCATCACTGCCATCAGATCGAGAGAGGTACCTCAGAGTCTAGCTCTCCTGGAGATTGAGCCAGTCTGTCACAGTAGGTGGGTCACCACGGCTCTAAGGTTCTGCAGATTGTGGATTTCCAAACATGGGCTGAAGGGTAGGAACCTGAAGAATCTGAGGATAATTGTGGAATTCATAGTGGGAGTCTACATGCCAAATTGGTTCAACATCAAGTTAAATCACAGCTGGGTGGAGGGTCCCAGGCATGTACTGTACCAGCTGGAGCTGCTCATAAGTCAAAAGAAGGTGGTGATAGGAATAGTGATGCCTACAGTGAAGATATCAGCCTGGTATGCACACTCTGAGGCTGTGCTCCACGCCATGCTGTGCAGTGAGGTGGAGGAGGAGAGGAAGGAGGCAGTGAAGAGGATACTGGAAATCAGAGGTGAAGAAGATGAGGACACACAGGTAGGAGACTGCAGTGTCAGACCCAGGAAGACTCCTGACATCAACCCAGATGCCACCAAACTCTCGGAGCTTATTGACTGGAACTCTGGCGTGACTGAGCCTCCTCTGACTTGCTCCCTCACCACTGCTGCAATCAAGGAGTTTCTGGATAGACCAATGGAAGTTCCTGCATGGCCCTCACACACACAGTCAGTAGAGAGGTGTGTAAGGATGACAACTGAAGCAGCACAACATGTTTACTCACAAGAGAGGAGGGAGGCGTACATCAGTGGCCAGGTGGCCAGTAGGGAGCTTATGTCCAGTGAGGTGACGTGTGTGTATATATATGTATATAGTCTAAAAGTCACTAAAGGGGAAATATCACTAAATCTAAGCTGAATGGCAAGAGCAAGTCATAAACGAACCAACGCGGCTGTTCGTATTGTTTTGGGCTAGCCTAGAGATGTTTTTTCCTATCTGACCTAATCGTTGGTGCTGAGTGTAATTAGGTGGTGTTTCTAAGGTGACAAATGGGGTAGAAAGTTGTCCGTACTTAAGTATAGTTAGGGGTAATGTCTATAGCTTCTAAGTTGGTAATGTAAGAGAGAGTTAGGTAGGCCGTTTGTGGGACAGAAATCTAATGGTAGGCTTCCAAAGGAATATCTAATTCAACGCACAGGTAAGTGCTTTTGGATTGTTTGCTAGAACCTAGGTAACCTAACTGGGGTGTCTACCCCACGCTATCACATCCAGGAACAAGAGCAAGGCAGACATGGCATCCTTGGCAAAGTTCAAGAAACCTATCTATATTTCTAAGTTTTAATATTGAAATACAATCAAAATGTCTTTAATTGTATGTAATGTATGTAAAATGTAGTTATATACAATAAAAAAAATACTTGCAAAAATTGCTAATTTTTCGTAAACTTCAACTTCAAATATAAGTAGCTAAGAGTGGTCAAATCTGGATTTTAAAGCCATATTTAGATTTAGCACATAAAAATGCATCATTCGGTCACTAGTAGTCTTTGAAAATCTAAAGATTTCGCTTTGCTCCCTAAAATTGACACACCCTATTACAGTATGTCGTTTCAAGATTCTGTACGCAAACAGGCGACTCTTTCCCGCTTTCTGGGCAAACTTTCGTAATGATCGTTAGGGGGTACTTTGATATTTAGCGAGAACGGCTACGGAACTATCTTCGCCAGTAGAGGAACGAGGATGTCCACTAAGAGGTCTGATCAAAAAACTACCGGTATCATTTTATCGCTTCAATACCTTTCCAACCATTACATGACTTGGCTTCGCTGTCAGGAGAAAGTGTAGTGTAAAATTTAACACGTGCTTCGCGTTGACTTCTACCAGCTACATGTAATAAAGCTAATTTTACTTTCTCTTGTAGGATGTTGGGATTAATCATACATTGTTTATCAGTTATTTATAAACCAGAGACCCCCCCAAAAAAAATTCCTTTGCTAACGGACATAGGCTGAAATACTACGGACATTGCATAACATTCTAACAAAAAAGTTGGCACACTTTCCTTGCTGCTGGATTCTTTTGTAGTCTGTAGTTTACATTTGAAAGGCGTGCCAACGTCTCTCCTAATGTGTTAGAAATATCTGTAGTAGTTTATACGAGCGAGTTAATATAAAATGCAAAGGTCTTTAGGCCTATAGTTTAAGTTTAAATCATATGGTGTGGATGGTACTACTGAATCGTTTGAAAATCCAGTGATAACAGTGGCTACATAGTGATCACGTCGCAACGCCGCTTCCCCTTATATCAGCGAGGTTAAGCGACGTTGGATCTGTTCAGTAGTTGGATGGGCAACCGTCCTCTGGATTCGGATGATGTAGCGACCCGTGATTCAACTTAAAGCCGTAAGTCTCCTCCGCTGTGCGACCTTAAACGCTACGAAGGAGAGGTTAAACCACCCCAAAACACCACCAGTAATAACAAAAACACCGCCTCTGTTGTTCATGTTCTTTCAAGTCGATTTGTAGGTGGAAGCACTATCAACATCTACGTTATCTGTTGCTTCAGTGCCAGTAATTAATTAAAAGTAAAAAGGTAAAATTATACCAAAGAAAAGTCTAACTACGCTGGTACTTTTAGCCAGTATTACCTGTAAACGTAAAGTGTTTGAATATTGTATATCAATGATAACCAATTTCGTTTTCAAAATAAACGTACAACTGACATGGTCTGTTTGCTCTTGAAAAACTTAATGTAAACACCGTTTTAAATGTTGTTTTTGTGTGCCATGTACATGACTAAAGCGGGACTCTCAAACTAATTTAGGCTTTTGATACATGTAGGCCTTCCTGCGGACACACACACAGACATTATATATATATATATATATATATATATATATATATATATATATATATATATATCTCGTATATATTTTTTTCCCTTTATTTGCTTAACCGCTGATCTGTACCTAGGGAGGGTGGTAGATATCTTGGCGAAACAGTGAGTGGGTGGTGTCGCTGGGGTGAGGATAGTGGACTAAGGGGGTGAGAAGGTTCAATTATTGGATATGTCGAAGGAGGGGGTATGGATTTAGATACGGAGTAGATGAGAGTGGGCTGAAAAGTAATGCCTCCACTTGAATAATTCTGGATTGTGTAGAGGTAACCAGATAAAACTGGTTTTGTGTTAGCCTAATATATTCTACACTCATACCACACGTTGGTTCAGTATCAATTACAATGGAAAGGAGTAGAGACGTTCGCTTCAAGCAACGTGCCGTAATTGAATTTTTTACCGCAGAAAGTGTTGATCCCATAGACATTTATCAACGAATGCAAGCTGTGTACGGCAAACAGTGTATTGATGCGAGTACCGTTCGACGTTGGGCGAGGGGAGTGCAAAGGAAAAGCAGGGCAAGATGATTTGCGACAAACCGCGAAGTGGAAGGCCTGTAACTGCAACCGACGAGTCTCATCGGAACTACGTTGACGAACTGATTCGTGGAAATCGTCGCATTAAACAAAATGAAATTGCTGCAATGCTCGATATCTCCAAAGAGTGAGTGGGGCACATTACACTGGTCTGCGTTTGAAAAAAATTTTCCTGAGGTCAAGGTTTCTTTAGTCATTCTTTTATAAGTTTTGCATGCTAAATTAAAAAATGTAACTCATTTTGCTCAATCAGGTCAGGTTTTTATGCTATCTCAATTTAAAAAAAATAGATAATTCGAAAATAATCGTTATGAAATTAGCAAGTTTATTTTTTTAAAACGGACTTAAATTGACAGAAAATGTACGAAGTATATAAAAAATGGTACACGAGTACAGTTAATGTGGGCGAAAGGGCTTTCTCAAAGACTTTCGTCTGTGTTCCACAGCTGGAACGTCTCTCTTGGGGGCACCAGCAGTAGTCCGCGAGCATGTTCACATCCCAGCGGCCCTGGTACCTCTCTTCCATCACTCGAATATCCTGGTGGAAGCGCTCTCCTTGCTCCTCGCTGACATCACCGCAGTTGTCCGGAAAGTAGTCTAAATGCGAGCTGAGAAAGTGCATCTTTATGGACATACGTGCACCAAGAGCCTGGAAGCTCTGCAGGAGCTCCTCGACAACACGTTCGTACTCTGGACTTCGGTGGTTGCCCAGAAAATTCGTGACAATGGACTTGAATGTGAGCCAGGCATGATCTCATTGTCCTCCAGACTTTCGTCGAATTGAGCATCTTTCATTAGCTCCCTGATCTGAGGGCCGTCAAAAATACCTGCTTTCAGTTTGCCCTCACTGACGCGTGGAAATTTCTGATTCAGGAAAGCGAAAGCTCGGCTTTCTTTGTTGAGTGCTCTGACGAAACTCTTCATAAGTCCGAGCTTGATGTGCAGCGGCGGAAGTAGAATCATCTGCGGATTCACGAGAGCGTGTGACAGAACGTTGTGCGAACCTGGTTCCAGGCCACGTCTTGCTGGCCAGTCGCGTTGTACGTAGTGTTGCTTGTCTGCTCGGCTGTCCCACAGACAGAGAAAACAGGGGTATTTGGTGTAGCCGCCTTGTAGACCCAGCACTATGGCTATAACCTATAAATATATATATATATATATATATATATATATATATATATCAGGGCCTAAATATATGTATATATATTTGTATTTTTTTGTAGACACGAACATACCTTTAGGTCTCCGCATATCATCCAATTGTGATGTTTGTACTTCAAAGCAGTTAGCAAAAGCTCCATGTTACTATAACTTTCAGTCATCTGCACCGAGTGACCCACCGGAACAGACGCGACCTTGTTACCATTGTAGAGTAGTACTGCTTTCAAGCTTCTGCTTGAGGAGTCGATGAAGAGCCGCCATTCTGTAGAGTCATACGCTAAACCTGTATCTGGAATGAGGTCGTTGACGTTGTTACAGTAAACCAGCGAAGCTTCTTCGTCCAACGTGAAATATTCTCGAAACTCTTCTTCGCGGCTGCGATACCAGAAGAATGTTGTTTCTGGAGCTAACAAACGATTTTCGCGAAGACGTGACCTAGCAACTGAGCAGATTCTTTGGACAAGCACAAATCTCTTGTCAAATCGTTCAACTCAGCTTGGCTCAAGAGTTTGGGTTGACTTGTCTCGGCAGTAGGTTGGTATGTACCAGATATGTCACCGTCATCCATTTCTTCATCTGAGTCAGACGACGAATCAACGTTGTCGGGCGGTGTTGGAATTGGAATTTCTGGTCCATGAGTCACTGCAGGGCCGGACTTTCACCTGCTGAGGCCCTAAGCTATATGAAATTTGAGGCTCTTCTCTAAAAAAATTCGGGTAAAAAAATTTAAAATAATTATTACTATAATATTATTTTTTATATTAATGTTGATGATAAAGAAAAAATAATATATATATATATATATATAATTTTTGATGAATTATGTTAAAGAATAAAAACTAATGATAAAATAAAAAATATTTAAAAAAATGAGGCCCCCGAGGGTGTGTGGCCCTAAGCTATAGCTTATTTAGCTTATAGGTAAGTCCAGCACTGATTAGTCTAGTCACTGGCTTTATGGCAGATGGCACGTCTGGATACTTTACGTGTTGCTTGTTTTTTCGATTTATGCCTAAAGGAAACAGATAAAGACAGATATAAAGATAAGATAAAGACATATCTTATATATTGTCAGGCATATTTTTGTAAGTATAAAATGAAATTCATACTAAATTCATACTAACTTATCTTGTAGGTTTGTCATACAGAAATAACCGTCAGTAGTATGATCTCTTCCTTCCCTCTACACCATTGGGACACCAAAAGGTAGACACTCTACCTTCTTGTGGCTCCAGCGCCGCAGACTTTCAACGCACGTTTTGCAGCATATGTGAGGGGCAAAGGCTTTGTCCTGGTCACCAAGTTTAACTCCAAAGTATGCGTGATAGCTTTTCCTCACAAAATGTGTGATGTTTGACTGCCGGTCTGACATAGTGACTTTACCACAGATGTAGCAGAACCTGTTTGGGTCATTCTTGCACATTCTATTCATGCTGAAAAACAGTAATGACAATCGTAATTAGAAATAAGTTGTCTGTTTATTATATAGAGATTGGCTAACACTTGGCTAAAATGTAAGTGTTTTAAAAAAATAAACTTGCTCATTTCATAACGATTATCTAATTTTTTTAAAATTGAGATAGCATAAAAACCTGACCTGATTGAGCAAAATGAGTCACATTTTTTAATTCAGCATGCAAAACTTATAAAAGAACAACTAAAAAAAACTTGACCTCAAAAATGACGCAGACCAGTGTTATCAGTATTCTCGGTTGCCGAAAGGTCTGCGCTAGATGAGTGCTTCGCATGCTCACTGCAGACATGAAAACTGAGAGACTACGGATTTGCCAAGAAAATCTGCAGCGCTTCGAAAATAAAGATGAATAATTTCTGCATAGCATTTTGACAGGAGAGGAGACGTAGGTCCACCATTATGATTCTGAAAATAAACGGTAATCCATGGAATATTGGCACAAAAATTCACAGCAACCAAAAATTCAAAGTTCAAAAATCGGCTGGAAAAGTGATGACTGTTTTTTGGGGATATCAATGGTGTTGTTCTCGAAGACTTTACGGAAAGAGGGACAGCAATCAACTCCGCACTTCATATTGAAACTCTGAAGAAGTTGGAAAAACGGATCAGGAAGATTCGCACCCACAAAAACGCAGTCATTGTTCATCATGATAACGCACGGCCTCTCACCAGTGTTCAAACGCGAAAAGCAATTGAGGATCCGCAATTCACCGTCTTGCCGCATCCACCATATAGCACCGATTTAGCAACATGCGATTTTCACCTTTTCTAAACTTAAAGAGCATCTCCGTGGAAAACGCTACGAGTCTGACAAAGAAGTTAAGGCCGCTGTGAAATTTTGGTTTCGTAGTCAAAGCTCCGAGTTTTACCGGGATGGATTTCAAAAACCCATTTATCGTTGGCGTAAATGTATCGAGGTAGAGGGCGATTTTATAAAAAAGTAAATGTATCGTTTTGAAGAATAAACTAAGGTACATATCTGCTTTTGTTTCCATAAAATCCTTCAACCCGTTTAAAATTTATTTGAGTCGAGGCATTACTTTTCAGCCCACCCTCGTGTGTGTGTGTGTGTGTTTTTAATATATATA
Source organism: Bathynomus jamesi (assembly GCA_023014485.1). Taxonomy (NCBI): domain Eukaryota; kingdom Metazoa; phylum Arthropoda; class Malacostraca; order Isopoda; family Cirolanidae; genus Bathynomus; species Bathynomus jamesi. The sequence continues at coordinate 671,911 of JAJOZX010000081.1, read as the reverse complement.
TATATATATATTTTTTTTTTTTAAGTTCCGGAAGAACCGATTCGCCTCTATTTAAAAGGGCATATCTCGGCAGAAAAACAAAGAGAAAGTGAGAGGAAAGACAGAGGAAAAAGAAAGGGTGGAGGGGACAGTCGAAGTGGAAAAAGATCAAAGGATGACAAGGACTGCAGGGTCGAGCCCCATCATCCTTGGGTGCTAGGGCCGGGAGGGCGCACGTGAAACCTCCAGGAACAAGCATGTACAAACGAGCACAAAGAGCACGAGCTTAGAACCCCTTTGCGGGGATATATATATAATATATATATATATATATATATATATATATATTTATATTATACCAGGACAAGGGGGGGGCACAAGAAAAGACCAGGAGCAAGCAAAAATGTTGATGGCTCTAACAAATTTATGTTGGCACAAGAGAACAGAAAACACCAGTAAAAATAACTGCCTAAATCTGGTATTCAAAAATAACACGAACTTGATTGTTGATATAAAAATAACCCCAACTATTATATCTCAGACCACAACATAGTCGAAACAGCAAATATGGCAAAAACATTAAAAGATAATACTCATACTGAAGAAAGAAGCAAACTTGGGACTTCTAACTTAAAACTCCAAGACTATAAATTGGGAAGCAATCAGATCACACATGGCCCAAATAGAGTGGAAAACAGTTTTCGAGAATAAAAGAACCGAAGAAATGCTAACAATCTTAAAAAAAAAAGATGCTGGAAATTTTAGAAAAATATGCTCCGAAAGCACAGCCAAAAGGAGAGAGAACTTGGTTCGAGAGGCAAAAGTAAACAATTTTCCGCAAAAGAAAGAGTAGGGGAGTAGTTAGTTAATTGCAGAGGTAACAATACCACGAAAGTAATACAAGAAAAAGTGAAGAGTATCGATAGGGCCATACAAGCCCTGATTCAGGATCATACAGAGAGGGAAGAGGAAAAGACGGTAGAAGAAATAAAGGATAATCCAAATACTTCTACAACTATGCGAAAAGAAAAACAAAAACGTGCGCCACTGTCGGGCCCTTAAGGAAAGAAATAATGAACTAACCGACGATCTAAAAGAAATATGTGAAACATTGAGGGCCCATTATGAATCAGCCTTCAGTACCCCAAAAAGTACATAAACCTGACATAGATACTTTCTTTGAAGAGAAGTTGCAAGGAGATTGTAAAACAGGTTTTGATTTTACCCCAGAAGATATAGCGCGAGCTATAGGACAAATGAAATCACACTCGGCTGCAGGTCCGGACAAATGGAACTAATTACTGATTAAAAACTGTAAAAATGAAATAGCCACACCCATATACTGGATATGGAGAAGATCCCTAGACTCTGGCGAAATACCGAGCATCTTGAAAAGAGCAAACATTGTCCCTATATATAAAGGAGGGGATAGATCCAGGGTTGGCAAAAACCCAGCAACAACCCAACTACCCAGCAAAAAACCAGTTGGGTTTTTGGGGTTTTGCCAACCCTGGATAGATCAAGCCAAAAACTACAGACTGGTGTATCTGACGTCCCATCTTACCAAAGTACTTCAAAGAATAGAGAAAATCTATGACTTCGTGGAGACACTGGAAAGACTCGACGAAAATCAGTACGGATTCCGACCAGGAAGATCATGCCTATCAACTTATAGAACACTAACAATATCTTAGACGGACTTGAAGGCAATGAAAACTATGATGTCATATACACAGATTTTGCGAAATAACAGGCAAAGTGGGAAAATGGATCTACAACTTCCTCACAGAACGTCTAAAAGTCGTCAAAACTCAAGGTATATCATCATCAGAATCGGAAGTACGCAGCTCAGTACCACAAGGTACAGTACTGGCCCCACTCCTGTAAATTATTATGCTAACAGACATAGCGGAGTAAACAGTATAGTAACATCCTTTGCAGATGAAACAAAAATCAGCAGAAAAATCAGCGATGTAAATGAAGTGGAGGCCTTGCAGAGGGACACGAACAAAATATACAAATAGTCAGAAGACAACATGACATTTAACACAAAAATTTCAGTTCTTGAGATATAGTAGAAAAGAGGAACTTAAACAAACTGCATATTATGCTCCAGATAGAGGAAATTCAGAGAAGCACGAAAGCAATCGATCTGGGGGTAATAATGACCGATGATGCGAAATTCGAAACAAAATCAGATAGCGATAAATAAAGAAAAAAAAGAGACGCGGGACAGGTACTAAGAACGTTCAAAAGAAGGGACAGGACAGTAATGATTCCCTTGCTAAAAACACTAATTATACCAAAACTTGAATACTGCTCATTTTTGACTAAAATAGGAAAGGTAGGATGTGTAATGTTCCCAAATTAAAGGCCCGACAAGGGACCTCCTCAACACTGAAGGAAAACAGCTTGGTTGTCAGGGGACCCAAGACTTTTTAACTAGTTTCCAAAGGACCTCAGAAACGTTACAGGGGTCAAAGTTGAAGTCTTCAAGAGAAGACTAGATCCCTGGCTCAGGACGGTGCCAGATGAGCCGGGTGTACCTGGCTATGTACGGTAGAGAGCACAAGAAAGCAACCCACTCCTCCACCAAGCCAGACCGAGAGGCGGGCCACCAGCTTGACCTTCGTGTGAAGAGAGACCAACGCACGGAACAGCAACGAGGTTATATATATATATATATATATATATATAGAAGCAACAGAACTTACCCTAATCTTTAATAGCTTTGCTCTTATCTTATAAATTACACAAGTCAAAGCAACTGTTTGTTCCTTCAGTTTCTAACAGTACACTATATAATCAGGGACGCATTTAGGGGGTAGCGCACCAGGCAAATGTCCAAGGCCCCGCGCCCGATGGGTCCCGCAAATTTCAATTGAAAAAATTAAACGTCACGTATTTGCCATCTGCGACGAGTTTTACTTTTTCCGGCAGGCGGCATGGGATAGGCATTCTAATATCCGCTTTGATGGTGTTTAATTTGTTGTTCTTGTTACTCATTTTTAATGTTGTTACTTCCTGTTGTTTCTGTTGCATATTCATGATTTATGTTCTTATTGTTGGCATTGTAATACGTACAACATGAAAACGAGCCGTGACCGGGATCGAAGGAGGAAATATAAGCCCGGTAGTGAAAAGCGTAAGGATAAGAAGCGCAGAGAAGAGTTTCTTGTGAAGGTGCCGAAATTGACTAATTGGATTAAATCATCAGCAACTAAGTCAGCCCCTTCAGCAGGCCCACCAGCTGCCTCCGCTACTTCAGCAGATGCGTTTTCAGAAGACGCGTCTACGCCAGTGCGTTCAGCAAGCCCAGCAGCTGCCTCCACTACTTCAGCAGCCGCATTTTCAGGAGACTCGTCTACGTCAACCCCTTCAGCAGGCCCACCAGTTGCCTCCGTTACATCAGCAGCTGCGTCTTCAGAAGACCCGTCCACGTCAGTGCGTTCAGCAGGCCCACCAGCTTCAGGACATGCAATTAATGACATTGGTTCGTGGCCACAAGTGCTGACCGATGACTTTAGAGAGTTCTGGATAGAGCGGAGTACATCAGATTGCCGAAATTATGACAGCGACTTCAGTAACTCTTCAACTACTGAAAGTGGTACAACACGCCGATGTACGAAGACATTATTTGTTAAGAAACAGCCTGACGAATGAGAGGATTGAGGTGTCATGGCTGTGCTATTCTGAGTCCACAGGCTGTGTTTACTGTTTTGTCTGTAAATTACCGTATTTCCCGGCGTATAACGGGCACCCTAATTTTGAAGAGAAAATTTAGGAAAATAAAAATTTAGGAAAAAAATATACCTCCTACCTCACTTCACATGTACAATTTTAACGAGTTAATTTTAACATGTACAGGATTTTTTGGAGTATTTTTGGGGGAAAAAAGTGCGCGTTATACGCCGGGAAATACGGTAATGTCGAGGGCGGACAGCAAGTTCACAATCGGGTTCAACGACTGGAAGCATGGTAGACAATCGGTCGAAGCACACGGAAAATGTGAGCAACATATGGAGTCGATGAGATATTTGTTGGTTAGAAAGTCTGTTTCCGGCCGTGTTGATTCCAAACTGGTGTACCAGTTTGAAAAGGAGTGCAACTACTGGCACCGTTTCGGCACCCGTTTCGGTTCACCAAACAACGGCAACTATTACGAAATTTTGGAACTTTTAAGTAAGTATGACAGTTTTCTAGCTGCGCATATAAGCGAGCATGCCAACAAAGGTAGTGGACACACCTCGTATCTCTCTCATTTCATTTGCGAGGAACTCAAACTGTTGATGGCTGATAAGGTACTTCAGATGATTATCCGAGAAATCCAGCAGTCAAAATACTACTCTCTATCCGTCGACTCTACGCCTGATGTTTCCCACACCGATCAACTGTGCTTCACCGTCCGATATGTGGTTGAGTCTGGGTCCGTCGAGCGATTTCTACAGTTCATACCTATGAACACGCATACAGGGAAAGGAATCGCCGACGTGGTCCTCAACTTTCTGGAGATGCATGGCATTCGAATTGGAGACTGCAGAGGACAGTCTTATGATAACGCAAGCAATATGGCAGGGAAATACAACGGCGTAAAGAGCCACATCGAGTCAAAATCTCCGTATGCTGAGTTTGTGCCATGCATGTGCCACTCACTAAATCTTGTGGGTAAATCAGCAGTGGACAGTTGCACAGCAGCCGTTGAATTGTTTATGCTCATTCAGAATGTCTACACGTTTCTCGTCTCCTCGACATACCGATGGCGTCGACTGTAGATTGTAGAGGTTCTCGATAGTAGTTCCCGTAGTGAGAAATTAAAGGTCGACAAAGGTCTCTCCGATACCCGCTGGTCAGCCAGATCAGATGCTGTCCAATCTTTAACCGAAGGCTACGCCGAGAATATCGTGGTACTGGATGAGCTAGCAGCAGATACCAGCCAAACTGCGGAAGCCAGGATCGAAGCCAGGGGATTGTCTAAACAGCTTCAACAACTCGAAACAGCCATTTTATTGGTTTTATGGAACACTATTTTCGAACGATTTCAAAAAACGAATGCATGTCTGCAAAAACAAGAAATGTCGTTAGACTCAGCAACCCTCTTGCTGAAATCACTACTGCAATTTGATCTCAGATCAAGATTTGACGAATTCGAGGACCAGGGCATCGGAAAGTGTGGTCATCGAGTATACAAGAATCGATTCAACGCACAAAGAAGAGAAACCGCCATCATGACGAAATCGGAACTGCCGAAGATACGAACCTGACACCACGAGATTCATTTCGGACCACTGCATTTCTATCGATAAACTGTGTACCACTCTGAACACTCGTCTAGAAGCGTACGCTCTCCTGCAGAAAAGATTTGAATTTTTGTATTTCCTTCTAGTCCTGGACATCGACAGTCTTCGACGGTCAGCTGAACATCTAGTAGAATGCTATCCGGCTGATCTGGAGAAAGAGTTGGTAACAGAAGTTGTGCAGTTCGCTGCCCTAATGAAACTCACCGAAAGTGAAACAGAATCCCAGACGGAACGTGAAGACATGTGCAACAGATTTTATCGGCATATGAACACAAACGAACTGAAAGGAACATTCCCAAACATGGAAATAGCAATGAGAATATACCTGTGTATGTTTGTCACGAACTGTTCTGTTGAACGTTCATTCTCAAAACTCAAACTGATCAAAAATTACCTTCGCTCCACAATAGGCCAAGAGCGCCTTTCGTCCATGGCGCTGTTGAGTATAGAGTATGAGGTGTTGCAGTCGGCGAGTTTCGACGACACAATCACGCAGTTTTCCAAACAAAAAGCCAGGAAGCGTCCTACGTAATATTCATTACAAATCTACACTATCTACAGTACAGTAAGCTGTACAGTTTAGCTGTTTATTAAGTGCATTACAATAACTGTGTAGATGTTTATTAAGTGCATTACAATAACTGTGTAGATGTTTATTAAGTGCATTACAATAACTGTGTAGATGTTTATTAAGTGCATTACAATAACTGTGTAGATGTTTATTAAGTGCATTACAATAACTGTGTAGATGTTTATTAAGTGCATTACAATAACTGTGTAGATGTTTATTAAGTGCATTACAATAACTGTGTAGATGTTATTAAGTGCATTACAATAACTGTGTAGATGTTTATTAAGTGCATTACAATAACTGTGTAGATGTTTATTAAGTGCATTACAACTGTGTAGCCTACTAGTGTAGCTGTATACACTGTATGTGTACTTAGTTAAGTTAAAATTTTTAATATCACATTAATAAGCCGAATGGCTTCCGCGCGTGTGTTTAAAAATATATCTGTTATGTGCATTACCAAATATTGTCATTAATTAACCTACTAAAATAATACATCGAGAAATAGTTTGCCCAAGGTCCCGCACACTGTAAACGTGCCCCTGTATATAATTTAAAACTAATGTTTTGCCTCGGCTTATACTAACATTGAACAAAATTTAATAATATAAGAATTAAATTATGGGATCACCTGAAGATCAGAGACCCCAGCCTCAATTACCAAATGATATCTTCATTAAAACTAACGAAAATATCACGACTTAACCTAAACAATCAAGGGTGTACAGTTGACCTAACCGGGCATTCAATTTATTATATTTAGTACTGTAAAGCAAAAAAACAAGAATACATGGGGCCTAATCTTCAGGTAATCCAAATTATGTTTCTATATAGTATCTTAAGCTACATTTATCGTTGCTTTATAGAACTGCAGAGAATAGTAAACAATTTAACTTTTTTTCGTACTTGTTCGCTCTTTTAATTAAATTTGTTGCGATGTATTTTACATCATATATATTCATTAAGCAAACCTTATCCAAACATACGTAAATTCTGTTACACACTTTTTACCAAAGTCTGACAGTAGCCTAGAAGGATTGAACCCCAGGCTAGAAAGAACTTACAGCCTAACTTCAATTCAGCCATAGCCTAACTAAATTATAAGAGTCGGCTTGTACTGTATCTGTATTAATATTAAAAATAAAATAAAACCGAGCATATTTCCACCCTTAATGAAATGTTTTAGATTAACATAGTACAAAAAAGCTTACTTTTTCTAATTAATTTTTCCATAGCCTTTGTTGTTTGTGTCCGGCATCAATGTGAATTCTGATTTCACATCTGTTTTGTGTTTGAAAATTTTAAAAAATTTCTGCACACAACTCCCTCTACACTGACGTCGCCTTATTTTTTGTTTTCATATCTGCCATCTAGTGTTTGGAAGGAGAACTAAATTACCTGCGAGAAAAAACATCACCTTAAGTTATATTTTAATATATATTATTATATAGTTCAGTATTTAATCAAATATAGGATCACTTAATAAATTTAGACTGTAGACCCGTATCTTTTTAATGTTTTTCGTTATATACTTCTAAATTTTGCGAGCCTGCCCTTGTGCAAGGCTGAGTTCTCACTATAGGCTAGGTGGCGAGTAGTTAATTCTCGCTTTACGGAATAACGCGATAAATAATGGAAAATATCTTCCATTTCGTATCTTGTTATATATATGTAGTCTTTGCCCAATTTCATCAGGTACTGATAAGAAATAATAGAAAATTGTTCAAATGAACTCATACTTAAATAAAAATACCATACTGCATATCTTCCATTTCATATCTTGTTATATATATGTAGTCTTTGGCTCTTTGCCCAATTTCATCAGGTATTGATAAGAAATAATAGAAAATTGTCCAAATGTACTCAAACTAATTAAAAATACCATACTGCATATTTTTAACTATTACATTTTTTTTTTACAGGACTTTTACTTTATGGAAATTTTCATCATTTGATGAAACTAGTTTCCAAATCAGAAACGAGGAAAACAAAAAATGACCAAACAACAGCGGTATCTAATTTTCCAGAGCTGAAAACTTCGAAGAGAGGAAAGTCTGTCCTAAAATTGAGATCTAATTTTAGTTCAAAATATATTTCTTCTGAAAGAGGTTTCCATCAACCTCCAAAACTTACCAAAGTCTATCAAAATGATGATTACGTAATATTTCCTAATTTCATGCGACATAAAGAATTCATCGAGACCTTTGACCCTTCTCTTCATATCCAGCCTGCAGCATCCGTTTGTAACAAAAATACAAAATTATTAATGATGGTGAACAGCCGTTCCAGTAACTTTATAGGCCGCAAATTTTTTCGATCTCAGTTATCCAGATATTCTCGACCTGATATAGCTGTAGTTTTTTTAACTGGATTTTCTTCTGGTAAACCAGAATCCAAAGCAGATTTGATGCAGGAAGCAATGGATAACAAGGATATTATCGTAACCAGATATCCGGATAGCTACGGAACGCTCACAGAAAAAATTGGCAGTGGATTTCTATGGGTTATAAAAAATTGTTTCTGGTCGGACAGAGTTCTGAAGGTGGATGATGATGTTTTTGTCAATTTAAAATTATTAATTCAACGTCTGGATAGTCTGAAGGAATTTAACATTTTTGGCAAGGTACTGATGTAAATATTAATTTACAATATATATATATAAAACGTTAATACAACCTGACGGATATTTCATCGTTCGAGGAAACACGTAACGCTTTTTCACCCAGAGGCGTGTTACATATTAACTTTCCCACACTCGTGCTAATGACCAGCGTTTCATTCAAATTATGTGGTGCAACACTGTGGTTACATAGATGAAATATCATGTATTCTGTCGGACCGTATTAGCTAATGCTCTCAGCTTCTACGCAAGAGGTGATGGCCTCGAATCTTGGTGCGAGGGTAATTTTGCATTATGCAGAATTGAACACGTTTACGCATGATATTCCATCTATGGGATCCTAATGTTATATACCAGATATTTGAATTAAATGGTGCCATTACCTCGAATGTGGAGAATTAACGTCCTGAAACACCTCTGAAAGCGAAAACGTTGTTTCCTCGGTCGTTTAAATATATATAATACAGTGAGAGAGAGAGAGACTGAGAACTTTGTGGTAATATTATTTTTACCCGCAGAGAAAATTGAAGACAGCCTTAAAAGTGGCATAAGGGGGTGTCCATAAATGATGTCACGCTTTTAGGGGGGGGGATCTATAATTTTGTGACCTTTTGTAACAGAGGGGAAGGGGGAGGGGTCTAAAATTTTTGACATTACAAAACATTTTTGCGTTATGTTGACATTTTGAAAAGTTTAATGTAAAAACTAAAATATTGATAGGATTCTTTTTGTCGACTAGTGTAATATTATGTAGCTGAAAAACGTAAATTCTCATACATCTGGCTGCTTGCATTGCTAGATATTAACAAAAAAGCTACTATTTGAAGAAATTTTTAAATAAATATAGGTATGTTATTTCACTATTTGTTTTACAATTTTACATATAGTTTGTGACCGTGACATGGGGGGCGGGGGGTTCATAATTTTGTGACCATTTGTGAAAAAGAGGTGGGAGGGGGTCTAAAAATTTGAAATTTTGCGTGGTGACATCATTTATGGACGATTCCTAACTGGTAATGTAAAACAAGTAGGAATGTTTAAAAAATAAAATAAAATAAATAAATAATATAAAATTAGTAGCAGGTAATCGGGAGATGGTAAGGTGATGTAAAACTAAAGTCAGAGCGTTAAAAATAAGATGAAAAGTGCAAATGTAATGAACAGACTTTTCACACAAAGGTTTTAAGTGTAATAAAGAAAAATAAATGTAGTTTTTGGTTTTCCAATATGAGTATTGAAGTTCAATGCACTTTCTATAAAATATGCGACTGCATAATTCATAATGCATGAATGTATGTATGTATACATTCTCTCTCTCTCTCTCTCTCTCTCTCTCTCTCTCTCTCTCTCTCTCTCTCTACAGATGTCCCAGGAACGTGTTTTCATCTTCAGGAATTTTTTTCCTAAATGGACAAAAAAACATTTGAATGAGTCCGAGTTGTCGAAAAAAAGCTTTAAAAAATTATAGGCCTATTTAAAAAATATAAAAATGAAGCTATTACATAATACATCCTGAAAAGTTAAATATAAAACCAGACTTAATCATGTAAGTAGTGTGTGTATATATATATATATATATGTGTGTGTGTGTGTACAAAGTATCGAAAGAAGAGACAGGGTTGTAATTATTCATAAGAATTTTATCAATGGGGAGCATAAATATAAGTTTCTATAGGTGCTTCCTATATATATATATACACACAATTTATTCTTGCAATGCGAACAAGTATGTATATATGCACACATGACGAGAGCATGGTTAGAAAGGATGTCTGTCTTTGATATAAAAATATGATTGTACGTTCAAATTACTTCTGCAAACGTAGTTGAATTAAATTTTAAAGAATGTTCTTCAGATAAAAAAAACTTTCAAATGAGAACTGGGATGAACCAAACACATTATGTACATGAGGTCGTCACTGTATCCCCCTCCCAATTTCCCACTGTTTTTGGCTTGTGTACTGAACTTAAGCTTCAATTTCAGATTTGCACAACTTGCATCCCTTTTGCGCCTGATGGTATTAAAGGAGAAAGAAAAAGTCTCTCCACCTATCCTTTTGTCGTCACAAGGCGCCATTTTCCCTTTTCAAAATTTCCTACCTTCGTGTATGGACCCTCTTATGGGGTCTCAACAGGTATAGTATTCGGTTGGTTAGTTCGTTGAATGTCCTTTAATGAAATTGACGAAATATTTTAGTGTCCTTCAATATATCTTATTTTCTTCAGCGCTTTTCTTAAATTCTTTGAACATCGTTCATTGTCTTTGGATTTTCTTTAAGATCGTCTTACGTCTTCACGGATTCCTTCTAAAGCTCTTTAATGTCCTTGAGAAAGAGGTGCAGAAATTAAACAATTGCCATTGTCCTGAGTTTCCTCACTTCTTTACAGAATCACTAAAAGAGTCGGTCACCCGAGATGTTTAGTTTGAAGAAAATGCTCTTGAAATATTCACGTGTTCAGTTGAGAAAAAAGTTTTTCAACGAATAAACCCTAAAAATTAATAATTACTAATTTTTCTATCCTTTTCAGCAAAAAAAAAAAAAAAAAAAAAATACTAATTAATAATTTTTTGGGGTTTTGGAAAATTTTCGGTAAACTTATTTACGTAATTGTACGTCTGTTCTTATTACTCTTCTATCGCAAAGGCATATGCGAAGTACTTGTATAGTGTTTCGGGAGATAATCAGAACTAAATAAATTTAGTTATATGACTCGCATTTATGTCACTGAAAAAGGTTTAAGTTCATTGACTTGACTTGACTTGACTTGACTTATTTCCCGTCCGGTTAGAGCCGGGTTGGGTCCCTCTGATGACTTCTGTACTCCATCCAGGTTCGTCTGACTCTCGCCATCGTTGTCAGCTCTCTCCATTCTCTCCCCGCGTTCCCGCTCTTAAAGCTCGCCAACCATGTTCTTCTTGGGCGTCCCCGCGGTCTAGTTCCATCCTCTCTCGCGTACATGGCTCTTCTGGGCAACCTCTCCTCCCTCATTCTCTCCACATGCCCAAACCATCTTCTCTGAATATCTTCGACTTTGCTATTCACTGGGATCTTGACGTTGGTCCGGTTCCTGATCTCCTCATCGGTCACCGGTCCATCCATCTCACCCCACAAATCCTTCTCAAGCAGTACATCTCAAATGCATTTAACTTTTTCCGCTCTTTCTATCTCATTATCCAACTTTCAGCTCCGAACAGTACTGTTGGCAGTACAGGGTGGGCCGTAAGTTTCCATACATAGGAAAAATAAACATTTTTTTATGGACAACCATTTTTATTTATATAATATGCTCTACATGGTTGCCATTGTTTTGAAAACACATTTCAATACGTGTTCCCCACTGTTGATGAACACGCATTAGCACAGTTGACGTTATGCTTGTAATGGCGTTGGTGATACGTTCCTTTAGATGATTTATGTCTCGTATCTTTTCCTGATACACCATGGCCTTCAAGTGCCCCCAAAGATAGAAATCAAGGGGGGTGAGATCTGGGGATCTGGGAGGCCACTCCACAGGACCACGCCGACCAATCCAAGCATCCGGAAACTGCTGATCCAAATACCGACGCACGTGAAGACCATAATGAGGTGGAGCTCCATCTTGCTGGAAGTAAACTGGGAAGTTACCTTCCTCGTTTAGCAGGGATGGGAAAATCTCTTCTTGCAACATGTTAAGATACCTTTCGGCATTAAGATTTCCACTGACAAAAATTGGTCCAATAATTCTGTCACCCCATATCCCGGCCCACACCATCACTTTACCGGCACCTTGCATCTTCGTCGGACTCAGCCAGTTAGGGTTAGCATTACTCCAATAACGTATGTTTTGCCGATTAACCTCTCCATTGACGTAAAAATTTGCTTCATCAGTAAACAAGATCTTACATTCTTAGGGTATCTGAAACATAAAAACAAACGTTTAATTTTTCCTATGTATGGAAACTTACGGCCCACCCTGTACTATGGATTCATATAATCTGATTTTTAGTTTCATACTGATGTGGTTGTCTTTCCAGATTTTATCCATTTTATTCATTACTGCATATCCCAGTTTAATCCTCTCCTGCATTGCTCGATAAGTGTTGTTGTCACTGGTAAAGTAGACTCCCAGGTATTTGAATTCATGTACTCGTTCAATTTGGCTGTTTGCAAGGCGTAGATCCACTACTTCATCTATTTTTCCTATTTTCATTATTTTAGTTTTTGCTACATTTTTTTCAGATTGTATTTGTTGCATGTTTCTTCCACTCGTTCTATCATTGTAGCCGCCTCTTCTTTAGTCTCCGCCAATAGCACTATGTCATCTGCATACCTCAAGTCCGTGCCGATTTCACCTCCTATTTTGATGGATCCTTCGTAATTCTGCAATGCCTCCCTCATTACCGCTTCCAAAAACAAATTAAATAGGTGGGGTGATAACGGACAGCCCTGGATCACACCTCGTTTTGTTGGAAATGTGTCGGTTGTTATATTTCCCTTTCTTACTGCTGCAGATGTGTTCGAGTACAATCGTTGTATTAGTTCTACTATTTGCTTCTCGAATCCTTCCCTTCTCAGCACCTGCACCATCCCCTCTCTCCAGACTGAGTCGAAGGCCTGTTTGAAATCTATAAATACGCAATATGTATTCTTATTATATTCCCATCTCTTTTCCGCTATTTGTCTCAATGTGAATATTTGGTCTGCCGTTCCTCTGCCCTGCCTAAACCCCGCCTGTTCCTCCGACAGCACTTCCTCTTCTCTTGTACGCATTCTGTATTGCGAGGTCTTTGCCAGAATCTTGTAGGCATTTGATAATAAACACACTGGCCTATAGTTCTCGCATTCTGTTACATCACCTTTCTTATGAATCGGGATGATTAGTCCATGCAACCAATCTGCGGGAATCGGTTCACCATTTAGCACTCTTTGTATCAATGAGGTTAACCATTTGGCTATTGGCTCATCCCCTTCTTTCAACAGTTCTCCCGGTATATTATCTCTTCCTGGGAATTTATTTAATGGTAGAAATGCAATGTGCCATTTCACTTCGCTCTCCAATATATTTGGGGTTTCCTCTCTTCTCTCTTCCGTTTCCAATTCTGGGAAATTCCTGAAATCTACTTGTTCTTCCATTCCCGTAAACACCTTCTCGAAATACTTTTTCCATATTTGTTTTACTACTTCTACTAACGCAGTTTTCTCTCCCCTTTCGTTTCTTACAACAATTGAATTTGCAGACCATTTTCGCGTTATTTCCTTCAGTTTTGTATAGTTCTTTTGAGTTTCCCGCTCTAAAGCTGCTCTCACATTTTCCTTCGATCCATCTTCTCTTTGCTTCTCTACACATGTGCTCTACTGTTCTACAGAGTCTTCTATAGTTGTTCGTGTTGGCTTCCGTAGGATTTATGTTTCGTTTTCTCTTTGCCTCCCTCCGTTCATCGCAGATAAATTGACAGATAAATTGACAATTTTCAAGTTCCGAACAAACTATTCTGCGTGCTAAGCAAATTTTAATAACCACTTTTTAGTTCTGAATGGTAAAACCAACTAGTTTTTCCTCGAACCTCATCAACCATTTAGAATCGTCCGCTATAGAATATTTCCATACAGGCAGAAGTTTGCCTGTCGTAAGGGGCCATTCAAAAACCATATAGTCCTTGAAGGTGGGGAGGGGGTTCCTTATTTGATCACCAAGGGACACAGAGGGGGGGGGTTCTTGACGTTTAACCACGTGGCCAATACTAAGCATTAAAATATCCTGTTTATAATATTGTTTATCATTATATATATATATATATATATATATATATATTTATTTATTTATTTCGTGAACTCCAGAAGACTCGAATCTTATAAACACAAATTCGCTGTACCTTTATTTCGGAAAATTCTAGAAGATTCGAATCTTTAACGTTCATGAAACACAAATTCGCCACACTTTTAATTTGATTATTTTTAATTTGCTTTATTTTAATTTGCATTTTAATTTACATAAGATTAAGAAGGGCTGGGGGTGACATCAGAACACCACGTGGTTTTGGAGGAGGGGGTTTAAGTCATTGGCCACAAATGACCACAAGGGGGTGACGGGTTTGAAAACCACCTGAAAAAGGACCACGTGGTTTTTGAATGACCCCTAAGAGCTAGTGAATTTTTTTTTTCCAGAATAACCTTTTAGTATTGTTATAAATGATCGTCGTCTTTTATTCCCCTCAGAAATTCTTCCCCTCCTACTGATGATGTCATTCGAGGTTGACTACTTCGACTATGAAGATGTGTTTTGGACTGGAATTCTGCCGGTGAATATTCATGAAAAGTTTTCAGAACAAAAATCTTTCGACATATTTGAAGAACTTCTTTTTCTTAAACTGAACTTTCGTCACCATCCGTTAAAAGACGTTTTAAAGAATATGGAAAATATTCTTCACGAGCACTTTTCGAGGTTCGAGGACCATTATCTAAATCCTCTCCTTATAAATGTCGAAAATATTCCATCGTGGCTGATATCGACCCATAAATGTTATGAAAATGATACCGTTAAGAGAAATTGTAAAAAATTCGTTATCATTCACGGCATAAATTGGATAAAACATTCGGAATACTTGAAGACATTATTATAAAGTCCACTTTATGCCTCACCAACTTCTTATACTAAATAGGATAAGCAAATACTTACGTAAATACCATTAACAATTTTGAAATAATGGTCATTCTAATGCATAGTATCAAATGAAAATTATAGTCCCCAATTACATCCAAAAGCGATATCCCGCTTTGGTTCAGGTTAGGTTAAGTTCATTTAGATTAGTAAATATTACCTATTCTCATTTGGCGCCTTTACTGCGAATGGGAATGACGTTGTTCCTCAAACGAAGGAACTCTTTTTCAAATGTGGATTTCTCACTTTGTATATTCTCACTTCCGGACTGAGAATGGGAATGGTAGGGAGGGGGGAAATGACCCCCAGAAATTACTACAGTGAAGAGTTTACGCCGGGAGTGTTATTAAAGCCAAGATAATTGCAGCAAAACATTCGATTCTATGAACAAATATATAATAAACTAATGTATGTCTATAATACAGTTTCGGAAAAAAGTTCGCCTTAAAACAAAATTTCTAAAAATCATTAAAAAGTAGTAATTAGTAATATTATTATGTTCTTTGAATATTTTATTCTTTTTTGGTGACACTAATACACAAAGGTGGGCAGTTGCGCCGCAAAAAGTTGCGGCGCAACTTGCGACGCAACATTTTTGGTTGCGCTTGCGCTTGCGGCGCAACTTTTTGAAAAGGGTTGCGCTTGCGCGTGCGGCGCAACTATTTCAGCAGAGTTGCGGTTGCGGTTGCGGCGCTACAAAAATTGTTGCGCGTGCCCACCACTGCTAATACAATTTAAAAAAAAAAGAAACGCATTAAAATGCTTATAATAACGTATTCAAGCCGTTTATTTTCATCCAAAAGTCACAGTCTCTGCACGTTAACCGTTTTTCATTCCACATTAACAATTTTGACGGATTACAAAAAGGAAATTCGATTTCATATCCGCTTTCAATCCCATTCAAGTCACTGTTATGCTCAGATATGCGAAGTTAAGCGACATTGGGTTTGGGTACGGGTAGTAATAGGATGGGTGACCGTCCTCCGAGTTCGGTTGATGTAGCGACTCGTAGATGGTTCGGATCCCACGTTTGACTAGATCCCCTCCGTCACATGACCTTTGATGTTAGGAAGGAGGTTAAACAAACCCGAAAACATCACATTGTTATTAGTCTAGTTCGAATTAAGTACTTTTAGTTGTTGTGTACTGAAAAGATGTCGAATACAAATCGGACAAGAATAAGATTCACTACCATAAAATCTAACTGCACCTGTTGTGACGACAAATTTGCGTGCCGAAATCTCTTACGAGAATAGGAGCAGAAATTTTAGTTTTAAGATTTTGTTTAAATCTCTAAAGCAAGGTAGTTTAGATTATGGTTATTGAAGAATATCAATAGGTTTCTTGTTACAAGGTTAAAAAAAATTAAAATAAATAAATAAATAAAAGTGTTTCAGATTGTTTAACGTTCGTTCGATTTTTATTTTTGTGTTCTCACGTGAATGGTATAACCCAGGACAACCTTGCGGGAGAGATTTATGGTAGGGTCGAGGAGCGGCCATAGCTACAAAGAGAAGGGAAAACAAGCTGGCCGAGTTCAGATGTAAAATGGTTTGTTTTCTCTTCGCTTCGTGGTTAAACTTTTGTGAGACAGACTTCGAATCCACTTGTTAAATTGGACCATGACGTTGGTCATAAATTTGAGAAACGAAGTGGCTTCGAAGAAAGAACTTTATTTTAAGGTGATTTTAAGGAAAAGGAGGAGCTTTGTTTTTGGAAGGGAATGTCAATGTCCAATCAAAGGACAATAATTCTTGGAACACCCAGTGAGGGAAAAGAAAAGCTCCTTCTTTACTTATGTATGGATGAAAGCTTTCGTAGGGATGACCTGTAATAAAAATGTTTTTGATAGGTCATTCAGAATATTGTAAGGCGGAGTCCTTGAAATTTTAAGGTGTAACTTAGATTTCTAAGTTAGTTGTAGCTCCGTCCTTGAAAATGAAAAGTGGCTTGTAGGAATAACTGCTTGAAATTTGTGGCGTGATTGAAAATTTCTAAGTTGAGTTAAAACTGTTTCACGTTGTACTTAAAAATTTGAATTGTCTTGGTTTACGTGAACTTGTGTGTAAGAGCTTTATTGTTAGCGACCGGGAAAACAAAGAACTTTGTGGAATTTCTTTTAATTTAATTTTGTTCTCATTAAATGTTAAACTTTAAGTTTGCGACATATTAGGTTTCCTCAGGGAAGAGTCAATATCGTGTGTTGAAGTGGGTCCCGTGGAAACCCGGGAAGTTAGTGCATGACCATTCAGTTATTGTGCGAGGAAAGCCAATTTATTTGACGGACTTTTTTCCTGGAAAAAAATCTGCGGAACTCGCACCGAACTGTTGAGAGTAACTTTGCCAAATTTTTTGTAAGTAAACCATTTTTTCAACTTCCCCTTAGATTTCGAAATTTGAATTTAGTGCTGTGGTTTTTAAAGTTACACGCAAATAAAAAAAACCTCTGTATAAATGGTTTTTGAGACTTAAATACTTGCAAACATTTTCTTTAAATAAATAATATGATTTTTTTTGTAAACAAAATTTGTAATCGTACATCAGCCTATTTCTTTGAATTTATGTACTAATTGGAGAGAAATTAAATAAACTTTATATGAGGGAGTGTCGTTTTTATGCTACCTTGCAATAGGCCTCTCTTGTAAACTGACGGTAAATTAACATTGAAAGGTTGAAATCCAAAGTGGGCTTCAAGAAAGCCGAGGGAAAATACGCGTATAAAATTAAAGGGCCATCCTAGTGGAGAGGCAGAGTCATCCTGAAATAAACGAACACGCGCGTATGAAATAAGTGCAATCGGAAAAGGGTGTGCACCACATAAATTAAGGGGTTGCACACCACACACCATCTTATTCTATAAGTTAAAGCACTTACTCTAACTTAGCCTAAGCATAACTTAACCTAACCTAGTTTACCACACGTACAAGCTCGACTGTTACTTCTGTAAACCATGATGACAGTGGACGCCTGTATAAAAGCGAGACAATGCAAGCAGTAAAGTTCCGTATAAGGTTAAACTATTTGGTTCCTTCTTATTACAAGTCCAAATATCATACATTAAGGAAAGGTTTATAGGTTCCAAATTGTAGACCGCATAGACACTAACCAGGAACTTACTGGCTCTCTTTTTGAGCCTATACACCAAAAACGGACCTTATATGGTCACTATTAGGAACCGTTTATTACCTGCAATGTTAAAGTTACAAAATAAATGCCATTTCGGTGAATTCTTTTGAACTTTCTTCTTTGCAGTGTAGGCCTACCTTTGGTATCTAAACCAAGATTTTGGTCATAATATCTTTCCTCTTACTGACTGAGACAGCTTTCTCTAACTTATAATGCTGATAGTATTTCTGAGTAGACTTTAGTTTTACGTTGGTTGACGAGTCTTTTCATTAATGTGCATCGCCTTTTTTTGGGTTTACATCCTCCTGGTTACTTGTGCCTCTACATCTCGCTATACAGTGTCAGACGTTAAATATTTAATCATAGACTTAAAATCTATTAGGGTGAAATACATACATAAACAGTGATTGTAAAGGTAAATCTCTGAATTTAAAAGGGATATATTTTTAAATCAATTCATTTATGTTGCAGCGCAAATAGACTGACTTTCCAAAACAGGTGATCATAATCCATAGATTTATATCATCCAAAGATCCCGTTTTTGCGCCAAAACAAGCGTTTATTAACCTTTTATTTTTCAAGGCTAAGCGACGCATCACTGAAGTATATTATATATATATATATATATATATATATATATATTATATATATATATATAAAGTAACAAAATATTAAAAATAATTTTAACCCAAATGTTACGAAACCATACTACTTGAAAAAATCTATTTCCGAAATATGTTACAAGGAATCTGTGTAACTAGAGCTTTCATAAAATCCTTAGTGTTCAGGGATTTCATGTAAGGTTAAGTCGTGATATTTTCGTTAAACCTACATGAAAATTATTGAATACCCGTTAACTGAATGCCCGGTTAGGTCAACTGTACGCCTGTGACGATTGATTAGGTTAAGTCGTGATATTTTAGTTAACACTAACGAAAATATCACGACTTAACCTCGCATGAAATCCCTGAACATTTTAGGGATTTCATGAAATCCCTAGTTACGCAGATTCCCTGTAACATATCCACTCAGAATGAGAAATTCATAAATCAATTGTAAATAAAGAGAGTATCAGTATTTATCTTAGTTTCACTGCAACAATGCATTCCTGCAAAGATTAACGAGGTAGAAGTGTAATTATTTTTATGTGCGTTTTGGATGTGAAAAATAACAGACTTTTTGCTGTCTCTTTGCTATTTGAATTTCACAAATAAGTTCCATGAACACAACAACGTAAATACCTGTTCTTTTGGCATGTGTGTGCGTGTCTTTGCACGTTTAAATTGGTGTGCGCGCAGTTTATGTGAACATACTCGTGCGTCACATGTGTGTGTGTGTGTGTGTGTGTGTAGGGTGTCTTTGTGCATTTAGATTAGTATGCGCGCAGTTTATATACTTATCTACTTCTTATATATTTCCGCCGTCCACATTATTAACTGCGGTTGTTACGCTGCTACAAATTCTGCACAAAGAAATTAGCGACCATGCAGTATATTTTTTGTAGCGGGGAGGAGGGGCCAAGGGTGAACGCCCACAAAACTATCTCCCACTCCCATAGATGGAGAAGAAGAGAGCCAAAATCAAGATCCAAAGTTTTCGAAATGCCGCGATACCGGGAACTGCTGAAGGCTGATGAAATCCCGATGAAAACCACTTCCGCGAGAATTTAAATTATAAAGTATGATGAGATAAATATTGGCAACGATACTGGGAACGAACCCGTACTCGCGATCTCAAAAGAATGTTTTCATGGAGAAATCTAATTAATATTTTTTTATATCCTCAGTCGCCAATTCAGGATTTTTGCTCTGCGAATACTCGAAAAAAATAATAAAAGGGCTTCTTTTTGTTTTCAGAAAACGGCAAGAGAATCTCTGAAAAAACTTGTTTTGTTTCACAGATGCTATATTGGCCATTCAAGAAGCCTAAAGGTGATTATATATTATATATATATATATATATATATATTTTTTTTTTTAACTGCAAACAACACACAGTATAATTAATGTAAAGAACGACGCTTGTGTAGAAGAGTGTTCCGCACAAGATGAGGAAGGAGAACAAGCGTGGCAGACGTTTCATTACTAATATCGCTAAAAACTTCTTTACGTTTAAAGTAATTGATAAATGGAATAATCTTCCCGCGTCAGTCGTTCATTCTACCAGCGTTAATGTGTTTAAGAACCGTCTTGACAGACATTTTAAAAATATTAACGTTGTTTAAAATTAAAAAAGAAAGTTAACAACAGGAGCTCTGGTGGTGGTGCTCGAGGATGAGTCTGTTGACGATGAATGCCAGCTTGTGACATGCCAGCGTGATGCCAGAAAAAAAAAAAAAAAAAATTAGACTAACACGAATGTAGATGTAGATCATAGCGTAAACTAACCCACTTTTTGTTTAACTTTACCTACTTTTTTTTTTTCTTATCCTCCTTACTTTGCATGTTTCTAACTCTTTTCTTGCATGTTTGTAGTTTGCATGGTATGACAGTGAGTTAAGACTGTGTTTGCATGGTTTGTAAGCGTTCTTATTTTAATTCTTTTCATCTTTCACCCCTCTCCTATATTCTCCGACTATTTTTCTGACTTGTCGGCAGTGGCCCGCGGATGATGATGGTGAGACTTTTTCCCTCTTTTTCTGAATGAATGTTAACCCACGAATGATAGGTGTTGTCCTTACTTAACCCCTTATTCTCCTCTCTTCTCTTAACCCCCTACTCTCTCCTTTCTCTCGGGCTAGCCTTAGAGTGGATCTTAGGGTCTTTGTTAGCCTTAGCTTCTGTAGATCTGTAGATCTTGTGCGGAACACTCTTCTACACAAGCGTCGTTCTTTACATTAATTATACTTGTGTGTTGTTTGCAGTTAAAATGTATATATGTACGGCATGCGAAGGTGCCCCCTCAGGGTATTTGATTCCGCTCGTATGTAGGAGAATTACGAGTATTGACTAATCGGGGTCCTTGGTGTACTGGTTAACATATCCAACCGGTAATTGGATGATCCTGGGTTCGATTCCTGGGAGGTACTTCATTTTTCATTTGCTCGTTCTCCCTCCTCATCTTGTGCGGAACACTCTTCTACACAAGCGTCGTTCTTTACACACATATATATATATATATCTTCGACGAGAAATTTCCTCGACACTCTATTAACTTAACCTAACATAACAGGATCGAATTTAACGTAATTTAATCTAATTCTCCTAAAAATAACTGAAGTCAAACGATACTGAGTCTGGGTAGTAGTAGTTGGGTGGGAAACCCTTCCCTGCGTCCAGATTACGTAGCGACGATCAGTGGTTCAGATCCTCTCCGTGATATGACCTTAGATGTTGCGAAGGAGGTTGAATTATGAATAACCCCCTATTATTACATTATTCCTCTAAAAACTTGTCCACGCAGGAGAATTCATTGTGAACGGAATGTTGCACGGTTGGTTAATTAAGGGACTGGCAGAGAACCAATCACTTTATATGAAACTTTTCTCACCCGACAGTCCTCGACACGACTACGACTGTCGATCCAAGAAAAACTAAAAAAAACAAACTAAAGCATTTGCAGATTCACAGTGTGATCTGTTCACTATTATTTGTTTTTATATGTGATGTACTCGTGTATATGTGTGTGTATATTTTTTTTTTTTATGAGGTTCGCAACATCTAAGGTCATATGACGGAGGGGACCTACGGCTTTACGTGGGATCCGAACCACGGGTCGCTACATAATCTGAGCGCGGAGGACGGTCTCCCATCCAACTACTACCCAGACCCAATGTCGCTTAACTTCGCTGATCTTCGGGAAGCGGTGTTACGACATTGGCCACGATGTAGCCCATGTATATGTGTATATATATATATATAATCATGCAGGGTAATGATGACAGGTAACGTTAGGTGAGGATTTCTAAAGTACATTAATATGGCACGGGGGTTTTCAACCGGGTGTGCATAATAGATCTTTCAGGGGTACACACAGTGAGCTGACAAAACATTACGTGTTTTTCTCATTTCCATTTCTTTTGTAAATCCATTTTTCGAAACACTTCAACAATGCAAGTTTATATATATATATATATATATATATATATATATAAATTATTTCACGAAAGTAACACGTGAATAATATTTATGATGAAAATAACCACGAAGGAAAAAGAAAACACAGAATGGTGCTCAAGCGCTTTCGTCTAATGAGTGTTGAGTGTTCCTGAGATGTCATTGACGAAAGCGCTTGAGCACCATTCTGTCTTTTTCCTTCGTGGTTATTTTCATCGTATATATATATATATATATATATATATATATATATATATATAACTGAGTAAATATGTGCATTTTTGTATAGAAGTTGACGAAAACATCTTCACTTTTCAAAAGGATACGCCCGCAATAGCAAGTTCACAAAGCACGGAATCATATCACTCTACTCTACACTCTGCCCCAACAGCCTTAGGCACACTTACAGAAATTACAAGAAAGCTGATTGGGAACAGTTCAAAACACAGACTGAGGAACAATTCACCACATTAAACAGCACACCCATCATAAACATCAATACAACACTCAAGACATTTAATCAGATCATCAACAATGCAAACAAATACATACCCAAGGGCAACATTAGGAAATACAACCCAAATTACACTAGAGAAATAGCCCACCTCATAAGGCAACGTAACAACCTCAAACATAACACACAAACATCACACACATAAGCCATAAAACAGCAGATACAACAACTCAACACAGAAATAAACAACAAACTCAAAGAAAAACAAACAAACATTCAGGGAATTCATAACACTAAACCACTCCCCAGATACATCGAGGCTATACAAGACTATAAACAGCATTACCCACTCTAACAGCGGCATTCACACCTCACACGCGGCTATCTGTCGCAGCCAAATTAATATCCCAACATACACACAACAAGCTAACATTCTAGTTAACCACTACGCAAAGATAAGTCACTTAAACAGAGACAACAACCAGAAACACGCAGACAGACAAACAGCCAGACACAAGAAAACCTACAGACTCGACACGACCATTACACCCTTTAATACAGACCAGACCACCAAGATCATCAAAAACATTAAGAATTCGAAGGCTACTGGACCAGACAACATATCTAACATACACCTTAAAAACTTGGGCCCACAAGGAATACTAGCTCTCACAAATATCAGCACATATTCCAACACTGTATTATTCCTAACATATGGAAACAAGGTAAAATTATTACACTACTCAAACCAAACAAAACTCCAACAGAACCAGCTTCCTATAGACCCATTACTTTAATATGCACACCTTCCAAAGTAACAGAAAGACTAATCTCACAAATCACCAACCCACACATATCACTATCGCCTACTCACCATGGATTCAGACTTCACCACTCAACCACGGCATTACAAACTAACCTCACGCAGCACATCATGGATGGCATCAACTCCAGACGACCAGCTCAACGTACACTATTAGCAACAATAGACATTAGTAAAGCATTTGATGCTATCCCACGATTCCCTCTCATAAACAAAATACTCAACACAAACATGCACAATAACACCAAAAGGTGGCTGAGCAACTATCTTTCAGGAAGATACTCATATGTCACATTTAATGGCAAGTCATCCAAAAACAAACTTTTTCCGAACGGGGTCCCTCTCTGGTGTTACCTTAATGGTGCGAGGCGTCGTGCATGATTGTACATGTAGTGGCAAGGGTGTTGTGGGTTAGTTGTCGCTGCTGCCATGAATTGTGTTCCCCTCATGTCTAAATGTTCCCTCTAAATGTTTTGTGTTGCTTGTAAGCAAGGTGATGGTTGATTTTGTGGGCGCCTCTTTGAGTCTATTGTGTGTGAGCCAGTCTTGTATACTGTTTATGTATGTTTGGGGGTTATTTGTAGCGGTGTCGATGTTGTTGTGGGTAGATGTTTAGTGATGTCATCTGCATATGATGATAAGGTAAGCTTGTTATCTATGGGTGTTGGAATGTCATGCATGTATAAGTTGAACAGTGTTGGTGAGAGAACAGAGCCTTGAGACATTATAACCAAATACTCCAATCCATACCACGCCCCACAGACATCACACAGTACAGAAAACACACACACACACACACACACACACCTAACCCACAAAGCACTAACACGACTCGATCCGAATGCAGTCCTAGGTGCGAAGCCGCCACCCATTAACAGGTCAGAGATCAGCCTGAGCAGATCGGATCGAGTTAACTTAGCACGATTCCGATGTGGACATCACTCCAACTTACGGACATATAAACACAGACTAGACAACCCACAGACGACACCTGCCACCTGTGCCAGGACACACCACAAACAATTGAACACATTATGACAAACTGTACCGCTCTAGCACAACAACGAACACATCACTAGTGCGCTGAACCTCTGGTCCACTCCGGAGAGGGCGATCGGTTACCCGCGTGCCGCCGGCTTGCTCGATCAGGGTGGGTTGATCAGCTAAACAACAACAACAACTCAAAAATTAATTTTTAAACTTTTAAGTCCCTTTTAATCCCTTTAATCTAACGAGGGTCTCATTAGTGTCTTTTTGAATCCGTTAATGACTTTTTTAATTACAAAATGAAAGATAAGGAATATAGTCATTTTTTACGTTAAAAATTCTTAAAACAATTTCTGTATATAAATAAATAAATAAATAAAGAATAATTTTATATATATAAATAAAAAATAAATAAATTAATATAAATTATTATATAAATAGAATGTTACACACTGGTGAAACATTTAATTATATAATCTTGGATTTTCCCAAATGTTTATTTACCAAAAAAAAGGGCATCAGTTTAAATCCCACAACAACTTACGTACACACCTTTACTCCATGTGCGTATAAAAACTCATGTAGTTTAACGAGATTTAGGGACAAGAGAGGGCCCACAAAGAAGATCTGCAAAGAGAAAACAGTAAGAACAACTTTCTTCCTCGCTCACATACTTAAAAAATAAACTTAAAACAAATGACTGATAGTAAGTTTTATATATATATAATATATATATATATATATATATATATATATTGTCGTACAAGAAAGTGTGTGTGTGTGTGTGTGTGTGTGTGTGTATGATGTAAACCCACAAGGAAAAAGAAAAATGATTCCAAGACCTTTCGCGTATTCAGAAGTACACCTTGTCAGGGAATGAAGGGAGCAGGCAAGATGCCCAAAATATATATACAGCGGAACGGAAGCAAAAAGCTCAGCATATAATTAACGAGACTTAATGAGAGGCAAAAGGAATTTAAACAGGATATTGTCAATTTTATACATTCCCGCTCTGTTATTGAAATTATTTTTATAATAATATAAAATATAAAATAATATTCTTAAAATAATATTTCTTTCAATTGTATCTCTGTTTTCAACGAGCGCTTTAGAGCCATCCCACTTGATGCTATGATTACATCTATTCATTTGGTTAAACAATGCATTATAATTATTTGCTGTTCTACACGCATATTTATGCTGTTTTACCCTAATATCTAACGTTTTACCCGTTTGGCCTATATATGCTGAGTTACATTTTGTACATCCGATCGAATACACACAACCAACCACATTATCAGGGCTATTCTTTATTAGGCGTGATTTAACAGTATTATTATACTTAAACACTACATTGATGCCAATTGCTTTAAGTAAAGTTGAAAGATATTGAAAATTAACATGGTAAGGTAGGCTAAGGATTTTTTTACGCTCAAATTCCTTTACAGTTACAATATTATAATATACTAGCAGAGATACCCGGCGTTGCCCGGGATGTAAGGGTGTGTCAAAATAAGGTAAAAAGATGAACAAAACTAAATGAACACATAAACACAAAGTTTTGGTAATTGTTTTTATTCCTTGAAAACATCAGACATTTTGTAGCACTTCAGTGTAAACAATGTTACGTGTTTTTCCATTGGGTGTCAAAACATAAAGATTGCGAGGTGTTCCAACTTTTTTGGGCCATTGTCACCCATAGCAAAAGTCACACTCAAATGTCAAAATGCAAAAACTTATTCTTTAAACTTATATTTTAAAAAGTTCTCGAAAATAATGATTTTAAGCTTTTTTGTGTCAAAATGCAAAAACTTATTCCTTAACCTTATATTTTAAAAAGTTTTCGAAAATTTTGAAACTTTTATGCACACCATTAGATTCCACTTAAATCCCGTGACTTTATGCCGTCATTCAAAACTAAACAAGATTTTAATGTATCATTTACTAAATAAAACTGTCTAGTCTACCTACCTACTGTACCTACTGTACCTACCTACCTACCTACTGTACCTACCTACCTACCTACCTACTGTACCTACCCATTTACTAAATAAAACTGTCTAGTCTACCTACCTACTGTACCTACCCATTTACTAAATAAAACTGTCTAGTCTACCTACCTACTGTACCTGTACCTACCTACCTCTAGTCTACCTACCTACTGTACCTACCCATTTACTAAATAAAACTGTCTAGTCTACCTACCTACTGTACCTACCCATTTACTAAATAAAACTGTCTAGTCTACCTACCTACTGTACCTGTACCTACCTACTGTACCTACCTACCTACCTACTGTACCTACCTACTGTACCTACCTACTGTACCTACTTACCTACTGTACCTACCTACCTACCTACCTACTGTACCTACCTACCTACCTACCTACTGTACCTACCTACTGTGCACACCATTAGATTCCCCGTGAAAAGTTATATCTGATTCACTACCTTAAACACTATTTGGTGCAGCCATATTCATTTCAATAGAGAACAAACAAACAGACAAACAGACAAACAAACAAACTTCCTCTTTTATATATGGTATATATAATAAGATAATAAGATAAGATAAGATAAGATAAGATAAGATAAGAATTATAATACCTATTCTTGGCTTTCCTAAGACAGTTATCTAAAAATGAAATAGGATAACAATGATGATCTCTCATTTCACGAAGGTCAAGCTTGTCGCCCCTCCTCTCGAATTGGCCTAGTGAAGTAGTGAGTTTGATTCTTGCGCTCTCCACCTCACATAGCCAGGTACGCCCGGCTCATTGGGGATTGTTCCGATCCAGGCGTCTAGTCTTCTTTTGAAGATTTCCACTGCAACTCCCTTTGTGTTTCTTAGGTCTTTGGGCAACTGATTAAACAGTTTTGGTCCTCTCACTACAAAACTATTTTCTTTCAGGGTTAAGGATGTGCCCTGTCTCGCCTTCAATTTGGGAATACGGCACAGTCTGCCGTTTCTACTGTCCACCGTTGTTTGGGGAGTTATAGGGTTCAGAGTAAGATTAGGGACTAGTTTCTCCATTATTTTCCAAGTGTAAATAATGGTGTATCTCTCTCTCCTCCTTTCCAGTGAGTATAGGTCTAGTTTACGTAACCTTTCCCAGTAATTTAGTTATTTGCACCCATTCATCTTGGCTGTGAAGCTTCTCTGGATCCCTTCCAGCTGTCTAATGTCTTCTTTTTTATATGGGGATGTTAGGACCGAGCAGTATTCCAATTTGGGTATTATCAGGGTTTTCAGTAGAGGAATCATTACATTCCTATCCCTTCGTTAAAGGTTCTCAATATCTGTCCCGCCATTCTCTTATATTATCTTATATATATATATATATATATATATAATATATATATATATATAAAGTATATATATATAATAAGAAATCTTAAAATAATATTAATAAAGTTGGGCACTATACTGATTTAGGACAGCATTATAAGTAATGTCCGAACGGGAAAGGTGTGAAAAAAAAAGGAAGTATAGCCATGGACGGATTAACCTCTACGGGACTCGAGGACTAAATCAAATTTAGCGATTCTTTGTCCCCCAAATAAAAAAGAACATGAATACTTGTACCAAAAAATAACTTAACACGAATATTAATGTCACATAAGGGAAATAACTACTTTTTTGGCAGTTTTGGCAATACTCATCTCTAGTTGTGGGGTCTATTAATCTATTTAGGGTTCTGGCTACTATATATTCTCTACGAATCTAGAGGGGAAATTATTCTTTGTAAAGACTCGTCGAATGAAATCTAATTCTTGATGTATCTTAAAGTAATCTCAACAAATATTGAAATCTCTATTAGCGAGAGTCGAAATTAAATTTCGTTTAAACTGTAAAGGAATAAAAGAAAATAAGTTAGTAAAACCTAAAGCTTAATTAAGGGCCAAATTAAATAAAATAAATAGTCCAGCTTCGCAATTATTTATGCCATTGTAAATTGTAAAATCAATATATTTATTTTATTATTAATAAAGGTTATTCAATTCAATTATTATTAATAGTAGCAAGATTAGCGATTGTGGGCTTGTGATAAACAGAAGCTTCAAAAATGAGTTAGTTTTTTATGTCCAGAAAGGAGAAAGAATTATTGGAGTCAGTTTCGGAAGTAAATTCAGTATTAGGATTCTCGAAATTAATATAATTAAGAAACAAAGGGATATGGTCTGGTGATATGAACGAGGGGGGAGGGGAAAGAGTGTCATCAATATTTCTTCTATAAAAAACCGGTTTAAAGTGGAAGGACACCAGTTCAGCCATTTGGTTTCGAGATGGTAAATAAACGAATTGGCTAAGGTGGGACCAAGGAGCAGACCCATTTGAACACCTTCAATCGTTTGAAATATTCATTATTAAATATAAATATAAAGTCTTCCACGGAAATTTTAGCAGTTCTTTCACTTGACCTTTATTAAAACCTTGAACTGTATCAGTATTACTAAAAAGATTATCAATATATATTAATAGTTTGTGCAACGGATACATTGCACGAAAATTGCAATAAGGAAACTCATTTGTACGTCAATAAAATTATGACGAAAGTTATTTTAGTTTTGGGAGGTCTTTGGTTTGGTTCCTCATTCAAACCTCGTTCTCTAATTCTTCAGTGCAGAGGTAAAATAATAGCACTTATTTAGTGGTGTGTCACGCGATTGATCGTATATTATTTATCTTTTGTCATAATTATAGTTACGTTAAAGAAATTGAATCAATTTACCTTAAAAGAGATCTAATTTTCAGCGGTTTTTTGTCTTCGATCGCGGAAAGGCTTCCGAGATTGAAGGCTTCGTTCATATATTCAACTTCAATCTCTTCACGTTCTACAAAATTTTTAAAACAAATTATTTTCATAACATTTTGATGCGCAAAGAAAGAATCGTCAAGAGTTACATCATGTTTTCTTTAATGGGTTCTTTGGTATTATCAGAATTAACACGAAATATATTTATTTATTTATTTATTTATGCGGGAAGGAGAGACCAAGGGCGAGCGCCCGCAATAACGCCCCCCCCCCCACTCGAAATCAAGGTCCAGCGTTTACGAGATGACTCGACACTGCGTTTGAAAGATAGCCTGGGGAAGGTTGTTCCAGAGTTGACCAGTTGAGTAGATGAAAGATTCATAATATCGATTAACCCTCCTTGCGTTAGTGAGTTGGACAGAAAATGTGTCGAATGTGTTACAATGTGTTGAAAGACTGCTACTGCATGCTCTCCTCGAAGGAAAGGAGGAGGCATGCAGTTAGAGAGTTCAGAAGAGCAGTCAAGTACAGCTGTGTGGGTACAACCACCTCACGCGTGAGAAGCGTACTCCATACAGAAGCGGACAAGACCCTATACAGAGAGAGCAAATGAGTGGGGGGGGGGGGTGAAGAAACTACGGAGCCAGTACAGGAAACCTAACCTCTTAGAAGATGTTTTAGAAAGAGAATATACGTGATTGTTCCAGGAAAAATCACGAAAAAAGGAAACACCAAGAATGTTAAGA
Source organism: Bathynomus jamesi (assembly GCA_023014485.1). Taxonomy (NCBI): domain Eukaryota; kingdom Metazoa; phylum Arthropoda; class Malacostraca; order Isopoda; family Cirolanidae; genus Bathynomus; species Bathynomus jamesi. The sequence goes on along the minus strand of JAJOZX010000081.1, from coordinate 641,858 downwards.
GAAGAGGAAGGACTGATTTGTGTATTGTTGAAGATGAGGGAATATTCGTGTGGAAGATTGTGACGAGTAGACAGATGCAGCAACTGCTTTCTTGAGGCATTGAAAACCACGAGGTTTTCTCTACCCCAATCAGAGATAATACAAAGATCAAAAGTCAGGTGCGCCATAGCCGTCTCACGAGAATCATGGAGTGACTGTTGGGAGGGACGTTTTGTGAAACGGGTGAGAAGTGAAGGGGGTGGAACCAGCGGCATAGGGGTGGACAGGATAGGAAGTGGGACTTAAAAGATCACTGGTAAGTAAAATGAAGAGAGTGGATGACAGGAAAGGACCCTGAGGAACCCACTATTAATAGCTTTAGGAAAAGAACAGTGGCCATCTAGAAGTGGAACAATAGATCGCCCAGAAAGAAAAGCAGAGATGAAGGCATAGATAGAAGGATAGAAACCGAAGGAGGACAGTTTCGAAATTAAAGATTGGTACCATACTCCATCAAAAGCTTTTGATATGTCTAGCGCAATAGCGAAGGTTTCACTGAAATCTCGAAAGGAAGATGACCAAGAGTCAGAGAGATATGCAAGAAGATCGCCAGTAAAGTGTTCAGTGCTGAACCCAAACTGACGATCTGAGTAGAGAGAGGTGTTTAAGAATATTCCTATTAATGATAGATTAAAAAAATCAAGGCAATTGAACGATAGTTAGGGGGGTTGAGAACGGTCACCCTTCTTTGGGACAGGCTGAATGAAAGTGAACTTTCAGCAGGAAGGAAAAGTACCAGATGAAAGACATAAACGGAAGAATTCTCATAAGGCGGGTGTCAGCACAGAAGCACAGTTCTTGAAAACAACAGGAGGAATTCCATCAGAACCGTACGCCTTCCTAGAGTTGAGCTCAGATAGAGCAGAAAAAAACCTTTGGAAGATATCCTAATTTAAAAGAAAAGAGTGGGAAGAAAATGGAGGAACAGCATCGGAATTGACCAGGATTGAGTTGGATAGTGCAATCAATAAGCTGCAAAATCGTTCACTTTTTGATAAAAGCGTCAAATTTGGCACGGATGTTGTTTGACATATTATTTCATATGGGTGCCAAGAAAAATCTTAAGCTTAATGTGGTGGAACCCTTGAAATAAGAAAAATTAAAAAGTTTGTCCTGAATGTTTTTTTTTCAAAAACTTAGGTACATTTTATATAATCTCCAAAACCCATTTAAATTATTCTTATGTCACGTGAGGCTGAAAGCCTGAAGGAGCAGACGAGGGAAAGCCGGGGTAAGGGCTCTTGAAGACGTGTCATGGATAATACAACCATTCCAAAAGACTGGGCTTCCTTTCTGCGCAACAGTGACAACAAGACGGGACTCTTTTGTTTTCTCTCAAACAAGCTCTCACAAATAGATGTCGAGCAGAAAGCGCTTTATACTTCGCACCTTCTCACTGCCCATGAATGTAATGATGAAAAAAAGTTGATATTGAACCATGTTTTCATGAAGAAGTTGATACCAGAATGATGCTACATGCTGCTCATGCAGCCAGGCATGGACATACAAAGCTTCTCTTAAAGACAGTTGACGCAGATGTTATAGTGCTTGTAGTAGCCGAAGTGCATTGCCTTCAAATAACTGAACTCTCGGTTGCATTTGGAGTTGGCAAGCACTACCCCCTCGTCCTTGCTCATATCATTGCTTCAAACATTGGACCTGAGAGGACACTTGCATTGTCCTTTTTTCATGCACGAACTGGGTGTGACACAACATCGGCATTTGCAGGGAAAGGTAAAAGGTCAGCATGGGACCTCTGGAGAGTATTCAGTAATATGACACTTGTATTTGCTCACCTTTCCACATACTAGCAAGACCTCACAGATGACGGGTATCAAATAATAGAGCACTTCGTAGTTCTGCTCTACTCTAGGACATCTGAAGAAACTACAGTTAACAAAGCAAGGCAGAGAATGTTTGCCAAAAGCACCAGAGCCATTGAAAATATCTCTCCAACCCAAGGAGCTTTGAAACAGCACATCAAAAAGGCTGACTACCAAGCTGGTTTCATACGGGATCAAACACTGCTTCCTCAACCAGAGCTACCATCCCCAACTAAATGGGAATGGGAAAAGAATGAGCATGGGTGGACTCCAAAATGTACACACCTTTCTGAGGCTTGCAAGGCCTGTACTGAACTTACTCACTATGGGTGCAAGAAAGCTCTTTGCGCCTGCTCTGGACAGTGCAGTGAACAAAAGCACTTAGTGCATGGTGTTAATCATATAGTATGTTATGATTGAAATTTGTGTTTGTTGCGTTAAACATACTACGTTATGACTGAAATGTGTATATTATATTCTTAATTTTAAACACTAACTTGAAGACAATGCCGTATTTGAATAAGTTTATGTATCAATTCATGTTTTGACAAAAGTGGTTAAATGATTTACTATGTGTACTCTTAATGTCAAATAGACTATAGGGTGATTTGGTACCAGTTATAAATAAACTTACTTTGAACATTAAATTCCCAACTCACACCTGATTTTTCATTTTGCGTAAAGTGGCTTTCCTTTTAATGTTAAGAGTACAACCCCTAAACCCTAATTTTTTTGGCACCCATCCATATAGGAAAAAGTATACATCAAAGTATATCTGTGCCAAATTTGGTGTTTTTATAAAAAGTGAATGATTTCACCAAAATTTGGAGCTTAAGCGCTGGAGAACAGGCGAAATTTTGAGCGAAGAGTTCCGCTACATCAGGAGAAGAGACGGCAAATGAGCCGTCAGAATGGTATATATATATATATATATATATATATATATATGTTACAGTCAATGTGTAAAATCTGGCAATTAGTAAATTGACTTAAGTTTTAGGCAATGTGTCAAATTGTGATACACACTAAACGTAACCTAAGCTAAAGAATTTTTAGACAACATATCGTGATATACCAGTGGGCATGCATATTATGCATATGCAGCATTACCAGAAAGGTTAAGCTAGGTTTTGTGTGTATTACGATTTGACACATTGACTAAAATTTCAGTGAATTTACAAATTGCCTGATTTTAAACATTGACTGTAACATATATATATATATATATATATATATATATATATATATATATATATATATATAATATATATATATATATGTTCACACACACACACACACAAATAAAAAAGTATGAAAGAAAACCCCAAAATATAAAGAGAAATAAAGAAAAATCTAAATAAAAAGAAAGCTCCAAATTTCGAATTATTTCTCTAATTTTTTTTAGTTCCTTCCAAACTCAAGAAGCGGACATAACCCGCAAGCAGAGGTGGGTATAAAAGAGAAAACTCGGCTGACGTTCGCCAGTTCTCCGCTGGTTCTTCTGTTAGCTTATTGCTGCAATTCGCAACAAGAAAAAACAGTCATCCCTAAAATGGTAAGTAAATTATTATTATAATTATTCTTTATTAATAGACAAAAATAAATAGACACCTTTATTTTTTCCAAAAATTATTTCATTTAATTCTAAAAGTCAATAAATAATAATAAAAAAAATTATTGAGTCAATAAATGGAAATAATTAAATTAATTTCTTATTTTTTATTAACTTTTTACAATCAATTCAAATAATTTTGGAAAAAAATTGAAAAAAAAAAAGAAGAAATATGTCTATTTAGTTTTGTCAATCCTCCGCATATTCGAAACATAAAATCATTCGGTTCTTTTGCATTATCCTCCCAACACTAATTTTTTTATATAATGTTGGTTTGGTTTTGGTTATGGTACTTTATTTTCCTTCCATTATAAAAAAAATTAGTGTTGGGATTAGGTTAGGTTAGGTTTGGTTTGGTTAGGTTAGGTTAAAAACAGCCCGCCGCAGGCGTTAGCCGTAGTTAGCCGGCTTCAAGTTAGGTTAGGTTAGGTTAAGAATATTTATTCATATTGCTAACGTACTTTATTTTCCTTCCATTATAAAAAAAAATTAGTGTTGGGAGGATAATGCAAAAGTACCAATCATTCATTACATTTTTAATTAAAATGTTTTGGCCTAAAATATTGATAAAATTTTGTGTATTTTCCTTTTAAACAAAGATGCTTTTTAATTTTCATGCTTGCTTCCTCCTATTCACGTTGGTAAATAGATTATTATGTTAGTTTATGCGACAGTGTTATCTAGTGTACGATTTCTATGTGTGCATAGCGGAATTATCCAACTACTTTATATATTCTCCTCTTTCCTGTAAAATTTCCTTGGCGATTTTTCCACAGTCAAGGTATTTTGTTCAACCTTTTTCCGTACCCGCCACTGGCGGGGAGGAAGCGGATGCTTTTCTATTCACTTTTCTACTACTGCTGGAATAATTAAAAAAACGCATTAATTTAATAACTGGAACCTTCCCGAATGGACAGAAAGGTCTTTCAGGTTTTCTCTTGTCCTTGTAACTTCTTTAACTCTCTCTCTCTCTCTCTCGATATATATATATATATATATATATATATTATTTCACAAAAGCAACATGTGAACAATATTTATGATGAAAATAACCACAAAGGAAAATTAAATCACGAAATAGTGCTCAACCACTTTTAATTCGTCATCCTGAGAGTGTGATTAGAGTGACGGTCCAGTGCTGTCCAACTTCTATAAAGCGCGGCCAAGATGTTGCCTATAATCATACACTGTTGGTTAATACGACTTAGGAACCTGCTGAATGTTGTTCTCCCTACTAGAAATGACAAAATAGGGAAGAAAATTTAGAAATGAAATTTGGCAAACGTCCATTCCGCGGGCCGCAAGTTGGACAGCGCTGGTCAGACGAAAACACTCGAGCACTATTTCGTGGTTATTTTCATCATATATATATATATATATATATATATATATATATATATATATATATATATATATATAGCACATCACAAAATTAATAGCATATACGTATAACTACAATTATTTCACTGATAAAATATGTTATTAAATTTGAGTTTATGGGAAGTAAAATTGTAATTGTTGACAAATGTTGAATAAAAATTATATTCATTTTTATTTCCGAATTAAACAACCCCAAATATTGGGGAAAAGGGATAAAAGTGCGGTTATTGTACTTAAATGAATTCACAACCCAATATATATATATATATATATATATATATATATATATATATTATATTATATATATATATATATTTAAATGTGTGATGCAATTATATCTTACGATTTCAAATCAAGAAATTATTTATTGAGGACTTCATTGTAGTTGTATTCAAATACCAATTGCCGTAGATCACCGACGATAAACGACGTTCGGTTTAGGTAATAGCTAAATGGGAAACTCATTTTGTATCAGATGATGTAGCGCCCCGTGGTCTGGGCTCCACGTTTAAATTGTAAGTTCCCCTGTTGTAGAACGGGTAGTTTTTAGTACGGAGGATGAGTCACGCACAGGGCCGCCGAGAGGGCGGGGAAGCCGGGATAAATCCACGGGGCCCGGAAAGAGGGGGGATAAAATCTAAAAATATTAATAAAGCAATTGATTAAATAACAGAAAGGAAATATACGAGTAATTAATGGACAAACATTTTATAGAGATTATCATTTGTAATTGAAAGCCAGTTCGCCCGTACTTTAAATTTTATCAGAATCATTTATCACTTTGCTAGAGAGAAGACAAAGAAAGTACGCTTCTAATTATGAAAATCTCGCAGTAAACAATTGTCTTGCCTGCATGGACTGGTACTGCATTTGTAAATTATATGGTGATAGAATTAATATAATTGATTCGAAAAATAAAATGGTCATTTTCTTTATTTATACTGTATATTTTGAATAGTGACTTCGACATATAATCAGTTTGCTTCTTATGTACACAAAAACATTCATAATAAAATACTGAGTAAACAGGGGGTCCCATATACCAATCCTCAGTGGCGGAGCAAGAGTGTCACGGGCCCCGGGACAAAACTTATTAACGGGCCCCCTAAAACCACTTTTGTGCTTGTACTCTGACATGCCTCGAGGGTTGAAAACTTTATTAATTTTAACAATAACTGAGTAACAATAAAGTTTAGTGCAAAAGTGGTAGGTATACTCATGCATATACACAGTGATTCACTATAGTCACTATACACACTTCGGAACTGGGTCTGAAGTTCTGAACGCTAAATTAAGTCACTCAATTCAGCCTAAATTTCTTACGCACGGACTAACACAGGGCTTTGAAACTGCTTTAGCCTTATAATAATATACTTACTAACAAACAAGCAAAGATTGAAACTGGATCACAATATAATGTATTTCATATGACGTCATAAGAAAGTGCAGATTTCAAAATATGCCCCCAAAAAAAACACATTTTTACGTTTTGAAGCCGTTTTTTTGCAATTTTTTTAAATAATTGCTTTTTTCTTAGATATAGTTAATATATAGACAAATAGACGTTTTTTTTTGTTTTTTTTTACTATTTTTAAATAAGAAATGACAATTTTAAGTTTTAACTTCTACCGAGATTAAAAGTCAGCGAATTGTTAATTTTCCTTGCCAAGGTGTTATCAACGACCCGGGCGCCCCCAAAGGCCCTGGCCCCGGGGCACTGCCCCACCTGCCCCAAGCTAGCTCCGCCCATGCCAATCTTTACCCGGGGCCCGTGGCAGCTCTCGGCGGCCCTGGTCACGCAGATAACGTCCATAACGACAATAAGCCATGCTTTAGTCTTTTATTTATTTTTTATCTTTACTTAAACGTCTTCAATTTAAACACTAAACAAAATGGTTTCACTCAATTTCAATATAATTTTTTCCTTTCAGCATAAACGTCTTTGGATCCTCACTCTGGTTGTCTTGGTGACGTCCGACAGCATCAGCAAGCATAAAAAGAAGACTCAATCAAATACGAAACTGTTTGGAGGTGGAAGCTTGTCTGACATTCATGCGGCGATTTCTGGAGGAGGAGGGCATGGGAGTAGGCCTATAATTGGAGGAGGAGGAGGAGGAGGAGGGCATGGGAGTAGGCCTATAATTGGAGGAGGAGGGCATGGGAGTACGCCTATAATTGGAGGAGGAGGAGGAGGAGGGCATGGGAGTAGGCCAATAATTGGAGGAGGAGGACATGTAGGAAGCAGCAGCAGTTGCAGATATTGGTGTAAGACCCCGAGAGATCAGTTTTATTGCTGTGAGGGTGAAAATGAACCAATTTCCTCGGTCGGAATTAATCCTGGTTCGTGTCCACCTGTTCGCCCGAAATGTCCAGGGAGTAAATTTGGACCTCCACGGACGTGTTCCAACGACTATTCTTGTTCCAATACTGAAAAATGCTGCTATGATGTCTGTCTTGGTCAACACGTATGCAAACAGAGTGTTGGATACCCGGGCATAGGAATTGGACACCATTGAGCAGGAATTGGATTCCCCAGTACAGGAAGTGCACACCATGGAGTAGGAACTGGACACTATGGAGCAGGAATTGGAAGTCATGGTGGGCATAATATTGGACCTTTTGCGAGAAAGAAGCCCGATAAAAACTAAATTAATATTAATCATTTATATACAATATTAATGTTAATTTATTGTTAATTGATTTAAAAGAATTTCGTCTTTCGCTTCCCTTCTTAAAATAAGTTTAACAAATAACTTAAAGTCCATATTACAGGGCCGTTTATTGATGTTTTTCACCGCTGAATCACGCTTCGCTCAAAACCGATAGGAGTAGACGTCGACATATTAATCGGCAGGAATCGGGATTTGAAATATTTCCAAATCTTCTCGTTGCCGAATACGGATTACTAATACCTTTGACACATTTTCAAACCCCGATTGTGGACAAGTAATGCGTAAACGGCTCTAATCAGTTTTGAGCGGGGCTCCACAATGGTAAAGATCAGCAATAAACGTTCGTGCGCTCGGGGGCTTTATTCCTTCAAGACAGTGAAATTTGTTAACGAATTTCATTTAAAGGTTTTACTCTTTTATCATTTTACAAATGTTTTATGGGAAAAAAATTGAGGCGTTAAATTCATTTTAGTTTTTATATTTTGAGGTTATTATTTTGGTGTGGTTTCTTTTCAGTCTTTTTTTGTACTTTGAATCCCAAATTAAAGTAACGGAATCCATGAAATAAAAAAGGAAAAAATTTCAAAACGATGTCATTACAACAGCGATCGAAACGAGTTATATAAAATAACGGCACTAAACAGCCGTAAATTACTACTGGGGTCAATCTAAAGAAGATTTTAGTCGGTTATTCGTCAAAATAAGTCGATAATTTTAAAACTCGCGACTTTATGAGAGAGATGAAGTTAAGAAGAGAAACACTAATAATGTATTCATTTTAATACATCATAGTTACGTGTAATGAAGTTTTTGTGTAAGAGCAGCTTTGAACGTTGTTTATTGAAAATACATTATACAAATAGCGATATACACCCACTACGTATAATCAAAGGTGGGCACCCGGGCCTCAAAAAGGACCGACGGTCCCGGTCCTTGCCTCAAACTGGACCGATGGTCCCGGTCACGGTCCTTTTTGAAGATAGGACCTAGGAACGACTCGGTCCTCGGTCCTTATATATAATATGTAAAAAATTTGATTAAAATGAAAAATGAAATTAAAGACACCGGAAATCTTTAATTTTATTAACGTAAATTATAATTAATACAATACATAAATGATGAAAAAAAGTTATTAAGTTAAATGCTTGAGTTTCCCTTCAAGAAGACTAGCATTTCAAAATGGCTGTCACTGAGCCCTGACCTTTTCGGCTTGAGGACGTCCTTCCCCAAAGAGAAGAGCCTCTCCACGGCGGCACTGGATGGTGCCAGGTGTTGAAACAAGTTTCAGTTCAGTCTCAGTCTCTTTCTGAGTCTTCTGGAGGAAACGATCCATCTTCTTTAGAACTTCAAATAATCACTAAACACACTAAAAAAGACCGTCCGGACCGGACCGGACCGTCCGGAATTGCTTAAAAATGGACCGTCGCTCCTCATTTCGGTCCTCACTGAGAAAAGGACCGACTTTCCCGCTCACGGTCCTTAAAAAGGACCGAGTTCCTGGAATTCGGTCCTTTTGGAACTCGGTCCTGCCCACCTTTGCCGGTATAATGAATCTTCGTATTTAGTATGATTTGACCAAAGTAGATGAGACATATTTTAATGAGTTTATAATATTGCTTATTTAAGGGTTTCCAGTTCGATCTTGTTCGTATCTTACTGAAATATTTTTATGAAATACGAAACAAATCACTAATTTTTCATACATTAATTGATTTATTGTTTTTGATAAAAACACTTGTATGAAGAAATGCCATGAGATCATGGTTCATGCATGAGTCATGTGATCATGATAATTATATGGCTCAAAATCAGATAAAACCTATACATAATAATAATAATAAATAATAATCTTTGGGTTTATCCTTTTTTAACATCTTAGAAGATGATAGGACGGTGGGATCCGAACCATTTATACCCCACCAACGAGAACTCACAAAAGCACCTTCATTGTTAAAATTTGAAGACCGAGGTAAGACTCGAACCCACGATCTTCAGACCAACAGACGGAACTGTTCGCCATAATACCCTGACGGGTTACGTAAGACAACATGTCCTTAAACGGATAATGTGCTTTTATTTTGTAGTTCAGACTACAAATTATCGCGTGCAATAATAGTCAGAGAGGAAGACCAGGAACTGCCACAGCGCTCAGTGCATGCGGCCCATTGCGCTAACTCCTGAATTATTACCAGCACCATCGGGACTCGAACCCCCGACCTCAGTGTCTTTACTGCGTTTGTAGAAAACGGTGTTACCCGTTGAGCTGCGGATACTGATAATTCTGGCATGTACCATCACTTACCAAGGTCTGGTTATATTGGACCACAACTATACCCAGACCTCAGTAACCAATGACACCTTGTTGGGCATTCTAAAAAATACTTTTATACATAAATGTACCTCTTGTAAATTAAAAGTGTGTGAACGGTATCGGATCTTTTCCGTTTCATCTACTGTTTCCGATGTTGTTGAAAATAACATGTTTAATATAGATGTTTACGCTCATTTCAAAGATGTAAGCTTTTTTTTGGAGAAATGAGCGGTTCAAACCTAACCAATCATCAAGGGCGTACAGTTGACCTAACCGGGCATTCAATTAACTTAACCGGATAGAAAAATAACGGTCGAAATCTATTCACGCAAAAACTTAGTGACATAAGCCAATATTAGTAAAGAATACAATAACTCTCGTATTAGTTTTCAGTTGTATTGTTATAGTTTTTGACCTAATACAAAATTACAATAACAAACAACCTTTGAACCGCTCATTTCTCCAAAACAAGAGTTACATTTCTGAAATGAGCGTAAAAATCTACATTATATATCCTATTTTCAAAAAGATCGGAAACAGTACATGAAACAGAATGGTATACTTCGAGTCGTACAACATTCTCATGTAGATAGATGCGATCTTGAAAAGTTTGAGAAAGAAGCCTTCTGTTGAGAAGCCGCTGCTGGGTCAGAGGCACCTGGTTTTCAGCTGGCTGTATTAGATTCAAATTTTTCAGTGACGATAAATAAAAAATATTAAAAAAAAAAAAAGTTGGTGTGCCGAAACATTTCGAACCCTATTTTAGTGTATCGTCGTGTGAAAAAGGTTGAGAAACGCTAATCGACACAGTCGGGGTAGCAAATCTCTACATTTAGAAAAATAACAGAAATCAAGCGCGGGAGCTTTCCAGCAACAGAAGAAGGGACGGACTACTAAACTTATAGAAGAGTTTGATTTCACCGGCAACTGAGTAGCTTACTGTTAACTCCTCGCAGTCGTGCGTGTCCTTCAAAGGAAGCACTAACTTCCAAAGATACAGACACAGGTACATTCAGAACTTGAAATTGACATGTTCCACCGAACAAGCGAGAAAAATGCGGGGATAGACCGGTCCAGCTCAGCATCATCTCCTTTCTTCATGAAGCTTCACTAATGAAGGAAAATTTATGACCAAAAAACTTGTTTATCGCAGTTGAGATGTTTATTTGATAAGAAACACACACATAGTGTGATATATATATATATATATATATGAGGGGCGGTACGAAAGTAATGCCTCTTATTGTATTTATGAACTGCAAAATAAGAGACATTACTTTCGTACCGACTCTCGTACAGGCATGGGGCAATTACTTGGTCAATATAATTAATTACAATTACAATTACTTGACATATTCTCAATTACAATTACAGTTACAATTACTGTAGATGGTGAAATATTTAATTACAATTACAATTACTTAGTAAAGTAATTAATGATAATTACAATTACATTTACAAAGAATTGCATTTTCCCATAAATACACACTATTTAATTTATATCATGCTTTTCTACGTATGTAGTTCAATTCCATTTTCAGTTTTGGTCATCATCTTCAATGAAAACTACATAATATTAAGTGAATAAAATGTACCTTTTTTTTTTTAAACATTGCACGGACCTCTATTTGTCATCAAACAGTTCTTACTATGGACAATTGGACATTAGACATAAGTATGTGATATGGTCTAATGAAACCAAAGATAAAGCACTCAAAATATATTAATATAAGACAAAATAACTGGCATTTATTTTATCAAAATAATAAGGGCAAAAAAGTGGCACTTTAGTTAGGAATCTCTGAAATAAATGGAACATTTTATTTCAAATAAAAAGAAAACCATTTTTTGTCAAAAGAAAGCCCCCCCCCCCCCCCTGAGACACGATGAGCGAGTAGTTTAACCTATACGTATGACCCATTAACTTTAATATTCACGTAATTGAAAGTAATTGATTGTAATTATATCAATTACCTTGGTTTCCTAATGTATAGGGCGACCCAATTTTAACCTATAAAATTGAAATTATTAACTTTTTTCTTACCAATTATTAACGTTATTTAACCTAAAAAATTCTTTATTCGCAACTTATTTGTGGATAAATATTAAAGCTTAATAATAAAATAAAAAGCATCAAATTCATCCGTTTATTAAATTATAAACGAACTTATTTAGTAACTGAATTATAATGAAGCGTAATGTACTTCTCAATATTTTCTGACACGAAGTTTCTGTCTTTTGCCAAAAGTTTTTTCAACATGGACTTAATTAAACGCGTGATTTATGATACGACTGAACTGATTCTAACGACAAAAGCCAAAACATAATAATATTCACGTAGTATTCACATATGTAGAAAAGCTCCAAAAAAACACTACGTCGATAAATAACGAAAGAGTAATGTAGAAATAATGCATAATCAGCTTGTATCAGTGGTGGGCACCGTTAACCAAAAAGTTAACTTCGATAACGATAATCCGTTAACCCCAATTTTTAACTCCGATAACGATAATCCGATAATTTTACTACAAAGTTAACGGAAGTTAACGATAATCCGTTAACGATAACTATTTCTTTACTAACATTTAAAAAAATCAAGGAAAAAAGCTTTAAAACCCATAGAAAATGTTTATTTATGCAAAATCCAACAATAAAAAGGTATTTAACTGTATTTTTATCAAGTTTTGCAACTTTTTTGCTTAATAACTTTTTTTTTATTTTTAATAAAAAATGTACTGATTACATGTTTTGAAACCCTTGTAACCACTAACCATTAACTAAATTTTAATTTACCAGAGAATTATTATGGCGGGAACTGAAAGGTAAAATTAAATTTTAGGCACATTTATTAAAGACTATGACACAATGTGCTGGTTGCCCTTCAGAAAGACCAACTTCTCAAAGTTAGGCCCAACTGCCAGTCTTGACCTCTTGGGCCTCAGGATGTCCTTGCCGAGAGAGAAGAGCCGTTCCACTGCGGCAGAGGACGGAATTGGCAGACTGAAGTTATGGCGGTTTGAATTCATTCGCGGAGCGGTGATCTTCCGTGAATGACTCCTCGCAGTTAACGTGTTAACGGACTTTAACAGACTAAATATCGAGTTATCGGAAGTTAACTGGTCCGATAACGATAAATGGAAATTAACTTCCGTTAATAGTCCGTTAAAAAAAGTTAACTTCGTTAAGTAACTGTTATCGGATTAACGCTTTAGTGCCCAACACTGGCTTGTATAATCATTATTAATCAATGTATAGACTTTATGTAAATAAGAATCCAGAATGCATATTATAACATCATGTTAAAGAACCGGAAATCATTTATTTGCTTACGCAGTTTCACTCCACATTTTCGTTAATTTTATTTTATTAATCCATCACGAAAGTTTTAACTTAACAATAGCAAATTTCTAACATCATTATTAACTTTGGGTCGCCCTACTAATGTAATTAATTACAATTACATTTTAGGTAGTCAATTACAATTACTTGCCAATTACCTAAGCATTTTTATTAATTACAATCAATTTCAATTACAAATTACAATTACCCCATGCCTGCTCTCGTATATATATATATATATATATATATATATATATATATATATATATAATATATATATATATATATATATAACAAACATCAGGCTCAAATTATTGAAAAGTCTAGTCCTACCAATAATTGAGTGTTGCTCAGTACTCACAAGCCCATACAGAAAACGAGACATTGCGAACATTGAAGCTATACAAAGGACTTTTACGTCTAAGATAGAGGAAACGGAAGGTGAAGACTACTGGTCTCGACGACAATCCCTGGAACTCTACTCTCTCTCGAAAGAAGGCGCGAACGACACACAATAATACACATATGGAAAATACTTGAGGGCTCTCTTCCTAACCTTAGAAATGAAATAGAAACAAACTGGAATGAGAGAAGAGGCAGATTTTGTACGGTCCCAGCTGCGGTGGGACAAGGGGCCATGAAAACGAGGATGGAAAATATCGTCAGAATACGAGGCCCAAAGCTTTTCAATGTTCTACCAAATGAAGTGAGGAATTTCCAGCACACCGACCTGAATAACTTCAAGAACCAGCTGGACAGACTCCTGCGTAACGTCCCTGATCAGCCATGCGTGGCTGAGTACGAGGGCAGGAGGAGATCAGACAGCAATTCCCTCCTTCACCAAATCCCGCAAATGAGGCGGGATGCTGCAGAGTGCAGAGGGGTCAACCGCAGGTCGATCTTGAACCGTCGTTCAAACTCACCTAAAGTAACCTAAAGTAAGTATATATATATATATATATATATATATATATATTGTTTGAGAAGTTTCTGAACGATGATTCAGGATTTTTTATTAAAATTGTCATATGTATATAATAATAAAAAATAATAATAATAATAATAATAATAATAATAATAATAATAATAATAATATTCAAACATATTTTTCTTTTTCCCTTGCGGGTACCTTTAACATTTATTTATAATGTTATTTACCTTTTTATGCTTTGCTATCAAGTTTTCTACTACTGCATACGAAAAGTTAAAAATGAACCGGTTTAATAACTGTAACCTCCCCAAATGGATCGAAATGTCTTTGAGGCTTTCTCTTGTCCTTATAACGCCTCGTAACCAACTCTCTCTATCTCTCTTTACGATGCACACCTAATAACTGTTATGTTTGCCCCCTGCCCTAAAAATTGAAGGAAGGGGGAGAATTTATCTTCACTAAGTTGCTTTCCAAAATTAAATTTCTCGTATTATATACTTGAATGCATTTACAACCGGTTACATAAAAAAAAAGGGCATCATTTGAAAAGATCGTTTGAAAGGTCATTTGCAAAGGTCTCTCACGAAGCAACACTTATATATATATATATATATATATATATATATATATATATGTGTGTGTGTGTGTGTGTGTGTGTGTGTGTATATGATGCACACAGACCATGCATGGAACAAGGAACTCTTCTAGGAAAATTAAATCCACTATAGTCCGAATAAGTAATGATAAATGGCAAATACTACAGTTTTTTCTTTTTCCTGATGCTAGCCCGACGTGGGCAACGGGTTACTCGCCAAGAGGTCCCAAAAATATAGCTTCCTCACCAGCTATCTGCATATATATATATATGTACTGTATTATATACAGGGTGTCCCATAAGTCCGGTCTCATAGGAAAATTTATTTTAAAATAAATTTACAAAATGAATATATCAGAAGTAAAACAAATGTTCAAATTGATGTCTCGTTTTGGGACCTTTTCCTTTTTGTTGTAGGAAGAATAACACGCAATGGCTAATATAAAAGTGAGTTACATTCCTCACGAGTGTAACTCCTTATATTATATATATATAAGGAAAAGTTTTGCGGATATAGATTTTTTTTCTCAAATTTACCGATGTTGTCGAGTGTGAATTTGATAACGATCAGAAGTTCGTTGAAATCACCATTTTTTTTTTTTTTAAAGATTGACCCATTAGTGCCCAGCGTCACTTAACTGATTTTGTTCTGGTTAATGGTAGACGATTTTATTCAGTCTCGAAAAAGACCTTTGGGTACTAATGGGTTAATCGGATTGTGGAAAATTCAAACGCTGTTAAAGTTGTACCAATTTGAAAGTGGAATAACTTTTGAACTTTCGAAGATATTTCGTCGAAATATGGTCAAAAATTCAGAAAGTTGTTATTCCACTTTCAAATTCGTACGACTTTAACCACATTTTCTAGCGATTTTTTACTGTTGTCGTTTAGCCACTTCTTCCTTGGAGGGCCTCGTATATGACAGTATGAAGAGAAATCAAAATTGGGCGGGTCCTAGCTTATAATTTTGTTAAGGGGGTAAAGCGTTATCGAATTATATGACTCCAAATCCTATTCCTAAAACCGGTTAGTCACAGGCGAGTAAAGAAAGCGAGGATGGGCGAGAGGTATAAGTGAAATTTATAAAAGGCGGAGCTCGTAAATAGAAAATCTAAAAAAAGAAAGTTAAATAATAATAGGATAAAAGTATTTAGAAAGTTTGATCGCTATTTTTATATGTTACAGCAAACAATGAAAATATCGAAATCTCTCGAAATAATTATGTATCAGTCTCCACGCATAAATTTCACTACTACTACTACTACTACTACTAATAATAATAATAATAATGGTTGTCTAACTTCATTTATAATGGCAAAAGTCATGTGACGGACGGGTATCCCAACGCTCGAAGGGGCGCTAGATTATCTGAACGCAGAGGATGGGCAGCCATCCAACTACTGACCAGTAAGAGGTGTTCTTAGGCGGCCACGACTTAGCAAGCACAAATTTAGACATTTTTCCCAGTTCCCAGAACGGGGAAAGAGGTTCTTCAGTGTAATATATATATATATATATATATATATATATATATATATATATATATATATATACAGGGACGTAGACGGGGGGGGGGCTACGGGGGCTTCAGCTGCCCAGAAATAAAATCATAGGTCTGATATTTCTATGTATTATTTATGAGTAAGTACGCCATGCCAAGTACCTTTAGCACATGTTCAATTATTGTAATACATTTAGGAATGTGTTTTTACTAATTTACACATTTTAATATATATATATATATATATATATATATATATATATATATATGGGATGAATTTCACAATTAAACGCGTGAAATGAATAAATAATATGAACCCACAAGGAAAAAGAAAACTGATTCCAAGGCCTTTCGTGTATTCGGAAGTACATTCCCTGACGGTGTACTTTTGAATATAAGAAAGGCCTTGGAATCATTTCTCTTTTTCCTTGTGGGTTTGTATCATATATATATATATATATATATATATTAGGGTGTCACTTAAATGCAAAGTTTGAAATGTTCATGCTGACACCCCGCGAATCTATTCCATTGGTAAAAAAAACATGGTGACTGAAAAATCTTTTTATTTGAATAACTATAAAAGGTCGCCCCCGCCTTCCAAAGTTTAATGCTTGCGCGGCGTCTCCATAATCGTTCATTAGATATCTATATATCTCTATATATGTGTGTGTGTGTATCTGTGTGTGTCTGAATATCTGAGAAATAAAGTGAACAATACTTAACGATTCACCGTTTCTCATTTCAGCTACGTGATTTCTGGTGATGGAAACCCGGAAGTGTATATCAGAGCTGGGCACTTGCGGCATATTTTGCGGTACTGCGGTACTGCGGTACTACCGCACTACCAAACCGGTACCAAACCGGTACGCGGAAATTTGAATGCGGTAGCGGTACTGCGGTACTTTCAGCGATCCTTTGCGGTACTGCGTTATGCGGTTCCGGTTTGCGGTTTGCGGCAGTACCGCAGTACCGCAAAATATGCCGCAAGTGCCCAGCTCTGGTGTATATACCTATTAGGGGCAGCGGTTGATGAGGTGAAAGGATGCAAGCTTCCTTCCTACAGGCAAGCATTCGGTTACTTCCTTTACCTTCACCATGAAAAGAAAATGACAATACGTGACGCGTTGAGGAAGTCACTTCGAGCAGTGATGTCCTTCTGGGAGAAAGCTCACATTCCAACCAGACTCGAGACACACTGCGTCAGCAAACTGGATAAAGTCTTCGAGGAGTGGAAAGGACTCAAAAAACACGCCTCAAGGACGAGCGATTCACACAAGACGAAAGAAAAAGAATTCATTGAACGCCTCGATCGTCTCTTTGACATCGCCCACGCTGATTGTGAGAAATTGGTCAAGTACCCAGAGGATTGGGAGTTCCTTCAGCAGCAGCGCCAGAAAGGACGTCCAGGTTCAATGGCAGGTTTGGACATGACCCATCAGCGCCAAGTCAAAGATTGTACTCGACGTCGGGAGGAAGAGGAGAAACGAAGAAAGCGATCAGCAGCTGAAATGGAGGCAGTATCCAACGAAGCGGTTTTGGAGTCCTCATCCTCCAGCTCAGATGATAGCGAAGAAAAAGGAGCATGTGGTGGTTCGTTAGCGTCTAAACAAAGAGCAACGAAGAACATCATGACATCGGAATTGGCGGCAGCGCTTGATCGCACGCAACTCTCGTCAAGAAAGGCCACATATCTGCTGTTTGAGGCAGCTTCCAGCTTAGGGCATGATGCTAGCGACTACAACATCAATCGCGGATCCATTCATCGTCAGCGTGAAAAATTCCGTACCCTTAAGGCTCGGCAACTGAAGAGCGAGTTCCAAGGCAATAGTCCGTTGACTGTTCACTGGGACGGAAAACTCATGCAAGATCTGACGTCACGAGAATATGTTGACCGCTTACCTATTCTTGTATCTGGCTCCGGGACAGAGCAGCTCCTCGGGGTGCCAAAACTTCTGTCAGGAACCGCGCTGGCACAAACAAATGCCATCATAGATTGCCTGAATGAATGGGGAGTGACCGATCATGTCAAATCTATGTGTTTCGACACAACCGCGACAAACACAGGCCACCGTGGAGGAACTTGTGTTCTTCTGGAAGAAAAAGTTGGACGTGACCTGTTACACTGCGCGTGCAGACACCATGTACTGGAGTTGGTGCTACAGGCGGCATTCGCAGCATCGCTAGATTCAGTATCTACCGGTCCAGAAATTCTGCTTTTCAAGCGCTTCCATGATTATTGGACCCGCATTGACCAGCAACAGTTCCAAACTGCGGACACAGATGCGTTCACCAAAGCAGCTATTTTTAAGCATAGAACGGAGCTCATTGAGTTTGCAAAATCACAAGCACTTCAAGTTCGTGATGACTATCAGGAATTCCTCGATCTTTCCGTCATCTTTCTTGGAGGAGTTCCATACAAGGGACTAAACTTCCGCGCCCCTGGTGCTATGCACCGGGCGAGATGGATGGCTAAGGGGCTCTATGCCATCAAGATCTGGCTCTTCCGAAGACAGTTTAAACTGACGAACACTGAGGAACGCGGAATTCGAGATATCTGCCTCTTTTCTGTTCTAGTTTACATGAAAGCGTGGGCAACAGCTCATCTGTCCATCGAAGCTCCGCTGAATGATTGGGAATTGATGAGGACGCTCCTTCGATACCCGCACAAGAAGATCTCTGATGGTACCACCAAGAAGCTGTCTGCGCACCTGTGGTACCATTCGGAGGAGGCAGTGGGTCTGGCGTTCTTTGATGAGAGGATATCGATGGAAGTGAAGTGCAGCATGGTTGCAGCGTTAGATCAAGAAGCCCCTCACATGCCGCCAAAACGACCTTTGGTTCTTGATACTATGTTCCTCAGTGACAGCAAAGGACTGGAGCAACTGATCACAAAGAACACCCGAGGATTCTTCTCAAAACTTCAGTTGCCAGATTGCTTTCTGCTCCACCATCCCAGTTCATGGACGTCAAACTCTGAATACGTGCAAGCTCGGGATGTGGTCTCCAAACTTGCAGTGGTGAACGACAGAGCAACGGGCCGTAGCTCTGGTGAAGGAGCTGAACGGAAAGTTGACAGTGAAAGAAGAACAGCTCCAGTTCCTCGTTCAAGTTGTCACTGACCACAGAAAGCAACACTCAGCTCCGAACAAATCAGCATTAGTGAGGACGCGAAAGAACTAATCACTGATCAGCGTATGAGCACCAATTATTCTGCTACTGTATATGTATTTTATTTCTCAAAGTTTTGCTTTTGTTGCTTCTCCATTTTGTACCATTATTCGCCAAATTATGTCTTCTATTTTGATTATATAATAAACTGTTTGTATTCTTTGCGTTTTTAAGTGTCTTACTTTCGTTATTTCACCAAATTGCCTTGTTTTTTATTATCTGGTTCGGCCCAAGCTGTGAACACTGAACAGCTTGTTGCCGACAACAAATGGGTCTTGTTTTCAGTGACGAGGGCGACCTTTAAATGATGACCAATCAGGACCAGATTTCTCTTCCGTATGTTTTACACCAAATGGAACAATTTTAGGGGGTGTCATAGGAAAATATCCATCGTTTAATTTTCCCCCTATTACCTAGTGACACCCTAATATATATATAATTAGCCCCTCCCGAAAAGAAATTCTGGCTACGCCCCTGTGTGTGTAGTGGTGTAGTGGTTAGCGTCGCTGACTACGAATCCATCGGCCCCGGGTTCGAGACCCGACGGCAGCCGGCGCGCAGCTAAACCCAGCTGTTCATCCTTCCACACAATAAAGAAAGTGGTTGGTAGATAAATGGGTACCCTAGGTGGCCTAGTGGTTAAGACGCTGTGCTGCTGATGGGGCGTGGTTCGGATTCCACGTTAAACTGTAGGTCTAAGGTGGAGTGAAAAGCTTGACCTTCGTCAGAATGAACAATTCGGGCGGAAGCTAACCAAAGGTTATATATATATATATATACAGGGTGGGCCGAAAGTCTGGATCCATAGGAAAATATTTATTTTAATACATAAATTACAACAAATGGTAAATACTTAAAATGAATATCAACTTTAACTCGTAAATGCATATCCGTGATACTGTACAGTAGTTCGTACTCCAGTATAAATACTCAAATACTTTTTTATTTCAGCCCAGAAATGGCTTCGAATCTAACAACAGAAGACCGGGTAGAACTTGTGCTCATGTACGCAAGACAGGGCGCTACACACAGAGAAGTTGCTACCGAATTCAATAGAAATCATCCTGATAAGCATCCAGTAACACACGCGACTGTTGGCAAGTTGTTTAAACGTTTCAAAGAAACAGGAAGTGTACATGATCGACGGCGTTCTGGTCGTCCAAAAACTGCAACTGATGAAAATACCTCTGCAATGGTATGTGAAACTTTAACGAATAGTCCAGTAAAGTCAACAAGAAGATTATCAAATGAAACACGCATCTCGAGATTTATTATTAATAGGCTGAGTCGAGAACGTCAATTCGAAGAATTATTAAAAATCATAAATTCCATCCCTAAGTGTCTCGATGTCAGAGGCTGCCAATTTGAGCATTTGTTATAATTTGTTGTTCGTATTGGAGTACGAACCACTGTACAGTATCACGGATACGCATTTACGAGTTAAAGTTGATATTCATTTTAAGTATTTACCATTTGTTGTAATTTATGTATTAAAATAAATATTTTCCTATGGATCCAGACTTTCGGCCCACCCTGTATATATATATATATATATATATATATATATATATATATATATTCAGGAACCAAAGGTCCATCATTGCATAAACTACATTTTTTAAATAAATAAGTAATTTTTATTTAAAAATAGTGGCGACCACAGAACGGAAAAGATTAATTCTTTCTGGCTTCTTTCACTCATGACTTTTGCGCCTCTCTGTATATATATATATATATATATATATATATATATATATAATATATATGATACACACAGACAGTGCATGGAACAAGGAACTCTTCTGGGAAAATTAAATCCACTATAGTCCGAATAAGTAATGGTAAATGACAAATACCTTGAAAAGTGGACGCTCAATTCTACCAGTTGAGGTTTAAGTTTTGGTTTTTGGCTAAAAATATAATAGTTACCCCTTTTTTCTTTTATGTATTCAATCTGACGTGAAGGCAGCGAGTCTTTTGCTTATATTGAGGTTCTAAATGTAGCAGGGCTAGGCTGCTTTAAACCCTAGATCCATGTCCCAAAGCTGGATCCTGTCTGCTTTGCAGATAGCTGGTGAGGGAAGCTATATTTATGGGACCTCTTTGCGAGTGACCCGTTGCCCACGTCGGGCTAGCATCATGAAAAAGAAAAACTATGGTATTTGTCATTTACCATTACCTATTCGGACTATAGTGGATTTAATTTTCCCAGAAGAGTTCCTTGTTCCATGCACTGTCTGTGTGTATCATAAAAAACTCAGGGGACCATTCTGAGTTCATTCCCATATATATATATATATATATATATATATATATATATATATATAATAGTAATAACAACATACACAGATAAAATACATTCGATTTAAAAAGTCGTGTCGTAAAACCCCATACGTCTGACAGATAAGTACTGGTAGAAAACATTGAATATGACGACAAGATTTTTTTTTTAACTGATTAATTATTCAAGTTTATTTGATGAGTATTCCCGTATTTTAATATTAAATCAATTAAAGTGAATCGTGGATAAGGTACTCTGAAGCGCAGCGCAAATACACGAATAAAACCAGGAGTTATACAATTCATTGGGGAATTTTATTTTAAGAGAGTATACCTTCATTTATGTAAGTTACTTCGTATTGCTTTGCATCGTGGACTATTTTTTTTACTGAGAGTCCACAGGTTTTTGCATATAAATTACTGTATACACACACAGAGTTGTATATTTATGAGCAATAAAACGATAACAGCGACCCTCCACTAATATTCATGTGTCGTTACATAAATTTAAGAGCTTAAAAGAAAAATAAATGAAATGTACCAAAAAGGAATGTCGACGCGGAGGGATAGAATTAATCCTAAGTAGAACAATTATAAAACTGCAGCTGGTGGTAGGGGCGGGGGAAGGCAGATGGAAACCCGCGATTTTTTCTGCGACTTTAACCTTCACTAACCTTCGTGTATATAACCTGTTCCTCGCCACTGCTTTCGTTCGATTCTAAAAAAGAAAATAATAATCTTAAGAAGGAGAATCACTTCACGAATGCGGTTTTTTTTTGTGCAGTGGGGGGTAGTGGTAGTGGGGTGTTCGTAGTTATTACGAGTTGGTTTTTATGATTTTTTTTTTTATACTGTTCTGGACGTTCTTAAAGGATTTCTTCCGAAAAAGCTGTTTGTTAGTCTGTCTCTCTCTCTCTCTCTCTCTCTCTCTCTCTCTCTCTCTCTCTCTCTATCTCTCTCTCTCTCTCTCTCTCTCTCTCTATATATATATATATATATATATATATATATACACACTGCAAACTCATAAGGTAAAAGGAAAACGATTCCAAGGCCTTTCGTGTATTCAGAGCTACACCTCGTCAGGGAACATTCCCTGAGGAGGTGTAGCTCTGAATACACAAAAGCCCTTGGAATCGTTTTTCTTTTTCCTTGTGGGTTTGCAGCATTCATTCATTTCACGTGTTTAATTGTGAAATTCATCCCATATATATATATATATATATGTGTGTGTGTGTGTGTGTGTGTGTGTGTGTGTGTATTTGTTGTATATATGTTACAGTGAATCTATGTAACTTGGGATTTCATGTAAAGTTAAGTCGTGATATTTTCGTTAAAACTAACGAAAATATCATGACTTAACCTTACATGAAATCCCTGAACATTTTAGGGATTTCATGAAATCCCTAATTACACAGATTCCCTGTAACATATATACAAATAAAAAATGCGAGTAAAAAACATGTTTCACTAACATTCAAGGTTAATTCTTATTACAAAATCTGACCATCATTTTCACTTCATTAAAAAAAAAGAAGTTTTTTCTCTCTCTTTCAGCCAATCAGAGTTCAGAAAATAGGGATAAAAACTGAGGCTTCATTTAATTTTTAAAAATCTTTATAATGAACCCATATATATATATATATATATATATATAATTTGCGTTTAATATACAGGCAATGTGCGCATATTTCTTATACATGCAATTATTCAATTCTTACTGATTCAGAGTACTGCGTATTTCACTAATAATTTCTATAGGTACTTCCAGAAATTTTCCCTGGCCCGACGGTTCCGCACCCCCCCCCCTCCCCCTACTTACCGGGAAAGGGTGATTACAAAGGCAAATCGGTCGAAATACGGGTCTTAAAATGTTTATCACGGTGGCAGGAAGTGTGGTTGTTTAATTTTGGCATGAACGTTTCTTTCATTTTAACCTGTACTGGACGAAAGACGTTAAACGAATAGACCAACTAACTAACTATTTTAACTTATTAAAACAAGTTTTAGTCTGAAGCTTCCTCGGAAGACAACCTTCCTGGCTACTCCCCGAGTTTAGGTTAAATACTCCAACATCAAAATTATCAAACAGCCAAACACATGGTTGAATATTTATCAATTAATCCATCGAAATGTTTAATCCAACCATTTTAGGATATCCATGCTTATGTTTGTGGCTGAAAATTAAGGGGCTAGTGTGTATAACATGGTAGGATTAACCATTTGTATAGATTCGTTGGCAAATGGTTAAGGTGTAATTGGCCGTAACTACGAAAGTTTTCTCAGTGTGTTCTCTAACGAACAGCAATACAGCTGATCTTTGCTCTTCTGAGCCAGGTCTTAATATAGTAGAGAACCGTATGTCTGTCAACTATAGGCGTAATATGTCCCATATATGCGATATGTCTCAAATATACGATATGTTCCATATATACGGTTAGGTGAAAAAAGCACAATGAAAAAACCAAAAGAAAATAATATTTGTAGGCAGAAAATGTAAATATTTGTACATTCTTCACTGGAGAAATATATTATTTGAACGTACTGGGTGTGTATAAAGTAACGAGAGAGAAAAGACAAATCCGATTTGAATTATATTAACGGGAGTGAACATGGACATGTAATATTTATTACACGTACTTTATAACAACTGTATATTCGATAGTAGGATTTATAAGAGGGGTTGAAAAGGTTTTACGAGTTAAAAAAAACAAGTTGAAACTAGTTTAAACCAGTTCAAATCGAATTTGTGTATTAACTCGCGTTACTTTATACACACCCTGTAATATTTGTTATAAATTATATTTTTGGATCATATGTAGAATTCGGACCCCTACCAAGGTTGGGGTCCGAATTCTACATTAGCGGAAGGTTGGGGTCTGTATTCTCCATTTGGCTTGTTTAAGCTACTCTTTAACTATTTGAGTTTCTACATTTGCCTTAACATCCGAGGCAGCCTTCTTTAGTTAGGCTTACAGTATAAGGCTAACTAACGAAAATATCACGACCTAACCTAACCAATCGTTAGGTTAACTGTACGCCCTTGACGATTGGTTAGGTTAGGTCATGATATTTTCGTTAGTTAGCCTTATAAAGCTAACTAAAGAAGGCTGGGGTCCGAATTCTACATTTGATCCTTTTAATGGTTTTTATTTGTGATAATAATAATAAAATTTTCTATGAACCTTTAAATTGTTTATTGATGTCCTTATACGATTCGTTTGGGGTCTGGCTTCTATAATCTATACATTAGGGGAAAGTTGGGGTCTGGATTCTATATTAGGGGAAAGTTGGGGTCTGGATTCTACATTAGGGGAAAGTTGGGGTCTGTATTCTCCATTAGGGTTACCTGGGGTCCGAATTCTACATTTGGTCCATATTTTTATTTACGGATTAAAATGAGTGATTAAAGGAATTTACGGTGGTTTTACAGGTAAGGTTGATTACAACAACTATTTGAGAGTGTTAAGTTACCTAGAATACAACCTAACTGAACCTAACTTTCTTACGTGTACCAGGTTTGTTGCCGAGACAGTTCTAAAACATTAAATGAAAATCGGAGGTCCAAACTGTACAGTTGAAATAAATGAAACACTTTGCGAATTGGTTTGGCGTCGAAAGAATACAAATGAAGACCTATTTGAGAAAATTTTACGAGACATCTCACAATTTTCAGTCAATTCTAGTCAGACATCTGACCTCGGACTTCAAAATTGGCCTCGGCCTCGAAGCCGGCTGAAAAGTGGAAAGGCCTTTCTTCGGGAATCCTGATTTTTGTCGTGTACTTTTCAATTTATGCTATTTATTTAACTTTTTAATTGTTTGAGGAAAGATGCCCCAAGGTAATATCAGTTTGAAATACATAAAATATAGTAGTTTTGCCCCTCAACACGTACAGTTGCGCTCTTTATTCGTAGGACACTCTTGAGAACAGATAGCGACACCTGACATATATTTTTTGTGTATACTACAAACGGTTGTAACATTTTATGAATGAATCTCGGGTTTAGCGCTGATTGGTTGATTCATTGCCAAATGTCTTTAGAACATAATTATTTCCATTCATCACTCTGGTTTACATATTACTTAAGGAAACACAACTGAATAATTAAATATAAATTCAAGAAGGGGATATATATTAATAATGAAGTGAATAAAAAATGGTATTTTAAAAACTAAAAAAAACCTTTTGGACATGATGACAGTATTCATGGTATTGGCAAGCCTGTCATCCTGAACGAAGAGAGCCGTTGGTAGGCATTATTGCGCCCTGAGCAAATTCCAAATTGATTCATTTATTTGTTTATATTTAATATTGAACATAGATTCAGATATTACTTTGTGTTATAACAAAGACAGAGCAAAAACCTGATATATATAAATACATATATAGGCGGTTTATGAAAGAAAAAAAACAATGTTTTGGTGCATATTAAATTTTAATAACATTATAGCATTACCAGATTGATGGGTATCTGTAAGTTTCATACGTCACTGCTTAGACTATCTTCCAATTGGCAAATGGATTACAGCTTAATGGATACTACTGGTATGGCACTGTTATATCCGAAGCAAATGCTATTTCTAGATCAGCAACACTGATATAGTAATAAACAGTCACTGAGAGAAATATTATTTAGAAACGAAGAATGTTTTGCATTGAGGCAGCATCATAAATGGATATAATTGTTTTGTATTAATAAGTTCCATGTTACAACTTAAGTGTTGAATCACTGCAGCTGTGACTCTTGGCGGTCTCTCACCTCAAAGGAGAGAATTACAGAAAATAAAACTATTACAGTGATTCATATCAATAAACATAGAGCCATTTAAACGAAGATATTTGACAATTTTGCAAAGGTGTTACACATTTCATAATTACCATTCTATTTGATATTTTATACATGAACGCAACAAATTTAATATCTTGTCCAGCCACCGTTGTTGTCTATAACTTCCTGCAGTCGATGTGGTACAGAAGCAACATGATTAGATACCAGCTTTTGCGCCACCCTATATATATATATATATATACTGTATATATATTAATATATGGCAGTAAATGAAAGATACCTCTCAAACAGTTTTAATTTACAAGGTACATTTATGTATGAAAGTATTTTTTAGAATGCCCAACAAGTGTCATTGGTTACTGAGGTCTGGGTATAGTTGTGGTCCAATATAACCAGACCTTGGTAAGTGATGGTACATACCAGAATTATCAGTATCCGCAGCTCAACGGGTAACACCGTTTTCTACAAACGCAGTAAAGACACTGAGGTCGGGGGTTCGAGTCCCGATGGTGCTGGTAATAATTCAGGAGTTAAGCGCAATGGGCCGCATGCACTGAGCGCTGTGGCAGTTCCTGGTCTTCCTCTCTGACTATTACTGCACGCGATAATTTGTAGTCTGAACTACAAAATAAAAGCACATTATCCGTTTAAGGACATGTTGTCTTACGTAACCCGTCAGGGTATTATGGCGAACAGTTCCGTCTGTTGGTCTGAAGATCGTGGGTTCGAGTCTTACCTCGGTCTTCAAATTTTAACAATGAAGGTGCTTTTGTGAGTTCTCGTTGGTGGGGTATAAATGGTTCGGATCCCACCGTCCTATCATCTTCTAAGATGTTAAAAAAGGATAAACCCAAAGATTATTATTATTATTATTATTATGTATAGGTTTTATCTGATTTTGAGCCATATACCTAATTATCATGATCACATGACTCATGCATGAACCATGATCTCATGGCATTTCTTCATACAAGTGTTTTTATCAAAAACAATAAATCAATTAATGTATGAAAAATTAGTGATTTGTTTCGTATTTCCTAAAAATATTTCAGTAAGATACGAACAAGATCGAATTGGAAACCCTTAAATAAACAATATTATAAACTCATTAAAATATGTCTCATCTACTTTGGTCAAATCGTACTAAATACGAAGATTCATTATACGTAGTGGGTGTACAGTATATCGCTATTTGTATAATGTATTTTCAATAAACAACGTTCAAAGCTGCTCTTACACAAAAACTTCATTACACGTAACTATGATGTATTAAAATGAATACATTAATTATTAGTGTTTCTCTTCTTAACTTCATCTCTCTCATAAAGTCGCGAGTTTTAAAATTATCGACTTATTTTGACGAATAACCGACTAAAATCTTCTTTAGATTGACCCCAGTAGTAATTTACGGCTGTTTAGTGCCGTTATTTTATATAACTCGTTTCGATCGCTGTTGTAATGACATCGTTTTGAAATTTTTTCCTTTTTTATTTCATGGATTCCGTTACTTTAATTTGGTATTCAAAAGTACAAAAAAAGACTGAAAAGAAACCACACCAAAATAATAACCTCAAAATATAAAAACTAAAATGAATTTAAAGCCTCAATTTTTTTCCCATAAAACATTTATAAATGATAAAAGTAAAAACTTTAAATGAAATTCGTTAACAAATTTCACTGTCTTGAAGGAATAAAGCCCCCGAGCGCACGAACGTTTATTGCTGATCTTCACCGTTGAATGGTGGAGCCCCGCTCAAAACTGATTTGGAGCCGTTTACGCATTACTTGTCCACAATCGGGGTTTCAAAATGTGTCAAAGGTATTATAAGTAATCCGTATTCGGCAACGAGAAGATTTTGAAATATTTCAAATCCCGATTCCTGCCGATTAATATGTCGACGTCTCCTCCTATCGGTTTTAAGCGAAGCGTGATTCAGTGGTGAAAAACGTCAATAAACGGCCCTGTAATATGGACTTTAAATTATTTGTTAAACTTATTTTAAGAAGGGAAGCGAAAGACGAAATTCTTTTAAATCAATTAACAATAAATTAACATTTATATTGTATATAAATAATTAATATTAATTTAGTTTTTATCGGGCTTCTTTCTCGCAAAAGATCCAATATTATGCCCACCATGACTTCCAATTCCTGCTCCATGGTGTCCAGTTCCTGTACTGGGGAATCCAATTCCTGCTCCATGGTGTCCAATTCCTATGCCCTGGTGTCCAACACTCTGTTTGCATACGTGTCGACCAAGACAGACATCATAGCAGCATTTTTTACCGAAACAAGAATAGTCGTTGGAACACGTCCGTGGAGGTCCAAATTTAGTCCCTGGACATTCCGGGCGAACAGGTGGACACGAACCAGGCTTAAGACCGACCGAGGAAATTGGTTCATTTTCACCCTCACAGCAGTAAAACTGATTTTTCGGGGTCTTACACCAATATCTGCAACCGCTGCTGCTTCCTACATGTCCTCCTCCTCCTCCTCCAATTATTGGCCTACTCCCATGCCCTCCTCCTCCTCCAATTATAGGCCTACTCCCATGTCCTCCTCCTCCTCCAATTATAGGCCTACTCCCATGCCCTCCTCCTCCTCCAATTATAGGCCTACTCCCATGCCCTCCTCCAATTATAGGACTACTCCCTTGGCCTCCAATTGTCGGATGAACTCCAACTCCGTGTGAATGAACAATTCCTCCATGTGAATGAACTCCTCCTCCATGAATTCCTGTCAGTCCACCTCCTGGTCTTACTCCTTGATGACCCCCATGGCCGTGGCTCCCCTGCCCTCCAGTCGTCGGGTGAACTCCAACTCCGTGCGAATGAACAATTCCTCCATGTGAATGAAGTCCTCCTCCATGAATTCCTGTCTGTCCACCTCCTGGTCTTACTCCTTGGTGACCCCCATGGCCGTGGCTTCCTCCAGAAATCGCCGCATGAATATCAGACAAGCTTCCACCTCCAAACAGTCTCGTATTTGATTGAGTCTTCTTTTTATGCTTGCCGATGCTGTCGGACGTCACCAAGACCACCAGAGTGAGGATCCAAAGACGTTTATACTGAAAAGAAAAACTTATATTGAAATTGAGTGAAACCATTTTGTTTAGGGTTTAAATTGAAGACTTTTAAGTAAAGATAAAAAATAAATAAAAGACTAAAGCATGGCTTATTGTCGTTATGGACGTTATCTGCGTGACCAGGGCCGCCGAGAGCTGCCCCGGGCCCCAGGAAAGGATTGGTATATGGGCCCCCCTGTTTACTCAGTATTTTATTATGAATGTTTTTTGTGTACATAACAAACAAACTAATTATATGTCCAAATCACTATTCAAAATATACAGTATAAATAAAGAAAATGACCATTTTATTTTTCGAATCAATTATATTAATTCTATCACCATATAATTTACAAATGCAGTACCAGTCCATGCGGGCAAGACAATTGTTTACTGCAAGATTTTCATAATTAGAAGCGTACTTTCTTTGTCTTCTCTCTAGCAAAGTGGTAAATGATTCTGATGAAATTTAAAGTACGGGCGAACTGGCTTTCAATTACAATGGTTCCCAGATCTGTCAGTCGGTCTTGGGCATTGGTGGACCGCAGATAATATTTTATCCGTTTCAGTTTGACTATGATAATCTCTATAAAATGTTTGTCCATTAATTACTCGTATATTTCCTTTTTGTTATTTAATCAACTGCTTTATTAATATTTTTAGATTTATCCCCCCTCTTTCCGGGCCCCGTGGATTTATCCCGGCTTCCCCGCCCTCTCGGCGGCCCTGTGCGTGACTCATCCTCCGTACTAAAAACTACCCGTTCTACAACAGGGGAACTTACAATTTAAACGTGGAGCCCAGACCACGGGTCGCTACATCATCTGATACAAAATGAGTTTCCCATTTAGCTATTACCTAAACCGAACGTCGTTTATCGTCGGTGATCTACGGCAATTGGTATTTGAATACAACTACAATGAAGTCCTCAATAAATAATTTCTTGATTTGAAATCGTAAGATATAATTGCATCATACATTTAAATATATATATATATATTTGGGGGTTGTGAATTCATTTTAAGTACAATAACCGCACTTTTATCCCTTTTCCCCAATATTTGGGGTTGTTTAACTCGGAAATAAAAATGAATATAATTTTTATTCAACATTTGTCAACAATTACAATTTTACTTCCCATAAACTCAAATTTAATAACATATTTTATCAGTAAAATAATTGTAGTTATATATGCTATTAATTTTGCTATGCTATTAATTGTTATAATAATTATTATAATAATATTTATGAAGGGGGTTTTTAATTAAAATTTTTAGCTCACAAACGATATTCGTATAAGGAAAAAGGATTAATTAAGTCTGCATTTTTTAAGGGGTAATTATTATAGTTTGAATACTATTTAATTTCATTATATATATATATATAGTGGGCAAAAAAACTGATGACGAAGATTTGCAAGCTGTTTTTGCACATGATAATGATCCAATAAACTTAAAATGTTCACACTATTAAATACACCCTTTTATACGATTGCAGTAATATTTACTTCTATTTTTCTTTATTATTTCAGATTTGAGAAAGTAAAATATGACTAAGATCCTAAAATAAGTGCAAAAAATGCCTAAATACAGTGAAGACGTAATGCTTATAAAAAAATCTAAGAATTGGCCAAGGTCTGGGCGCCAGGAGAATGATACAAATATTCCCAAATAAACCGTGGACTGAATCAGGAGTTCAGTATATCAGTAGAAAGGTTGATGAAACTGGCGATGTTAAGAGACGTGATGGAAGTGGTCGTCCCAAAAGTGCAAGAACTCGGGCAAATATTGACTTAGTGGAAGGCTATATCTTAAGTGAGGAAGGTAAACCAGGAACGCACATTTCATCGAGGGAAATCGAAAAAGAAACGGGTATAAGTCGTAGTAGTGTTAGAAATATTGCGAAACACGATTTGGGTTTTAAAGCTTATAAACTTATATCAGGGCAAAGTCTAACCGATACCAATGAGGTTAGGCGGATGACACGTGCGCAAAGCCTGATAAACAGATTCCAGTAACTCAGTTAGAAGATTGTGGTTCTCTGATGAGAAATTATTGCACATTGTACCACCGATTAACCAACAAAACGATCGGGTATACGCAAATTTTGCGAGAAAACGTGTGATGTTGCACCCGAGTGGTTAATAAAGGAAACATCTTTTAACTTTTCGCCTAATGGTAGGAGCTCGCGTCTCAAAATTAGGCAAAACGAGAATTGTTGTGATTCAGCCACGAGCCAAAATCAATGTAGAATATTATTGTACACGGGTCCTTCCGCAGTATTTGGGTGATATTCGTCAGATTAGTGGAAATAATTTCACTTTCCAACAAGATGGAGCACCCGCACACAGGGCGAAGCGTACAATCGCGTATCTGGAACGAGAAACACCCAATTTCATTGAGCCGAACATGCGGCCTCCCAATAGTCCAGATCTTACGCCGCTCGATTATGGCATTTGGGAAACTTTAAAATCAAAGGTTATACTGTACATCAAGTGAAAATATTCGCAATGTTGGCGAGTTACGCCTTAAAGTGTTGGATGGCTGGAATCAGGTGTCTCAGCGATATATTGACGGATGCATCGATGAGTGGATCCCGCGTTTAACCAAATGTATTCAACAAGAAGGGGGTCACATAGAACAATATTTTTTATAAGGATTGATAAAGGAACATTTATGTTAAGTTTAACAATCCTATCTTAATTCTTTTCCAACAATAAATACATGTTTACGAGCGTCATTAGTTTTTTTTGCCCACCCTGTATATATATATATATATATATATATATATATATGGGAAAACCCACTTGTGTTAAAAAAATTATCATTATTATTATTTTATTATTCTGGGGTTTTTCCATGGAAGATATTTATAAGTGAATAACATCCCGTGATACCCCACTTTATTATCATCTTTATTATCATTACCTTTGAACGGGTAAAATTTATGGAATAATAATATGAGAGTGTAGGAGATTAGGGCGAATTGAGAGAAAGATGTAGCTCATAAGTTGGTTATCGAGTAACCCGTAACGAGAAGGATATTCTCTGGACTTGTTCACTTAATTTTCTATTGACTCGTAACATTATCGAAGAGTTTTAGTTCTAATAAACCCAATATAAGAAGGTCCATTAATTAATCCTACCCCTCAAATTTATACTTGATCTGAGCAACGCTACTTAACACTCTTGGGACATCGAAACGTCTTAGGCTGGAAGAAAAACTGGACTGTGAGGAGCTGTGTCACAACTTAAGAACAGTTTACAAAACAACAAACATTATATATTTTATTATATATATATTATATATATATATTATTATATATATATATATATATGGCGTCCCAAAAAATGTCCCTAATTTGTTTTCCCATTATTTTATAAGAGATATATTTTATTATTGGAATTTCTTCTTCAGAAAGGTAACAGATTGGAGGTTTTTAATAACTAATAAATATTGTATATTAAAGCCGTTATTTCACCACTTCATACCTAAACCAATAACTTTAAGTATAAAACAATACACCAGTAAGGCCATAAAGGGCATTAAGTACTAGGCTATATTTTTTAAGAAAAAATAAGTCTTTAGTAGGATGTAGCACCTCCACACACTACTTGTGAAACTAGCAAATTTTTGAGGAAGCACTTTTTCCGGGGGACTAACCTTCCTTCATGAGCCAGTGAAATGCTCCCCCCACACATACTCGTGTGACCTCACACCCCCTGACTTTTTTTGTGGGGTTACATAAAAGACAGGATTTATTCTACCACGCCGAAGACACTTGAAGACCTAAAGACCAAAGTCTATGAGGTAATCAACAACATCCAAGCTAAGCTATTTCGAAATATTACATCAAACATTCGTGTAAAGTTGAATATTGTGTTAGAATATATATATATATATATATATATATATATATATATAGAGAGAGAGAGAGAGAGAGAGAGAGAGAGAGAGAGAAGCAAACAACATAAATACCAAGCAAGCATATAAATTACAAAGCGGTTTTCTTTAACACTAGAAGGACGGACAGTTTGAAGGGCGTCAGAGGGTCAAAATGATAAATCATATTTTTGTTAAAAGAATATTAAGAAAAGAACCGACAAAACACGGCTGAAACTGACCCATTCATCCTCCTTCGGTTAAAAGCAAAATACAAAATTTTTTTGTATATATTTGGTCAAAAAATTATCTTACAAAATGTAACAAACTATTTCCTCTTTCAAATACGAATATATTAATAAAAAAATAATTATATAAGGATATCTACTACTACTACTACTACTACTACTAATAATAATAATAATAATAATAATATTTAATTTATAGTAAGAATAAGAAGAAGAGGACGAAGTAAAGAATTAAGTATTAAATTTAGACTTCCTTAATTTACTTACCATTTTGGGAGTGACTTTTTTTTTCTTGTTGCAAATTGCAGCAATAACGGACAGAAGAACCAGCGGAGAACTGGCGAACGTCAGCCGAGTTTCTTCTTTTATACCCACCTGCTTGAGAGTTCTCTTTACGTCTCGTTTTTGGAAGGAAGAAAAAAAAGTAGAACGCGAAAAACACTGGGAATTTATCTCTGTTACATTTTATTTATATTTTGTGTGTGGTGTGTGTGTGTGTGTGCGTGCTCGCATGTACAGTATACAGCTCGGTTTATATAC
Organism: Bathynomus jamesi; assembly: GCA_023014485.1. Classification (NCBI taxonomy): domain Eukaryota; kingdom Metazoa; phylum Arthropoda; class Malacostraca; order Isopoda; family Cirolanidae; genus Bathynomus; species Bathynomus jamesi. The sequence continues at coordinate 607,677 of JAJOZX010000081.1, read as the reverse complement.
ATGAGGCATTTATAAATTCTATTTTTGGTTGTTTCGTCGATTTTATGTATTTTTTTAACATCTGACAATTTAAAAGGTTTGTTTTAAAACATTTTGTTTAACGCGAAGAGATTGAAGTTGAATATATGAATAAAGCCTTTAATCTCGGAAGCCTTTCCGCGATCGAAGACAAAAAAACGCAAAAAATTAGACCTCTTTTAAGGTAAACTGATTCAATTTCTTTAACGTAACTATAATTATGACAAAAGATAAATAATATACGATCAATCGCGTGACACACCACTAAATAAGTGATATTATTTTACCTCTACAATGAAGAATTAGAGAACGAGGTTTGAATGAGGAACCAAACCTATCCTAAGACCTCCCAAAACTAAAATAACTTTCGTCATAATTTCATTGATGTACAAATGAGTTTCCTTATCGCAAATTTCGTGCGGAGAAACTCAAATTCAATATCTTATTTTTCTTTTATTCTAAAAATAAATTCTTTCTTTTAATTCACGTTTTATTCACGGACTCCAATATTAACTGATTACTCGCCACTCAGTGTCACTCCCGTTACTATCCGTGGTCAGAGTTGCCAGATACTTTTGAACAAAATTAGCGAGGAACGTATCGAAAAGTCGCAAAAAGTAGCCCAACCCGAATTTCATTATTTTATTATACTATAAAATTTACTTACGGTTTTTATTTAAAATTGTAGTGAATTCAATAGCTCGTCGTCTTCTTTTTCTCCTTCATCATGGCTTGTAAAGGTCTTTTCTGACTTTTCGTAAATGCCAGAATTATATTTAAGCATAGGTGGCGAAGGTTCAAAATTAACACAACAAATGCTTTTTTCTTCAAGCATCATTTTTATACGAAGTACAGAAGCTAAAAGTTCTAAACCCATCCGATTCCTAAGTTTGTTTTTTGTTGATGTAACTCTTGAAAATACTCGTTCCACAGTTGCATTGCTTATTGGCAAGCTGTATAGCTTTAATGCGAATACAGAAATGTCTTTTAAAACAGGCTCTCCTGCAGCATCTTTAATGTTAAAGCCTGGCTCCAAAATAATGCCCCATCATTTGGAATGCCGGAAGGAAAAACATCCTTCCAATCAATGTGAAGTAGCTTCCTCCATTGACTTTCTAGAGCATTTAATTTTGATTGGTCAGCTAAATCCAAAGGAAGATCGGAAAAGGGAGGACGAGTGTGACTGAGGCATTTACTTGGTGAAATGTTTTCGATTCGTTTTAATATTGCATAATTTGTGGGGATACGTTTGAGAAGTTCCTTACAGGCACATTTCAAAAATTCGTGACATCTTTTAAAGATGGTTGACTTTTTGAGATTCTGCTGCGATTTCTTTACATTTATATTTATTTGCCAGCTGAGTTAAAAAGACATGACCAAAGTCAACTTTTTCAATCGGTAGGAAAATAGATGTATATGTCATGTCAACTGCAATATTAACATTTTGTGGATAAATAATTCTTCTTAGCATGGAAAGTGTGAAATCTTCAAGTTTCTTGAGCAACTTACTGTGATCAGCGTGTTCACTTTGAAAAAGTAAATTGATTCTTTCAAAATCTGATAAAATGGGCATTACAAATGTAAAATATAGCTCATTTACTGGATCTGAATACATTTTGTGAAGCTCTCTCGCAACATATTTATTACATGTTGATGAAGCAAGCTGAAAATGGAGTTTTAAAGATTCCCATTGATTAAGAATCCTCTTATGCAGTTGCTTCTAGCAAGCCATCGGGTTGATGAGATGGTATCAACTGTAGTGGATCCTTTCCGTCATTTATGGTCTTGTATATATCCATATACGATTCTTTTCTTAGTGCTGAACGATGAAACCAATTATAAGTTCTCGAGTCATGTAGTCTAGATTTGATGGTAACTCTTCGTAGGCATGCGAACAAACCAACGTAGTGTCAGTTACGTTATTAATTATTATTCTATGAATATTTACGGGAAAAATATCGCATAAATAATTCATTTAAACATTGTATCACTTAATTATGCAATATTTTTCCTGTATACAAATACGAATTCAAAGAAAGATTTACTTACATAAGGTCCAAAATCGAAAGAAAATTAAGTCGGAGATCAGTTATTTTGAACTCTATGTCCTAATGCATAAGGTTTAATATTAAATTCAGGTGAAAATAGAATGTTTTCTACATTATATTAGTGGTCTATTATTCATAATTTCGGGGTTTTGCATTGTCGCTTCAAAAAATTACACATTAAGAAAAAAGGGTTCATCGTATAACAAATATTTGTACACTTACATAAAATTTCTGAAAATAGCCCAATGTCACGAAGTTGTGGGGGAAGTAGCACAAATTCGCAAAATCGCAAATCATAAATGTTGATAGCACAGGTCCTCAGAAGTAGCCCCATTTGCGAAAAGTCGCCAATCTGGCAACCCTGTCCGTGGTCCGCAAAAATGTCACGCCATTCCCACTCGTGGAAAAGGCGCCGAATGGGAATGGCTAATATTTCCCAACCTAACCTAACCTAACCTAACCTGAGCAATCGTAACCTAACCTAACCCGGACCAAAGTCGGAAAGTCGTGGATGGGAATGAGAATGACATGAATTGGGAATAGACTGATTTGAAAATAAAATGGGAGATTACTAACTACTCACTGTCATTCCCGTTCGCATTCGCGACAAAAGCGCCAAATGGGAATGGCTAATATTTACTAACCTATCGACGTTAAATCTCATTTGCTATGTGACCGACCAATCAACGATTTTATTCAGATCTTCCTGGATTTTACCTCTATGTTCGTCATTAATCGCCCTACCACCCAACTTCGTGTCATCCGCAAACTTTGAAACTGTACTGACTAGGCCGACATCTACATCGTAGGGGCCCGATACAGAACCTTGAGGAACACCGCTCGCTATATTAGCCCACGAAAACTCCGCTCCATCAACGACCACCCTCTGTTTCCTACCTCGCAACCACTCTTCTACCCAATTTATTACTACACCCATGATTCCATGAGCCTTAGTTTTTTCAACGAGTCTTTTGTGCGGTACGGTGTCAAACGTTTTTTGAAAATCTAAATACACTACATCTACCGCCCGATGACTATCATAGTAATATGCCCGCAAAATGTATGAGGCAATTGCAGTGCAATGTTGCATAATATTACGTAATGTTGCAAGAGTGCCACACACACCCTATCTTTAGATCACGCACGGTTTAAAACAGGATAACGTTTTTATAGCAATACTACATGAGGCGACGCTGAGGTGACGGATGTCAAGTTTTCCCTAAAGTGAAGTAATTTACCCATATATATTTTTGGTTTCTCTAATTTGTGCCCATATATATATATGAAAATGAAAATGAAATGAAAATGAAAAGGCTTATTGGCAGACTATAGTCCACATGACACATATTATTAATACAATGACAAACATTATTAATACAATGACAGTTCATATACTAAGGTTAGAAATATATACAAGTGCTTAGAAATAATACTGCACTGTCGAAGTTAAATGGAGTTACAGACAGACGTTTTCGTACCAAGAAGTCCATAGCTTAGAGGATAAATGGCAGGGCCCATGGCTAGCTTGGATGAACGGGTTGGTTGATTTTTAAATCGGGAGTCGAACCCCTGACCTGAGTGTCTCGTCTTCACTTCGCTTAGAGGGAAATGGTAGTACACACTCATACAGAAAAAAACTTCACTCAACCATCTATAAATAGAAATATTATCTATTTTATCAGTTCACTCAAGAGGTTTCGAAGACCATATAACTTCTATCTAAAGTTAAGATAGATTAACTTATTATGTATAGTTTACGAGACTATTCACAATGTTCAAAAATTTACTGGAACAATCTTCCTCAATCCATCTTTCCTCCTGTCCATGACCCTCTTTAGGGGAAATTTCACACTTAAACACATGAAATGAATGAATGATGCAAACCACAAGGGAAAAGAAGAAATGTTCCCAAGTCCTTTCGTGCACTCAGCAGTACACATCGCCGGGGAATGGAGAAGGCCAGTGACGAAAATATATACATATGTACAACGGAACAGAGAAATAAAGAGATTAGCACATGGTTAACAAACATTGATTAAAAACGAAAGACATCTTAACAAGATATTGTTAATTTTACACATTCCATATTCTGTTCCTACTACTACTAATGGGGGGGAAAACCTTGGTTTAACTTTACTTGTTCTAATACTAGCAGCAACAGAGATGAGTTTTTCAGAAATTGCCGTTGCCATGCTGGTGGTGCTTCCCGGCTTTGTCAAAATAGAGGAGATAGTCCTGAACTTACATATCACGATTTAGCACTAGTGTGTGGGATTTACTTTATCTATAAGATCTGTGACACGTGAAACAGGCTACCTTCAGAAGTTGTGAGCAATTCCTCTGTGGGTCAGTTTAAGAAAAGGCTAGACCGAATCTTGCATACTATTTGAAGGTGTAGGAATTTTTCCATGGCACCCGTGGCCATTGGTTCCTCGGTATGGTGCGCAAGGCCTTTTGAGGTAGTTCTTATCCTTGTCTCTCTCTCATATGTATACATTCCACACAGCAACCCGTAAATGAAAATAAAAAGTGCCAGTTTGATTACATCATTAAGATTTATTAAGTTTAACTCTTTAAATAATGCACTAGACTGACTAGAGTGAGGTGTACGTTATAAGATCTTCGAGCATAAATTCGCTCTTCTGTTTCTCTCTCATACAAATTCATATAATTGTATACACAATCTAAGTCGATAGAGCTAATTAGCTCGCCCCAGCTTAACAGAGAAATCTGATCGTTTGGCATTCTGTACTGGCCCCGCCCATCGAATCAGGGTAATTTTAACGCATCTATTGAACAACATGGCAATCTAAGCCCCTACCCCACCAACCGAAGAAACAAAGAAGCACCTGTATCTTTCGTCCTGAACAGCCCAGATGTATCCCAATCCTTCATACATATTTCAAGTAAATTACTGCATTTTAATATCTTCCAAAGTTTAAAATGCGCCAAGCCTTTTGTTTAGCATACAATACCTCCCATAAAAGCTACCATGTTCGTAGAGGCCTCAGCTCTCTCTCTCTCTCCCTCTCTCTTATTTTCAGAAATTTTTAATTAACTTTCGTCACGGGTCACAACAAACAACATTAGAAATATTTTATTAAAACAATGCAAGTATAACTCTAACTTCGTTAATATTACGGGTAGACGATGTAGGACGCATTTAAATGTACATTCGAAATATTTCAAATTAGCACTTGTCAGCTCGATTCTAGACACTACCCCGTCCATTTCCTGGGCGCCCTGATTAATTATATATATATATACTTAAACTGGCGGTGTAGATACGAAACATATATCTATCTAGAAATCTATAAGTTTAGAAATTCTAAGCTGATTAAAAAATAGACAGCGTTTCCAGGTGCCCAGACATTAATACCTTTAAACCCTAAGGAAACACGCTATGGTGGATGCAATCATTATTTTAAAAACTATATTAAAAAGCAATTAACTTCTTGTATGGTTAAGAAACCAACATTGGGACGAGCAAGTGTTTTGTTTATGGGCCTAATTCGATATCCCTGAGGGGCCATTGATTGATAATGTAGAACAGGTGTCCTCAACCCTATTTCACATCTCTCTCTCTCTCTCTCTCTCTCTCTCTCTCTATATATATATATATATATATATATATATATATATATATATATATATATATGACTAATTTAACCCTATATTCATCCATTAACAGACTTAGAAGGGCGATTTGAGAAATAACAATCTCTCTCTCTCTCCATATATATATATATATATTATATATATATATATATATATATATATATATATATATGTAGAAAAGTGTTTCTACGAGAAAATAAATTTGTGTTAAATTTAAAGATATTCTGTTTGTATAAATTAAAATATTAATCCTTTAAAAGATATTATTTTGTTCATATAAATTAAAACAGGACTCCGTTAAAATTCTTAATATTTGTATAAATTGCCTCAAGCCCAGATTCTCTGGCACCCTTTCGATAAGCCTAACGATGCTCTCCACAGCTGCCACATCTATAATCCTAACAGAGATTCCTAAAATTCTAAATGTTCTTTTCGACTAGTATAAAACTACAATTGTATAAATTCTTTTGCTAATATCATTTTATACCAATTCTCTTGTTAATACCATTATTAGAGTAGGAATTTACAAGTAAATGAAGCTTTGGTAAACGTGGCACCACGGGGTTTCTCAAGGAGGAAATGAACACACCTTGAGAGAATCTGCCTCAGATTTGAGACAGGGAGTTAGAGTCTCGCCTCGGCCTCGAGTGGAAGTGAGTGTTCCGCCCTTGGGCCGGGCCGTTTCGGCTGGTCCCCTTAGCTTTTTGATGTAAGCATTTGCTCGTTAATAACTCTCTAAACAAGTGTAGTGAAAAGGTTTTCATTGTTTTCTAATTACTAAGAAATTTTAATATTTTAAAAGTGGTTTCGACCTTCTAAAAATAAAGGACTGAGCAAAGGAAGACTCGTCATTTTATATCCTTCCAAGAAGAAGCATTCCCGTCTCTCAACGGACTGAGAGAGAGAGGGTACACCATTGAGCGAAGGTATAAATCGTTTCAGCGTAACTCGCAGTCAGATAAAGTAAAGTTGAAAAGAAGAACCGTGGATGTCAGTCAGATTAATTAAACGGTATAAACTTCCTTGTTGGTGCGAGGAAGCGACATACTGAGAATATCTTTTAAAGGATAACAACGTCATATATATATATATGGCTAATTTAATGCCATATATTCAGCCAATAACAGACTTAGAAGGCCGAATTGAGAAATAGCAATTAATTAATTATTCAGAAAACCAAACAGAAGATATAATTGTGTACAAGGAATAAATAATATTTGAAAATAATATTAGCTAACTTTTTGCAATTAACTAAAATATTTTTACCATTCCCATACACTGGAGTAGATGCTGAATTTAAATAAGCCGAACAAACAAACACACACAATAAAATCTATCGTGAGTGAGATTCACTTTTAAAAACTGTTATTGTTTGGATGGATCTCCCAATAACCTAACCTAACATTGCCTAGTCGGGTATAATAAAACCTAACATAGCGTACTAAACTAAACCTAACATTGCCTAGCCGGGTATAATAAAACCTAACATAGCGTACTAAACTAAACCTAACATTGCCTAGCCGGGTATAATAAAACCTAACATAGCGTACTAAACTAAACCTAACATTGCCTATCCGGGTATAATAAAACCTAAACTAACATTGCCTAACCAGGTATAATAAAACCTAACATAGCGTACTAAACTAAGCCTAACATTTCCCAGAATACGCACCAGACAGTTTCCCTCAGGGTAAATTTCATGAACTAAACACATTTTATAGCGGTTTTATTGTTTTATCACTCACCATTTCCACAAACTAAACATCTTCACACTCCGGCCCACTATTTGAGAGACAAGATTTACATTCTCAGTCGCAGGGTACGGTATGAAGCAACTTTATTGGAAACAGATTCAAACAACCTAAGGACCTGATTGACTTGAAAGAGCTTGGTAAAATAACTAGTCAATAAAATCTGTTTAGGGACGGCATTTCTGAGTTTAAACATTATAGCTTCGCTCTTTGAATTCTTTTTCGCGACATAATTTACATGATCACTCCATTGCAAATTCTTATCTAGCATTACATCACGAAATTTTGCCAAGTACACACCTTTATAGCGATTTCATTAGCATTAATTAAGTTCATCAAGATAAACATTTCTTTTGTTAATAAAATCATGAAATTTGTGTGTAAATTTGAGAACCGTTCTGTAAGCTTTGAAATGAAAGGGGTGGAGTCGGGATTTATTTTGACTCTCTCATTATTAAGCGACGTTAGCTGTAGTTTGGCTGGGTTTTCATTTCAATACAGCAATTAACCTTATACCACGATTAAATAGTGAAACGACGTGGCCGAAGTTAAGCAACGAAGGGGGGTGGGGGTGAGGGTTGGTAGAAAAGGGGGGAGTGGGGTAGCATTCTTGCAACAAAGTGGTGTGTGTGGCGCTCTTGCAACAGTACGTAATATTATGCAACATTGCAATGCAATTGCACTCATACATTTTGCGGGCATACTACTATGGTAGTCATCGGGCGGTAGATGTAGTATATTTAGATTTTCAAAAAGCGTTTGACACCGTACCGCACAAAAGACTCGTTGAAAAAACTAAGGCTCATGGAATCATGGGTGTAGTAATAAATTGGGTAGAAGAGTGGTTGCGAGGTAGGAAACAGAGGGTGGTCGTTAATGGAGCGGAGTTTTCTTGGGCTAATGTAGCGAGCGGTGTTCCTCAAGGTTCTGTATCGGGCCCCTACGATGTAGATGTCGGCCTAGTCAGTACAGTTTCAAAGTTTGCGGATGACACGAAGTTTAGTGGTAGGGCGATTAATGACGAACATAGAGGTAAAATCCAGGAAGATCTGAATAAAATCGTTGATTGGCCGGTCACATAGCAAATGAGATTTAATGTCGATAAGTGCACAATTTTACACATAGGTATGTCAAGGAAGCAGTTAGCAAGCGTAGAGCAGGAAAAAGATTTAGGAGTTATAGTCACTGGTGATTTAAAAGTAGCGAAACAAAATACAACAGCGGTTAATAAGGCGAACAAAGTGCTAGGTTTTATAGCTCGGAATTTTGAGTGCAAATCGTGCGATATTATTGTTCCTCTTTATAAGTCATGAGTTAGACCCCATTTGGAGTACGTGATCCAAATTTGGAATCCGCATATACGCAAGGCTATAAACAAAATCGAGAGTTCAAAGACGAGCAACTAAGATGATTCCGTCGCTTAGGTCAAAGTCGTACGAGGATAGGCTTAACGAGTTAAAATTTACTACACTCGAGACTAGGAGGCTAAGGGGTGATCTAATCCAGGCTTTTAAAATTATGAATGGGTTCGATAACGTAAAAAGAGATAGCTTTTTCGAGATAGCACAGTATAGTAGAACTAGAAATAACGGGTATAAGCTGACAAGTAGAAGGTTTGAGAGGGCAATCGGCAAAAATTTTTTTACGCAAAGAATAGTAAATAGCTGGAATAGTTTGCCGGTAGAAGTAATTAGTAGCACGTCTATAAACATGTTTAAAAATCGATTAGATACGTATGTTGATAGATTAGGTATAGTTTAAGGTAGTAAAATTATATATATATATATATAAAATCGTAGAATTAAAAAAAATTGTTTAATCGTTTTGTTGTTTTATTAGTGTAACCATTTATATAATTCTCAAAATTTAAGTGTTCTACCATTTTTGTTGAAAAATGAGTGTTGCCAATTATCATCGAGCTTAAAGTGCCTGACGATAATCTCCATTTAAAAACTGGCGAGCGATTATCACCCATATATAATATATATATATATATATTATAATATATATTATATATATATATATATATATTATATATATATATATATATATATATATATATATATACACCTTACCTTATGAACCTTATGTTGTTTTCGTGCGTTGGTCTCTCTTCACACGGCGCTTGAGCACCATTTTGTGTTTCCTTTCCTTCGTGGTTTTATTCATATATATATATATATATATATAATATATATATATATATATATATAGAAAGAGAGAGAGAGAGGAGAGAGAGAGAGAGAGAGTGTGTGTGTGTGAGTGTGTGTAAATATGTTTATTCAAAGTATATGCATCAACTTATCAAGAGTTCCAACTGTTATTTATGTAGAGTGTCGCAAAGACGCATCATTATCGCCGAGTGCATGATTCATCAGCAATAAGACGCACCTTTAAGTTCTCTGTATATATGTATACAGTATCTCTCTTTCTCTGAGACTCGAAGTGTAAAAGATAAGAATGGAAGTAATGGAAATGCTTTCACCAAATACTTTCACGTTTTCCGTTTCATATCGTTTGTAACGATAGTTCCAATCCACTGACGCGATTACGCAGTGTCACCCAGTGCCACGCAACCTCTGACAACAGTCGGGCACTGGCGTAAATTCAGTGCCCACAACATGATCTCCAATCGTAGTACCTTCTTCTTACGGGAAACTCGTAGCGGAAACCTTCAGATCGGAACAAAACATCAGATTCGCCATTAATTTATTTTCATTTATCACTTTCAGTTTATAAACCCGCGTTAATTCTCTCAAAGTATGGTTGAGGCAATCCTCTTCAGAAACAGGTGCCAATTAAGAGTGATATATGGCCACAGGGGCAAAACAGTGCTAATTAACGAACAGTATACGTGCCCTCCTCCCCCAAACGCCTTCCTTCCCCGAGGAGACGTTTACGCGTTTCGCTTTTCATTTGTTTTAAGAAAAGAAAACGAGTTGTGTAAATTATGAGCTATATTTCGAAGTGGCGTGAAAGGTTTAAAAAATTGTCGAAATACCTTCAACATTTTTTACATATTTTTGTATGCATTCATTATGTCAACCTGTACGTATATATATGTAATAATACATTACTAACAGAGATATTTACTTAATAATAATAATAATAATAATAATAGTAATAATAATAATAATAATAATAATAATAATAATTTTTAACTCTTTGTTGGAATTCGTTAAAATTACATACATAAAATGATGGATTTTTTTCTCGTTCAAATATTTACCAAAGAATATTCAATATTTGAACGTTATTCTCGTTAACAAACTTTGTAAAATTAATAATTAAACTTTATTATTATAAACTGCAAAACTTACATTTTAATTTAATTAATTAACGTTTGTGTATATGGATTAATTAATAAAATTACCAAAGCGACCATTCAAGCAATCCAAAATGACAGGGAAAAGCGCCAAAATACTGAAAGTTTAATAAACTGTATTACGAGTGCGTTCCTTCGTGAATGAATTACGAGCTACAGCAATGTAAGTACGAGTGCTGAGGTTATTATTATTTAATAGACGGGCCAGCAAATTTTAAGGTGGGGGATGCAGGGGTGTTGGCAGCACTTCTCTCCATGGCGGCAATCGTAGTTTGACTTGCAGTATTTCCCAGAAAATTGCCCCTGACAAGATGTGGACCGGGGACACGACCCTATCGGGCAGGGGTAAAATGAGTGTGTGCTCTTATCGTAGCAGTAAAGGTCAGGTCCTCCAGCTTGGACGAGAGCTACTGCTAGAACAATAACCAGGAGACGAGTAACACCCTTCATCTAATGAGAAAATAAGTAATGATTAGTTAAACTATCGCTATTATTTTCAAAGGTGAAGTTAAGATCCAAATAAACTAAAATTCTGAAATTAAAATATTTAATCCAAAATAATAAAAAATAATCCAAAATACTTTCTTTTCAGAATATTCATTCGCAAAATTTTACATTTCAAAGCGTAGTTATAACCTTTCATATCTAAAATAATTTGTTCGTTTGAAATATTTAACGTTACCTCTATGCGCTTCTACCAATCCAACGTAAAGCACTTCCTGCGAGCTAAGATTTGCTTGAGGTTCAAATCTCACATTAAGGTGACAGTGACCACCTTTTATATCCTTCATTTCAAATTGAAGTCTCTTGAATACAGTGGAATTGCCATCATTCACAAATGAAACAATTCATTCCACTCATAATACCATTTTTTCACGCGAGTATATTAGGTACACGAAGACAGTATGCAAAGAGCATATTCCTACGGCAATTTAATTCATATTATAACGTTTTTCCTATAAAATATTTCATTTTATCAAATTGCGACATCTGGCAACTGTAATAAAGTTTCAAAACACTTCAGGCAAACGGGACATCAACATAATAATAATTAATAATAATAATAATGTAATAATAATAATAATAATAATAATAATAATAATAAAAATGATGATTATATATAAGATCAGAATAATTGCTGAAAACATCCTCCACCAAACTTAACCCAAAATTACCACTTCTAATTTCTAATTCATATCGTGTACCTAACAAAATAAATAAAAATAACCTGGATTTCCCAACCATAATCTGAGCGAGCATTCGAGTCTCGGCGATTAGCCTTTGTTATGGATGACGTCATAATACCACCAAATATATATATACTTCGGAAAACGTCATGAGATCAAGATGTGCGTAAATAGCTTGGTGATTCCTACCTAATTTCAATAAGGTTTTTTAATTTTTTACTCGGATGTCAGAATCGAATTGTGAGAGTTTGGAATCGAAATTGTCCCACGGGTTAAAAATCGATTGAAAACGTGAATTTTATATCCATAAAGATTTGAACAAAGGTGTCATTGACCGGTAGGTTTATTCTCTACAATGGACACCAAACGCTATCATTCCATCCACTTCTTTTTTATAGGATTCTATACACTACTCCGTAATGATGCGCAAAAATATAAGACAACATAGGGTTTATATGAAAATAAAACTCTTAAAAATCCATTAACATATTGGATTCGGAGAGTAGGGTTATTGAAATTCTGTTATCTAAGCCAGAGGCAATTTCAAGATGGGCTACTTCAGAGTAGATATCCATTTTGGGTTAATGTAGCGTTGCTTTTTCTGTCTCTTCGTTTTATTTCAATGCGAGTTAACAACTTTCAAATTCCTTTTACTGTACAATGTGTTCAAACTTCAATTTCGGGTTTTTATTGAAGTTAGGGATGGAAAAATTATAATTCCGTAGGAATATTAACATTTATTTTTTAAAATACTGTACTCGTATACTGTATAGCGCCCTCTGTGATTTTAAAGACTGCACGGTCACTATATTTTCATATACAGCTCAAATGGGCCAGAGTCATGTCGGATTTGAGTTATTTTGAATTTAGAGGGCAATAAACCTGAGAAATCACACACACACACACACACACACTATATATATATATATATATATATATATATATATATATATATATATATATTACGGCATTTATGCAAAATCGGCCTTTTTGCAAAAGGGTTACGTCGTTATATTTTTGTTAAACAACGAAAATATCATGACTTAACCTAACCAATCGTCAAGGGCGGACAGTTGATTTAGGTTAATTTAATGCCCGGTTAGGTCAACTGTCCGCTCTTGACGATTGGTTAGGTTAAGTCATGATATTTTCGTTGTTTACTGAAAATATCACGACTTAACCATTTTGCAAAAAGGCCGATTTCGCAAAAAGGCCGTAACATATACATAATCTGGAGCATATATATATATATATAATCTGGTGTGTGTGTATATATATATATACCGAGGCGCCTCGGTGGTATAGTGGTTAGCGTCGCTGACTACGAATCCATCGGCTCCGGGTTCGAGACCCGGTGACAGCAGCCGGCGCGCAGCAAATCCCAGCTGTTCATCCTTCTACACAATAAAGAAAGTGGTTGGTAGATAAATGGGTGGCCTAGTGGTTAAGACGCTGGGCTGCTGATGGGGCGTGGTTCGGATTCCACGTTAAACTGTAGGTCTAAGATGGAGTGAAAAGCTTGACCTTCGTCAGAATGAACATATATATATATATATATACCTAACATGAAAATGTTGTTATTATTTAGAGACTGGAAAAGTATTTAAATTTGTGAAAGTTCCAAACAATAATAAGGATAATTATCGTATACCATATAAATAAATATCGATAATATCGCAAATGTAAAAAAAAATATATCCGAGTACCGAAACGGAGAAAACTTTAAGGGCGAGCGAAAATAGCGTCCGTAACCATTTATCAAGTTACGTTTACTACTATTAACTCTTAATAAATTAACACTAATAGGCAATTATATTGGATATAACTGACTCTAAGTTCAGTATAATTGAAGCTTCTTAAGGGAACCAAATTATAGTTCAAGAGTACAAAAAAAAAATTGTTGCAGTTAGCCAAATCCCCGATTAGGTAAAAAAAAAATTAATTACGGGCATAATTACGTCATACTTAATAATAATACATATATACTGGTATCATCAGCCTATCTATCCCTTTTACGACAATCCCTCGACGAGTCCACAAAGATGCCTCTTTATTTTTTATTGCAATAGCCTCTTCTACTCGAATGTAAACCCGGCGCCTCACTCCTCATCAACTTTTTTTTTTTTTATCTCAACAGTTCGTTCGGTCATGCAATCTGTTAATCTGTTCTGACAGTCGTTGGACGGGTACCAAATGGAAGGATGAATTAGATTAAAACAGGGGTATTTTCGGTTTGAAGCACCGTGAAGAAAATGAAAGAAAATAATATTTCTCAGTAGAAAATATATATATATATATATATATATATTTAAGAAAAGTACATGTTTAGGTGGAGAAATGTGTAATAGTTTAACTAGAATAGATTGAAAATTGGGATATGTTTCGTAAAATTTTATCATAGGTCTTTATTTGCGTTCTTTCGACGCCAAACGAATTCGCAAAATGTTTCATCTATTTCAACCGTACAGTTTGGACCTCCGATTTTCATTGGCTGTTTAAGAATTGTCTCGGCGCAAAACTGGTACACGTAAGGAAGTTAAGTTAGGTTAGGTTAGGTTGTATTCCATTTGCCCACCATAAAATGTACCCACACAAGCATTTCTTTAATATTCGTACCTCGACTGTAAGTATTTGGGTAAACAATGAGGTTGCCCACTTAACAATGATTTTATTTACGAGTACTTTTCCCCGACTGGCTTCGCTTTCGGTAAGTCACGAGGAATGGAATACCCACTTATATATTCTCCGAGTACGACTAGAGCGTAGTGAGGAATCTCAATGACAGCCTAATTTACATTTTATTAAAAATAAAAAATAAATGAAATGTAAATAATTAAAAAGAAAACCATTCATGAAATAAGTGTGAAATAAAAATAAAAAACTAACAAACCTCGGTATGGGTCCTTTGGCCCCTGAGGGAACCTACAGTTCTTCGTGGTATCCAAACCATTGAGAAAAACCCAGAAAATTAATTTTTTACTTATTTTACTGTTCTTAGTATTTTTTTACTCATATTTAATTGCTCCCAAAACAAAAAAAAATCTTACGTCATTACAAAGATAAAATGCAAAATAATTCGAGTGAAATTTTGAAGTTTAAAGCATCGTTACACGACATAAAAGGCAAATAAATCTTTAATAATTTCTACCGAACGAATAAGGTTTTTCCTAATTGTAATACAGGGTGTCCCGTAAGTCCGGTCTCATAGGGAAATTTATTTTAAACTAAATTTACGAAAGTAATACGTAAGAACTAAAACAAATGTTCAAATTAATGTCTCGTTTTGGAACATTTTTTGTCGCGGGTAAAATAACGCAATGGCTGATAGGGAAGTGAGTTACACTCGTGAGGAAAAGGCGGAGGCCTTTTCCTCACCACTGTAACTCACTTCAAAATAGGGGGGGGGGGATATATGTATTTATAATTCGAATTCATATAATTCGCTTCAAAGCTATGCCCGTAGTGAAAGGGTTAAAATAAATTTTCCTATGAGACCAGACTTATAGGACACCCTGTATATGCCAATCCCAATATTAATGCAAAATAGCTCCATAGGAGAGTTAATTTTTAACGCTGTTGGGACTAAAACGTCGTGGCTATTCTTTCTTCCGACATATAACCCTTTGTTTTTAATGTTTTATGCATAATGTGGTGATCGTATCTAAATGATATGTTCCAGCGTAAGCATGCAACAACACGAATGTCTGCCAGCGTTCGTAAGTCATCGTAAGTCAGTGGATAACACCGTTTCCCTATAAACGAAATGAAGAAACTGAAGTCGGGAGTTCGAATCCCGATAATACTGGTAATAACAACATTCCAGGAGTTATCGCAATGGGTCCCTTTAGAATGGCTTGAGCACTGCGCCTGTTTCTAACTAACGTTCCCGTTTGATTATTTATTATTATTACATAAATGTCTACATTTCATCGCTTCATTAGTCCAGGCATGACGACCAAGAAAACATGATATGGAACGTTTTAAAAGAGGAAAGATCCTTGGCCGTCATAAATATGGAAAGTCAAACAAAGGAATAGAAAAAGTTATTTGTCTTTAAACGATCAGTCTGTAATACTGTCAAAAAAGTTTAGGCAAAGGGGGTAACTGTGAATTGAAAACTAGAGGTTGAAGAACCAACTGCTACGAACCGACCAAAATATGCTGTTAACAGGGAGATGTTTAGAATCACCGAATCTTAATTACCGTAATACTCGTATATACGCTGTGAGAAACTAAGATTTTTGAAAAGAACTTCAGTATCAAAAAACTTGTACGATGGAAAACTAAGCATAACCTAAATAAATAAACTCGAACCTGTCGTGGACCATTAGGATTGTCAGGTGTCCCGTATTTTATGCGTTCGGACAACGTCCCGTATCAAGCGTGTACGGGACGCAATGAAGAGTGAATTCCTGATAAATGTACATTTTGTGTAAGGAAATCCATTACATAGATTCTAAGAGGTGTCACAGTAGTGACATTCTTTGAAGTGAAGAAACGCAAGCATTTGTGCGTAGATTCGTAGAGTGTGGACGAGTTGAATTCCATCCATAATTTCGCAGTTCAACCCGTAGCTGCCCCGTTTTTCGATATTTAAAACTTGGCAACCTTATAGACCATGGAATACAATGAAGAGGCACTCGAGTTTTGGCAGTCAGTGATCTGGTCTGGCGATATCAAAATGCCAATTAACAAATTTTGGACAGGACTGTGTCTGGCGCGAGCCTGATAAAGCCTGAAATTTGCTTTGCCTGGAGACAACAGCGTGTCTAGGAACGCCTATAAAATAGCAACCTAATCACAATGCAAGAACTGAAACATTTTTTGTAGGAACAGTGAGAAAATATGCATCAGGTTGTTGTCCAAAAACTATTTGAATCTCATGAAAACGAACTTCAAAATCTCAACGAAACTAGTGTTTTTTTTCCTTGTGGCGAGAAAATAATATGACAGCCATTTTTTTATGCAGGAAGAAGTGGCCAAGGGCGAACGCCCGCAAGAACGCCATCCTCCCCTCCCCCGCCTCCCCTATAGAAGAAGAAGAAGAGAGCTAAAATCAAGGTCGAAGGTTTTCGAGATGCCTCGACACTCTGCTCTTCAAAGCTTTTTTTTTTGACCGGTTGAGTAAATGAAAGATAGAAAATACCGACTAACCTTTGCATTCGAGAACTGGACTGAAAAGTAATGAGAAAGAGTCGAAAGTCGGGTACTGCATTCTGTCCTTAAAGGAGGAGACACGCAGTTAGAGAGTTCAGAAGAGCAGTGTCCGTTATAATAGCGATAGTAAAGAGAGAGTGAGGCAACACTGCGGCGAAGAGAGAGGGATTGAGGACAGTCAATAAGAGGCAGTAGTATGCCCGCAAAATGGACGAGTGTAGAGCAATTGCAATGTTAGTCAAATGAGTGCCAGTGCCACCCCCCAGGGTGTCAAAAAAAAGGGGGAGTCCACCTAACCTCTTTGGGGGAGAAGCTGGGACGGCCTTATCCCCAAAAGGGGTATACCTAACCTAAGAGAGAGAGAGAGGAGGAGAGAGAGGAAGAGACCATCCAGCGTCTGCGAAATGCAGACGCTTAATGAGAGCTCAGGGTAGCATCACTTGGCTTAGAACTCGAAATTCGCCAGTTGGCTTAGTCAGCCAGTTGACAGTTGGCTTAGAAGACTTAGAAGGCATAAATGGCTTGTATATATTAATAACCTTCGAACGAATTAAAAGCGCACGCAAACGCACATACACTCTCCGTCTATACGCCCATAGATCCCCTATTATATATATATATATATATATATATATATATATATATATATATATATATATATACTGTGTGTGTATATATATATATTATTTGTTTTTTCTTGAGTTTGAACGACGGTTCAGGATCGCCCTGCGGTCGACCCCTCTGCAGCATCCTGCCTCATTTGCGGGACTTGGTGAAGGAGGGAATTGCTGTCTGATCTCCTCCTGCCCTCGTAGCCAGCCACGCATGGCTGGTCAGGGACTTTGCACAAGAATCTGTCCAGCTTGTTCTTGAAGTTATTCAGGTCGGTGTGCTGGAAATTCCTCACTTCGTTTGGAAGGACATTGAAAAGCTTTGGGCCCTGTATTCTGAGGGTATTTTCCATCCTTGTTTTCATGGCCCCTTGTCCCACCGCAGCTGAGATCGTACAAAATCTGCCTCTTCTCTCATTCCAGTTTGTTTCTATTTCATTTCTGAGGTTATGGACCGAGCCCTCAAGTATTTTCCATATGTATATACCGCTCGCGCCTTCTTTCAAGAGAGTAGAGTTCCAGGGATTGTAGTCGAGACCAGTAGTCTTCACCTTCAGTTTCCTCTATCTTAGACGTAAAAGTCCTTTGTATAGCTTCAATGTTCGCAATGTCTCTTTTACTGAGTGGGCTTGTGAGTACTGAGCAATACTCAATTATTGGTAGGACTAGACTCTTCCATAATTTGAGCATGATGTTTGCTTTTCTGCTGTGGAAGCTCCTCCAGATGATTCCCATTATTTTTCTAGCCGTTGTGATTTTGATTTTATAGTGCTCTCTGAATTCTGCATCCAACGACATTATTACTCTAAGATCCCTGACTTGTGGATTTGGTGTTATCTGTTTGGCTTGCGGAGTTTTGTACCCTTTTTTTCTGTAGCTCTTTGTTATTACCATATCTTAGAAGTTGGAATTTTTCTTCGTTGAACTTCATATTGTTGTCTTCTGCCCCACTGGAATAATGTTTCAGTCATTTTGTAATTTTCTTATGTCATCTTCGTTCAATATTTCGTTACATATCTTTGTGTCATCTGCGAAGCATGATACAATACTGTCCTTAATATCTGCATCAATATCTGCAATCCTTATTATGAACAGCAAGGGAGCTAATACTGTCCCTTGTGGGACAGAGCTCACGACTTCCGAGACTTCCGATTTAACTCCGTTTACCACCACTCTTTGCGTTCTTTGCGTCAAGAAATTAAATATCCACCTTCCTAGTTTTCCAGTAATTCCTGTACCCTTAAGTTTGTGTGCTATGATTCCATGGTCACATTTATCGAAAGCTTTAGCAAAGTCCGTATATATTACATCAATGTTTTGTCCTCGACACAATGTTCCTAATATTTTCTCCTGGTGGTCTAGTAGCTGTGACAGGCATGATCTTCCCCGGTCTGAAGCCATGTTGATTTGGGTTGTATAAGTCTTTTTCTTGTAGGTAGTAGGTAGTTTTGCCTCTAATTATGCTTTCAAAACACTTTATAAGGTGTGAGGTGAGTCACTGGCCGATAATTTTTGGGCATTGCTCTGTTACCACTTTTAAATAGGGAGGCGATGTTCGCGTTCTTTAAAGGGAGTGGAATTTGTCCTGTGTCAAGTGATTTCCTCCATAGCAAGTATAGCGGTTTTGCAATACTCTCTTTGCATTTCTTCAGAAATGTGGCACTCCATGTGTCTGGCCCTGGCGCTGAATTGTCTCGCATCTGTGATAAGGCCGTAATTACATCTCCTTCCGTGAACTCGAAGTCCATTAATAGGTTTGTGCCGGGATTTGTTCTTGGTTGATCTGTATCTATGTCGAAAAACTCATCTGGGTTTTCCACTTCCATCTCGGACTTAGGGGTGCTAAACACAGATTTAAATTGTTTCCTAAGCAGTTCACTTATTTTTTTCGGATCATTTGTGTATTCGGCCTCCCCGTCTATCAACGGTCCAATACTCTCCTTACACTTCAGTTTCCTTTTCACAAACGTGTAGAAGTATTTTGGGTTATTTTTTATGTTTTTTGCTACCTTGTTTTCCTCCTCGTTTATCTTATGTATGAATGTTTGCTTTAGGTCCATTTCTATTTCGCCAAGTTTCCGCTCTAGTTTGAGTCTCTCTGCATCAGTTCTGCATCTGTGGAGATGTTTTATGGTTTGTCTTCGTTGCCTGAATAGAGTCCTGATTTTCCTCTCGAGCTTGCTACGTTTTCTTTCCTGTCTCTCTGGAATATGTTTCAGTATTATAGGTTTGGTTTCCATCTCTATTATACATAGTATTTCTTGTGGAGTCTTCTCGTGAAGTAGCAATTCCCAATTTACCTCCTTTAAATCTTTATTTACGTTTTCCCAATTTACTTTCTTTGAATTTATGTTTAAGCCTTCAAATATTCCATCTGCCTCTCTTAGGATGCGTTTTCAGACCCCTGGGTGCTAACTTCAATTGTATATCGATGAGGTTATGGTCGGAGAACTTTGTGTGCGTTAATTTTTTATTTATTATTATCTCGTTGTTATTTGTCCAGATTAAATCCAAAACGTTCTCCTTTCTCGTGGCTTCACCGATTTCCTGGGTAAGGGCGTAATGTTCCATAATATCTAATAGCATTGTTGCTTGGGTTCTGTCATCTTTAGTAATGTTGCCATGAAACTTCTCAACATATATAACTTCGTCATTTTACTTCTATGATATGAATGGGAAATTAAAATCTCCGAAAATTAGAATATTTGTTGCTGAAGTTTCAAGTAATTTTAATGTTTTCTATTTCATTTGTAGCAAATTGGAATTCACCTTTTGTGGTGTTTGGTGGTCTGTAGATGTCATAATGGTTAGGTTCAGTTCTTTTACTTCTAATATAATAACTTCAACTGTGTTGTTTGATTTCTTTACCCTCACTTCACATGTGTACGTGTTTTTCACGTAGATACAACACCCCTCGTCTAGCCACTCTATCTGCTCTGTATATGTTGTAGTCCAGCAATGCTGGTTTCCGTAGCTAAATTTGGCAAATATTGTAATTTGCAGTCTGCATGGTCAGTATAGAGGCCTTGTATATTTGTATATAATACATTTACTGGGTTTCTAATCTTCTTGTTTGATCTTCCTAAATGATGGTCGTTTCCTGGTCGATGTCGGTTCCTGTTTGGTTATTAGTTGGGCCGCTGTATTTGGGAGTATTGGGGTTGCGGCCCGTGATACCACTGTGGTTGTTGTATTATCGGTGGGTGGTGTTGAATAGGAGGGTGATGTGCGTAATGTTGTGGTGCATAATTTGCGGCGTTCTGTCTCTCCTTGTTAGAAGGGCAAGCTGAGCTTTTATTATCCTCATTTCTTCTAAAAAATGTTTCATTACTCTTGTTATTACTTCTATGTCGAATATGATATGTTCATTCCCGTTCCCTTCTTTGCGTACCCTTTATGTGAAAATGCGGGCACTCTATGTTCAGACATTTTTTCTCAGTAATTGACTGTCTGCACATACGAGGGTGAAAAAAGTTGCAGTTTGGTCCGTACCTGCACTTCCCATTCCTCATGATATAGAAGCATTTTGTAGGGTGATTGTATATGCAGTTTGAGCCATATCTATTTTATAATATTCGCATATGGCCCGTCGTTTAAATTCCCTCTGAGTCTTATGTGATTCGATTTCCTTCTTCTGCTCCACCACCACTTCTTCCCTACTCAGTGGTTTTTTTTTCTTCGGCGTGTATTTCGTATCTCCCACTTCTGCCGTGGGTACATCTTTATCTGAAGCTACTTTCGCCCCTCCCTGTAGTGTGTTTTCTTTTTCCTTCTCGGTTGTGCAGGCGTTTTCTGTTTCCTGTTTTTCTGTCGGTAAAACTGCTGCACTTGATTCTTCTATTTCAACGTTTTGTGTTCCCCTCTGTACTAATTTTCTATTGTTTTCCATGCACTTGACGCATAAGAAACCACAAAGGCCTATGATTTTGTTATTTATTCTATTTACCATTTTCCTGTCTTTTCTATCTAAGTTCATACATTAGTAGTGCTTAAAGGTATTGCACAAAATGCAGTTTAAGCCCGAGGTCTGGTCTGCTTCATTTTTGCAATCGCCAAAGTTGATATGCCGCACATTCCATTACACATAATCCAGCTTTATTCAATTTTCTGACTTTCCCGCAATTTACACATTTCTTCGTATGTTTTGCCATTTTCACCTTTATTTTCCTCTTCTCGTTTCTCAAATTTCTCTCGATAACTCGACCTTCGTTTTATGGCTCTGACCTTTTTCCCTCTATAGGCCTAGTGTACAATCTCAGAGCTGTTTTTCTGTTCGAAGTGTTCTAAATTTATGTTTCAATTTTGTTTTTTCTTTGTGCAAGCTATATGCCACCGGCTTTCACTTAATAATTTATTATCGCGAATTCACTGGTATTTAATACACCCACTGGTATAAGACAGAATTTACCGATGAACTTATAAACACTAGTTATTTCAATATTACACAGAGCGGAAACAAAAACGTTCGTACACCACAAGGTAGAAATATATACAGGGTGTTTCAGGAGGAAAAGTCAATACTTCGGGAGGTGATAGTATCGGTCATTGTGAGAAAAAAAGTTCATATGAACATGTGTCTAATTCTGAATGGTTACGGAGATAGAGCTGTTTGAATCTGATGCGCGCGTAGCTCTTCCTCCCCCTTCCCTCCCCTATAACCTTGAACCATGTAAGCTGTAATGTAAGCATGTAACATAAGCCAATCGACAGCTGACTGTTGTGAGTGACATTGTTTGATGTTTGAAGCAGTGTTAAGAATGCCACACACCTTCACACATGCCAAATATGCAGACATGGTGTATGTCTACGGTTTTTGCGATGGACGTGCAACAGCTGCTGTTGCAGAATACCGTCAACGGTTTCCGAACCGCAAAATTCCGGATCGGAGTGTTTACCAGGTTTTCAACACATTGCGTGAGATTGGTACACTTCCCAGGGCTCATGTTTCATCTGAACGTGAAGGTCAACAAGATATGGATGAAGTGGAAAACATTCTTCAGTTGGTAGAGCGTAGTCCTACTACTAGCTCACGACGAATTTCTACACGTCTCGATGTACCACACACAAGAGTATGGCGAACATTACGTGAGGAAGGCTTGCATCCATATCATGTACAGCATGTACACCACCTTCAACCAGGAGACGGTGCCATGCGACTGGAATTTTGTCATTGGGTAAATGCTAATCGCCGATTGCTTCGATTAATACTGTTCACCGCTGAAGCTACTTTCATCCGTGACGGTATCAACAACACTCGTAACTCTCATCGGTGGTCAGACGAAAATCCAAATGCCACTGTGGAAACAAATTTTCAACATCGCTTCTCTGCCAATGTGTGGTGCGGTATCATCGATGATCAGCTGATTAGCCCTGTTACTTTAGAGAATCGTCTTACAGGACAAAGTTACCTAGAATTTCTTCAAAATGAATTGCCAGGACTATTGGAGGATGTTCCTTTGGCTACACGCGCTAGTATGTACTTTCAGCATGACGGAGCTCCTCCACATTCTACCCGTCTGATGATGCAATACCTAAATCAAACTTTCCCTGGTCGATGGATCGGCCGCGGTGGTCCCATTCAATGGCCACCAAGGTCTCCAGACCTCTCTCCGCTAGATTATTGTTTGTGGGGGTGGATGAAAAGTCAAGTTTACAAAAGAAAGGTGGATACACGAGACGAATTGCTCGCGCGCATTTTGGATGCTGCTGCCCGCATAAAGGAACGTCAAGATCAACTCAGACGAACAACACGCGATCTTCGCACACGAGTTGCAAAGTGCATTGAGGTTGACGGTGGGATTTTCGAAAACGTATTGTAAACTGTACCAAATTTGTCATTTCTATATCTGATACCATTCAAAATGCCAGTGTTTAAACATTAAATGTTAGAAACAGTAATTGGTTTCTCTTTCTTGATTACCATTAACAATGCTTTTGTATTTGTAGATTCAAACAGCTCTATCTCCGTAACCATTCAGAATTAGACACATGTTCATATGAACTTTTTTCTCACAATGACCGATACTATCACCTCCCGAAATATTGACCTTTTCTCCTAAAACACCTGTATATATATATATATATATATATATATATATATATATATATAAACAGATGCATGTAAAGCCCCAATAATAAAATATATACGAGCATAACCACCACACAAAAAGAATACACAACCACCAATCGTGTAAGTATAGCTTACCATCACCTAACCAAACCCACCTTACGGCTTTTACTTACCAGCTCCTGATAGACCGACAAGGTCTCTAAATGCGACCCAATTAATAGACAAGGCTATTAAGCATAAACAAGTACGTTTATGGGACCAGGGGGTAGACAAACATGGTCTCAAAAAAAAAAAGGGTGACGTGGAACAACAAGAGGCCAATTTGACGTTTGGTGAGCGATCTTTTAAACAAAAAATGGAATAAGATAAGCTAAGTTTAATGCTAAAACAAATTTTCACCATAATATACAATTTTATACTTAAACTATAACATAAAAAGCATTAATATGATTTTTAAAACAAAATAGAAATTAAATTAGGGGTAACTATTTAATTTTTCCTCTTTCACCCACTTATTGTTTCAATACAAATTTGTCTTTAAAACCAATATATCTTTAACCCTCATTACAAAAAGTATTAATATAACTTTATATTAAAAATAGATTGTATTTCGGGGTAACTTTCATTTCTCGTCTCTCGCCCATTTATTTTGTTTCAATATAAATTTATCTTTAAAACCCCAATATATCTTTAAACCTTATTACAAAAAAATATTAATATAACTATAATAAAAATAGATTCTATTTCGGGGTAACATTCATTTTTCCTCTTTTACGCAACTATTTTGTTTCAATATAAATTTATCTTTAAGACGCCAATATATCTTTAAACCTTAATACAAAAAAAATATTAATATAACTATATTAAAAATAGATTGTATTTCGGCGTAACTCGCCAGAATATCCATAGAGTATTTGAACATCTTGTTCCTCAAACTTCGCACGGTTCAATGTAGCCTTAAAAGTATCAAAAGAGGGAGGGCTAGGGCGTCTTTCAGTATCCGCCACATCTTCCGTGTTTATCCAATACCACTTCATAAACGTCGAACACGCAATATCAAAGGTAACCAGCCATCACTATTTTTCGTCTACGTGAGAAATCTTCAAATATACGTCTGAAATCCAGGGCTTGCAGCGGTCAACTGAGCACGCAGGGTAGAGATATGCTCAGGTAGTAGCAGGAGGCACGTGACCTTTAATCGATAATACAGGGGGCGGAGCTTAGGACTTTTCCTATACATACGCTATTTAATTATTTGGAGAGATGTTACCCAATGAAGTTTAACTGACTTAGAACTAAAGACTTAAACCTTTATTCCTTAATGTATGTGGGGGGGTCAATTAACTATATGAAATAACTTTGTTTACCATACCAAATAAACTTTAAAAAAAAAAAAAAAAAATATATATATATATATATATATATATATATATATATATATATATTAGTGTATTCCAGGCTTTAATTAAAAGCCGCTGTACCGCTTAAAACAGTGGTCGACAAACTTTTTTTTATAATGGGTCACTTATGTCTTATATCGCTTGTATAATGGATCAGTGCTCAAAATTGTTTTACTACTATTACTTATTTTTATATTTTCTTACAAGTTATAAGGTGTTTTTTATAGGTATATCGATTAAAGACAAATAAACTTAAAACAAACCTTTAATAAAATAAAAAAATCAATGTAAAAACTGAACTAAACTAAATCAGTGGCTTTTATGGTACTGCTTCATTTTCTTTGAAAGCTTCGAAATGTTTGGGGAATAGTTGAATGTTTTTAGTAAGACAAATGAAGTTGAGTTTTCTGCAGTGATTCTGTTCCGTGATGAACTTATTATGAATTTCATTTGTGAAAATATCTGCTCACATGTATAACTCGATCCAAATGCTGAAAGAAGAGCAAAAGCTATTTTCTTAAGAGAAGAAAACTTGGACGGAAGAGATGCCCAACATGTAGATATCATATGTAAATGATTTTCTTCCGTTTTCTCAAGGCTAGTTCTTAAGTTTTTTAATTTATCTGTCCATAAAGACGAATTTCTAAGGTCGATCAGCTCCATCTTCATATCTTCAATTCCAAGGAAGTTGAAATATTTTAATTACAGCAAATTTTCATGTATTTCATCTGGCTTTATGATAAAGCAAAACATTGGACTTAAGATTATGAAATCTTGATTCTAACTCCATTTTAATGGCATGAATGTAGCTTATAAGCATATTCAAATTGGCATCATTAATTTCTTCGTGCGCATTTAGTGAAGGAAAGTATTTGAATGTCCTTTCATGTATGTCATAACGAAATACAGCAATCTTTAAACAAAAACTTTGCCATTCCTTGTAAATTTTAAGGATAGTATGTTCTTTACTTTGGAGTCATAAATTAAAATCATTGAAACGATTTGTAATATCTGTTAAGAACCTTAATTTTAAAATCCAATCCCTGTCCTTAAGCTGAGGGAAACTCTTGCTAATTTCATTTAGAAAAATTTATATAGCATCGATGCAGGCCAAAAATCTATTTAGAACTTTCCCTCTGCTTAACCAGCGAATTTCAGCGTGCATCAATAAATCCTTATATTCACATTCTATTTCCTCTAAAAAAATTTTAAACTTTCTGTGAGTAAAGGATGAATGTCCGACAATTATGTTAGTAATCTTAACTACAACACTCATTACATCATTTAACTGTTTCGAGGATGCTTTTGCGCACAAATTTTCTTCATGAAT
This sequence comes from Bathynomus jamesi, assembly GCA_023014485.1. Classification (NCBI taxonomy): domain Eukaryota; kingdom Metazoa; phylum Arthropoda; class Malacostraca; order Isopoda; family Cirolanidae; genus Bathynomus; species Bathynomus jamesi. The sequence goes on along the minus strand of JAJOZX010000081.1, from coordinate 581,162 downwards.
AATGCAGTGAAATGAAAGTATAGGTCTTCCTACTTCTTCTTCTAACAGCTTGACAAATCCAGCGTTTTTTCCTAACATAGCTTGTGCACCATCTGTTGTCACTGAAAATATTTTTTCTTCAAATCTAGGCCATTTCCATTTTCAAACTTAAAGAATTCTAGGACTGTGTTCAAGATGTCAATACCTTTCGTAGTGCCTAACATCGGTGAGAGTGCACATAGCTCTTCATGGACAGTAGGAGAATTTATTGCTGCATAGCGAACAACTATTGCCAGCCTAGCAATATTATTTATATCAGTACTTTCGTCAACAGCTAAGCTAATAACATCACTCGAAAGTAAATCAGTCTTAATCTGCTCCTTAACGTCCTTAGACATATCATCGACACGACGCTGAACGGTCCTAGCAGATAACGGCATTTCTTTTATTCTACTTAGAATTTGCTTTTTGTTATGAAAATCAGCGAACAATTCTTTTGAACAGTCAAGAAAAATTTCCTTCAAAAATTCACCTTCAGTAAAAGGTTCACCATATCTGGCTAGCCCAAGTGATGCAACAAAACTAGCTTGTGTTAAGATCTCATTTGAACTAAGAACTTAAGAATACTTCCTTTCTGCTTGCTGGCATTCTGTACACATTTTTTAATGTATTCCATTTTTTCTTCCGATCCCAGTTTAGACAGAGAGGCTTCGTGTTTTGATGAATAATAACGTCCAATATTGTAAGAGCGAGCGGTAATAATTTCTGAACATAGAGTGCATTGAACACGATCGTTGTGCTGAACGCATCCATAGTTTTTCTCCCAGACCGGTTGAAACAGTCTTTTCTTTTTTTATTTTGGCTCAGACATGGGTTTTAATCTGCAAAGCCACAAAATCCTTATTTTCCTATTTAATAAACATGAAGATGTTGAGGTAATGTGCCTATATATATATATATATATATATATATCAGTGGCGTGCGGTCCATGAAGCAAGGGAAGCAATGCTTCCCTAGTCAAAGAAAGAAGAAAATGTTGTATTATACTTTAAAGTTTAAACAGTTCAATATGTGTTAATAATTTGTACAAAATCATTTTATTATACTATTTATAGCATTTGATTGGTAATCAGGTGGATACATAGTATATACATTGGTTGCCGTTCGTGCAAGAACCTTTGAGAAAGCCGACGCAAAAAATCTCGAGTTGGACAACAATTGACGAAATGCATCCTTTTTCCCAATGACTCGCTTTTTTTTTTACTGTTACAAATTGTTTCTTTCCATTCTAAAAACTCATTTAATGTTTAATAATGTAGTATTTATTGAATACAACAAGTTTCATATATAGTTTTTCTACTAAAAAATTCCATGGCCATGTTAAGCGAAAAAGAATATATATTTATCGTTATTTTATCCTTCCCTATGTCAAAAAGGAAGCAATTTAGATTTCGCTGTCCAGATCTTATAATTAATTTTCTTGAAATATCTGGCAACTTATACGTGCTGTAAAAAGAAGAATAGAATTAACCTATAAGTAAAGTAAGTAGATGATTATATGTGTTTTGTTTTTATTATATACGAGTATTTTAAAGTTTTATTTTATATTTTATATAATCTTTGTTGTTTTTGCTTGAATTGCTTCCCCTTAACGAAAAATCACCGCACGCCACTGATATATATATATATATATATATATATATATATATATATATATACACAAATTATTAGAAATATAATGTATTATAGAACTTATAAGTTATAACTATAATTGTAAAATATTACGCAACATCCTAAAGGTACCAAACACCCAAACATCAAATTAGCTGTAATATTTTTACTTGAACGCTAAGCAAGATATTTTTTATTGATTGAAAAATGCGATTCACATGGCGCTGCGACAAAGAATGAATCTTCGCAACGCCACATGAGCCACATGTGGCCAAAATTGTATGAGCCACAGGTGTAGCATTTGGCTATGAAACATTAAATACTATTCTTTAAAACCATATGAATCACATGTAAACACTTTTTTTGCTTTCACACGATAGAAAATGACATAAAAATATAATACACACCTTCACTTGCGGCGTCAAACCGGTAACTGGCTCCAGGGAACAATCGGCAACTCTAGCGTTACAGGAAGTCTCAGTGTTGCCAAATGGCAGTAAACGTGTTCATTATGTATAACAATTTAACAAAAATCATTATTACAGAACTATTCAAGAACGTGACATATGTGTTTCTAGAACAGTTTTTTCCAACGGTTTATCAATTTTTTATTATATTTAAATATATATTTTTTTTTCTGTGGGTCACCATAATTTTTCAGCGGGTCATAGTTTGCCGACCATTGGCTTATAAGATTAATCCGTAAATTGAAATCTTACAACAATAAAGGAAATATACTGAACATTTTCTGTAGCTCCTTGTTATTACCATCTCTTAGAAGTTGGAATTTTCTTCGTTGAACTTCATATTGTTGTCTTCTACCCACTTGAATAATGTTTCAATGTCGTTTTGTAGTTTTCTTATGTCGCCTTCGTTCAATATTTCCTTACATATCTTAATGTCATCTGCGAAGCATGATATAATACTGTATGATACAATCTGCATCAATATCTGCGATCATTATTACGAACAGTATTAAGAGAGCTAATACTGTCTCTTGTGAGACAAAGCTCACGACTTCCGATTTAACTCCATTTACCACCACTCTTTGTGTTCTTTGCGTCAAGAAATTAAATATCCACCCTCCTAGCTTTCCAGTAATTCCTGTATTCTTAAGTTTGTGTGCTATGATTCCATGGCCACATTTATCGAAGGCTTTAGCAAATCCGTATATATTACAGCTATGTTTTGTCATCGACACAATATTTTCTCCTGGTGGTCTAGTAACTGTGATAGACATGATCTTCTTCTAGCCCTAAAGCCATGCTGATTTGGGTTGTATAAGTCTTTTTCTTGTAGGTAGTAGGTAGTTTTGCCTCTAATTATACGTTCAAAACACTTTATAAGGTGTGAGGTGAGAGTCACTGGCCAATAATTCTTGGGCATTGACTCTGTTACCACCTTTAAATAGGGGGGCAATGTTCGCGTTCTTTAAGGGGAGTGGAATTTGTCATGTGTCGAGTGATTTCCTCCATAGTAAGTATAGCGGTATGACAATACTCTCTTTACATTTCTGCAGAAACGTGGCACTCCATCTGTCTGGCAGTACCACAAAGTACAGTACTGGGCTCACTCGTGTTCATTCTCATACTAAGAGACAAAGCCAGCAGTGTAAACAGCATTAGTATACCAGCATCATATGCGGTCGATACAAAGTTCGGAAGAAAAATCCGCGATGCAAATGTGGTGCAGTCCTTGCAGAGGGTCACAAACAAAATATACAAATGGTCAGAAGGCAACATTACATTTAACATTGAAAAATTTCACATCTTGAGATATGGTAGAAATGAGGAACTTTGTCAACATCCATCAACTGAAGCGTTGAAAGCGATGTTTTAAACATCGATTATAGGAATTTAACTTGAAGTAGAAGTATTATTAAATATTCAAATTAAACACCTGATTCTTTCGCAATAAAAATTAGGCGGCACCCTACATTTTAACACATAACTATCATATCTACAGCTAATTACGCAAAAGCACATTTCTCTCTGGCCCATATTGCAGGTGCTTGTGATGAGCTCGGGTTTGGGGTAACGCAGAAAGAATTTATCGATCAATTTAACCTTTATCCATTTGACATCACACCTGACTTATCTGCTAGTGTAAATACACACTTAAGTCCACAACAGAGTGGAAGCATCTCAGTCAGATTGGAATTCGCCAAGGCGATAGACGAGCCTATTAGTTTACTAGTATACCTCAAGTCACAAGCCCTAATAGAAGTTGACACATTTAGGAGCGTTGTCACTGACTTTTATAATGGATGCGAATACACTTCAGAGAGTAATGAATAGTGAACGAATCACACGTTCCAAATTTATCGGTGTGTTTGCGAAGAATGAAATATCGAAATTGCCAACTACGAGACTGCGGTAGTCTTAGTCTAATTGGCGGTAGTCTTATTGCAATCTATTTTAAAATTAGGGACCGCATGTACTATTTTAATTCACTCAGGATTCGACCCTGTTATTGTAAAATTTCTCGATCAGTTGCATATCCCCGAAGTTGTATGGAATCCCTACTGGCTACAAGGATATTTTAGTAATATTGCGGGATGTACTGCCTTTCATTTCTCATACATATGTCACGTGGTAAGGAATTTATAAATTATTAAAAATTATTCGACTCGTCACACTCAACGAAACGACGAAATGGCATGCAGACAGATAAAAAGCCGTTTTCCGATTGTATGCACTCGTTGCATAGTATGATGTTTTGATCGTATATATAAAATGAATAATTGCATCAATATTGCTTCCAATAATATTAGTTTGTGTATTCTGTAGCTTATTTAAGATGGTTATTGTACTATTTTGTAAAACATGATTTCTATCATTTAATAAATTGATGAAAATACATTGCGCTTCTTACTCAAAACATATGTAAAAGAAAAAAAAGCTCTTACCCGAAACAGAAGAAAAAGAAAAAAGCTTACATTATTTTGTTAATGATGTGGCATTCGCTGGGTTGACTGCGCGGTAAAACTTCTACCTCCGTATTCAGGTCCACGACATGCGTTTCTTCAAAACTATCGCGAAAAGATTGTATAACACGAGTCAAATCCTCATCGGACCTTTAAGGAAAAAGAATAATTAATTTGATTAGTTCATACACTTTCTGAATCTTTTTAATAAAAACCTATTTGCTTTTCATAAAAAACACATGCAGAGTACATATATACATATGGGAAGTTACAATGTGTAGTATCAAATATCTTCGAACCGCTCAGAGAAGTTTGTTACCCTTTAAGAGGAAATGCCGAACAACATTTGAAATGAATTTATTATGGAATTTATAAAATTATTTAAAACTTGCAAAGGAGTCTTGATTGTTATAAGTTTTAAAAAAATTCAACGATTTTTTATGAATATCAAAACAGGACCTTAGCATAATATTAATTACTATTGCAAACTACTCTATAATTAAGAAATGCGGATACCTACTATTTTAATGAAGCATTTTACAATAAAATGATGAGATGAAAATAAATTACTACAACCCTCCATATATATCTATATATGATAAAATAAGCGAAACACAGAATGGTGCTCGAGAGCTTTTTCATAATGACAGGAACATTAAAATAAATAACAAGTTCGCGAATAAATTACGACAAAAAAAAATTACAGGTACATAAATACTTACATTTCAAAGGCAATCCCTTGCGCCGGATCGTAAGGAGCGTCATTGCAAATATCATCAACGGTTTGCGTTGGAAATAATCCGTCCCGGTCGGCTGCGCTAAAAAGATTAATTGTAGTCACCGCAGCAGTGTCTCCATCTTCATATAAAGCCGGTAAACTGTAAAGTTATTGTGAATGACTCATGACGGAGGGAATGTGTTTGTTTATTCACTGGTGAAAATAACTGCTGAGTTCCAGCTGAAAATACTCACTTTTATATACATGTTCCCCAAGCACTACCCCAAAAGACTAATAGGGGGTTCGTAAGTTTGCTGATTGGTTGTCAGTGTAACTGGGCGTGGCTGTTAAATTTGTGTACCAATCAGTTGCCGTAACACCGATATAACTGACCCACGCTTTGGACATTGAAGTCCTGATTGGTTGCCTTCACGAATAATGGTGTCATTATCAAATTCGGCTTATTCTCTCCGCAGATTTAATTTCATAGTTCACATCTCAAGGTGACTGAATGAATTGCTCACTCGCGCGCTCTGTCACGGTGCTTTCAAATATTTTGCATTATTATTATATATTTGCAAGCATACTACTCTCAGCTTGATCCTCAACTTTCCCCATTTTTGGATAGGGAAATAGACATATAATTTGAGCTGCGGCAAGTCGTTACAGTACAAGGAGAATCTATGGTCTGAACCATAGGTTAGGTTAGGTTAGGTTCAGGAGCCAGCATGCTGGAGCAAACCAGAGCCTCACCGCCAAAGTTTGCACAAGGAATCAATTGTTTTTCAAATTAATAAAATGAATTGTTCAGTCTCTTTTTTTCAAGTTTTCCCTTTACGATCTTATAGAAATTTATATACAAGAGGAGTTTATATTAAAGAAATTATAAATATTTTTGTTTTTCTTTTCATTCCTTTTTTGATATTTTTTAAAAAATTTTTGCTGTGACTATTTACGATCAACTCGGTAAATGAATTCCAGTATACTTATGAAAAATTGATGCGTTTTTCTTTTTAAAAAAATGTGCGAGATTTCTGTATTATAATAATAATAATAATAATGAAATGGAAATGAAATTAAAATTAAAAATAAATTTATATATAGTAACATGGAAACAAAATCGAACGAACGAGAGGAGACGGGAGTCTTTGGGGAAGAAAGTAGGTCAAACGCCTCCTTGCGGTTTTGGAGTAGCCTGCGGCGTTTCAGGTGTGAGTTTTTATGCGTATCGAGTTTACCTCGTTATACATTTTTGTCTTTCTTGGAATAAAGAGATGTTTTGGAAGACATTTTATATAGAGAGGATTGACAAAAGTAAATAGACACTTTCGGGGAAGTTTGTTAAAATATTTATTGTTTAATATAAAAGTACATTTAGATTTATACTGTACAATTATTTAAGAATGTGTGTGTGTGTGCTATTATTTTTGCTTGCATTTCTGCAATCGAATTTTACATCGTTACGCACTTTTGTCTTTCTTGGAATAAAAAGAATTGTTTTAATGAATGCAATTCAGTCTTTCGAATTATAGGTAAATTAAATATTATTCTCAAAGAATATTTAAAATGTTTATTGTCAATTTTAGTATACTGTAAAGAAATGACTGTTAAGATGAACAAAAAAAAATTGTACGTAATTGACAAAAGTAAATAGACACTTTCGGTTACAAGATGTTTGACAAGAGTAAATAGACACTTTCGGGGAAGTTTGTTAAAATTTTATTGTTTAATATAAAAGTATATATAGATTTGTCCTGTACAATTATTTAAGAATGTGTATATATAGATGAAGTGTATAATTATTATATTGCTTGCATTTTCTGTTATTTCTTTTTCATTCAGTGTCTGTTATTGGATTAATAAAATATAAATAGTCCTATATATTTCTTTTATTGTCAATTTTATTATTGGTGTTTTATTTAATTCTTGTGCTAAACAAATTAAGGAGAACGTCTCCCTCTCTCTCTTGCCTTTAATAAATAAGTAGCAACCCTGCATATATAAATAAATAAATAGTGGTGTCTGACAACCTTGCGCTTAATATATAAATAAATAAATTAAATAACTAGTAACCATTCCAGAAATAAAAATTAAAATAAAGTGGTATCTGACAACTCATCTATATATAAATAAATTAAATAACTAGTATCTGGCAACCCTCCATATATAAATAAATAAATAAAATAAATAGTGGTATCTAGCAACCCTCCATATATAAATAGTGGTATCTGGCAACACCCGACCCTGCTGGTCCCCTGAACTCTCATTATGCGTCTGGCTGGGGCCAGGCGAACATCTCTATCCTTCTTAGGGTAAGGCTTACCTTCTTAGGTTAGGGTTTCCCTTTGGGGGGTGAGGACATCCCAACTTCTCCCCCAAAGACTCTCCTTCTCCTCCTTTCTCTTAGGTTAAGGTTACCCCTTTGGGGGGATGTCGTCCTCCTTTCTCCCCCGAAAGCCCCCCTTTCATTGCAACTTGGGGGATAACCCCTCCCCCTTTGCAGCATTATCTTCCATTTGCAATATCACCTTCCCAACTTGCACCATTGATCAACATTTACAACATTGTAATTGCACTCGACCCTTTTGCGCCCATACTACTCACGTGTCTGCTTTCCATTTGCTAATCTTCCTATATTCGGTTGAATACACTAAACACAAAGTAACACACAGACAGTCAATCTCATTGCTTTGTTTTTATTGTAACCATTGATGAGAAGCCCACTTTATATAAGTATGAGATTGCAAATGGAATTAAACCTTTCAATGCTTCCGACACCAGTCCTGGATACTCACTTTTCCGAGCTATCCAAAATGTACGCAGATCTTCTGACGGGAATGACAACTGCGGGGTTTTGTCAGAAGAAAATTCAATTAATTTATCGTGTAGGTTTCGCGCAAGTTCGGCGGACTCTACCACCCTTTCATCGAACGGATTAGGTATCCACTTCATAACAATTTTCCATCGTCGCGTGGAAAATAGTTCGGAAATTATTTTTGCAGTTCAAGTACACTAGATCATCATTTAGGAAGTGGCGTCGTGAATTGTTTTTATATCAAATGTGGATCGCCAGCACAAAAAAGGTCGAGATACAGCGTTCTGGGACCAAGGCCGAACATTAATTAATATAAAATAGTTTATAATTTTTACACGCGTATTAGATGTTTTTCTTTGTTTTTATAACATTTAGCAATTACTTTACTTAATATATACTTACCTATATTTTTGGTTTGAAGCATAAAAGGTCTAAGTTTAAACAAAAGAAAGTATTTTATATATTTAAAATATGTTTTACACGATTTTACAACAAATAAGCATTAAAACCTATTGAAGCTATATATTTATTTTCTATCTAAACCGATTTTCTACTGGATATATATATATATAATATATATATATATATATTAGTGGTGGACCGGATGTCAGTTTTTCAACATCTGCGAATGCGGATGCGGATATTTAGTTAATCTATCAATATAATATAGAATTATGAATATATGACATAATTTTTTCAAATTTCGTGATATCACTATTATGGCAGGCAATGCATAAGAATTAAAATTAATATTAATGTTTTCATTGATAAAAATAATAACTTTCTCAAGAGTTTCAGCCACAGAAAATTCAATGAAACAAGTTTCATTCAATTTTCTGTGTTACCAGCTATTTATATTTTTAGGTTTATATATTTGTTTTTTCATTAATAATTAATACTTTACATGAAATGTGCATGATTGGGCCTTATAAGCTACTTTATAAGCTAATTTAATTGTAAATTGCATAATTTATTAGAGGTAATATCCGCATAACATCCGCAGTCAGAAGTGCGGATGCGGATGTTAAAAATTATGCGGATGCGGATATCTGGTCCACCACTAAATATATGGTGTTCTAAAATTACCGAGTAAATTTTTATATGAACGCCATATCTTAACAAATATTATGCGATATTTAACAATTTTATTTCAAATACAGCAACAATAGGAAAAACAACAATAATTGTTTATTTTAGAGGTTCAAAGTGTTTTCCTTCAACTTCAACACATTGTTCATATCGTCCGACTACTGCTTGACAGACATATAAAAGTTTGCCAAGTAATTTTACAACAACCCGTGTGTGTATATATATATATATATATATATATATATATATATATAATATATACAGTAAACCGTGCGTCACAGAGGAAGTTTCGTTCCCGCGTCGCGTTGCAGAGCGACGTCTCGAGTACCACCATGCCATCTAGGAAACCCAGAAATTTCCTTTCAAGTGTATGTAGCCTTTGAGCGAAAATCGTTCTAGCTTGTGTTTTATGAGAAAATGCACTAATTAATCTTTCAGTAAATTGTATTACAAAAACTACAATACCTGTAGACTGATTTCAGTAAGGAGTCTAATTATACTGTTATGCAATTTACTCAAAGATTAACTGGTGCATTTTCTCATAAAACGCAAGATAAGAAGTTTTTCGTTCAAAAGATACATTTGAAGGGAATTTTTTTGGTTCACTGGATGGTGTGGTGGCAAGATGCCTTACACGGGACGTCGCTCTGCGACGCGGGAACGAAACTTCCTTTGTGTCGCACGTTTTGTATATATATATATATATATATATATATATATATATATATATATATATATATTAGGGTACTTCATAAATACAAAAGTATCAAATTGTCATGAGCTGTGTACATTTTCAGGTTTCATTTGGTCTCATAAAACACCATGTTTTGGTATCATAAAACAAGTGTTTTATGACATCAAATGAAACCAGAAAATGTATACAGCCCATAAAAATTTGACAATTTTGTATTTACGAAATACCCTAATATATATATAACCTTTGGTTAGATATACAGTATATAACCTTTTGTTAGCTTCCGCTCGAATTGTTCATTCTGACGAAGGTCAAGCTTTTCACTCCACCTTAGACCTACAGTTTAACGTGGAATCCGAACCACGCCCCATCAGCAGCCCAGCGTCTTAACCACTAGGCCACCTAGGGTACCCATTTATCTACCAACCACTTTCTTTATTGTGTGGAAGGATGAACAGCTGGGTTTTGCTGCGCGCCGGCTGCCGTCGGGTCTCGAACCCGCTGCCGATGGATTCGTAGTCAGCGACGCTAACCACTACACCACCGATATATATATATATATATATATATAAGCAAACAACCACAGGGAAAAGGAAAAAGGAACACGAAATCCGAGCGCTTTCGTGATATGTTCACATCTTCAGGGAAAAACAAGTAACAGGCAGATTTTACAAAGTAAATGAGTTAAATACACAAGTGAAAAATTCGCAGTCGGCAACTCAATTTAAAAACCATAAAACATTCTAAAGACTTTTTCAATAGATAACTTAATCTGAAGGAAGCTAAATTATTGAATATAAAAGAACTATATAGATGAAATTAGACAATTGACATGTACAGAGAACAAAAATTATTATAACAGTTATAAGAAATAGTATTTAATTAAAGCATATATATATATATATATATATATATATATATATATATATATATAACCGATGATAATAATAATGAAAATATTTACTTTAGTATTTCAGGATGCAAACTCAATACCTGAATTGTGTCTTACGCCATAACTCAATAATGAATTTTAAAGAAATATGATACTAAATTAACAATATATCATATATTAATCCAGAAAAACATGGTTTGGAATTGTCAAATACTAATTTGAAGATTTTTTCTCCTGTTAATTAGTATGAAATATCATTGAATTAATTCGAAGAAACTAAATACTTATGTAATGTTCATTTTTCATTTTTAATAATTAAGTTTACAAAGAATGGAATGGTGTGTCTTTGTTTCAAGGTTTGTTACTGAAATATAATTGGGTTTTAAAAGTTTATATACTCATTTTTTTCACATCCGCGGATGCGGATGCGGATGAGGATGTTTGATTTCAACATCCGCGGATGCGGATGCGGATGTCTACATTTTCGTTATTTTTTAGGATATATTCGAGATTTGTTGTGTTTAACGTATATAATAAGTTATTATATAGAGAGAGCTGTAGCTATAATGTAGTATAATTGATTAATTGTACAATAATAATTGCTGTACTTTTCTCTGAACATATAAAATAATATCAAGCATCTAACTAATATAGAAATCAATTAGTGAATTCGTCTGCAAATAAATTCGTTATATTTTGTTGAGTTTCAGCCACAATTAGAAACCATAATTGTGTTACCAGGATGCGGGACGTGAACCCAACTCAAATGCACCCCACCGACCTCTTTCCCCAACCTCCTCCTCCTCCACCCTTATAGAAAGAGATCTTTAATTAGCTTGATAACTATTTATATTAAGTTTAAAGTTTTATTAGGCATATTTATAAATGAGTAATTAAAATAAAGTAAACTAAGATGTTCATCGTTTAATGTTCAAACTTAATTATAGGAAGGTTATGCTTAAGGAACATTAACTTTTCTGCCTTTTCTGCTGCCAGTCTGTTTCTCTTTTCATCATATATTAATCCAGCACTGCTAAATAATCTCTCGCTTGGTACGTTTGTTGGAGGACAGGCTAAATGTTTCCTCGCAAGTTTACTCAAGTATAAATAGATATTCTGCGTATTTTTCCACTAATAGGATTGTCACACGCAGCCAGGCGTTTTTCTTGGTGATAGCTCTCGATCATTTTTACTACATCTTTTGACATCGCGTAGGTCTCGTCATAGCTGCTTGACTCAAGAAACTGAGAGACAGATTCTGTGATAGATTTGCTCGTTGAAGGTGTTGGTTCTGTCACTGAAACTTTTATTCTTTTGGTGGGTGGCGAAGCGACAGATTCAAGAGATTGAAGCTCTTCAACTGCTTTGCCAAGTGATGATTTAACTCGTTCTAATGTACTAGGTGAAAATAACTTAGCTTTGTAACGTGGATCTAAGTAGGTTGCAAGAGAGTAACTTCATACAAGAACAGCCTCTCGTCTTGTCGCTTGCATCACTTTTGCGAACAATGAACTAGTTCTATTAATATAGTAGAATTTGATAATTTCCGCTTATTAATGACGTTTTATCTCAACGGTCCACATCCGCACGACATCCGCAGTCCAAAGTGCGGATGCGGACGCGGACGCGAGAAAATGTGCGGATGTTCGCGCGGATGCGGATGTGACCTACATCACTAATATATATATATATATATATATATATATATATATATATATATATATATATTTGTATTTTTATCCCCAAACTATGTTAAACTAAAATTAAAACCGCATCGCATATTTTGTACCACAATAACGAAACCAATTAAATTTTTGTCCTCTTCAAAGGTAAACCAAACCCCAAACTTTAATAAAAAAGTTTTAAAAAATTAAAAATAAATTCCCCATCTTCATTCAACCTTCGCAGGAAAAAACAACAACAACTAAAATGCGAATTAAACGCAACTTTTTATACGATATACGCCACTAAAGGAAAACAACAAAAGGTATAAAATTGACACCTAGCAACCTTCTGGCGTTCAAAAAAAAAATAATAATAAAATCTTTTGCCTCTCTTTCACAAGAGTGGAATTCACTTGGAATTTTTAATCATCCTTTCAGTAGTATAAATATCTTTGTATGAATACTGATAGCACAGTAGTCTCTCTCAGTCCAGTGAGTGAAGAACTATATACATATTATTTCTTTAGCATCTGCTGACAACATAACAAGATGGTAAGTACAATATACAGTGTGTGTGTATATATATATATATATGGCCTCGGTGGTGTAGTGGTTAGCGTCGCTGACTACGAATCCATCGGCCCCGGGTTCGAGACCCGACGGCAGCCGGCGCGCAACAAAACCCAGCTGTTCATCTTTCCACACAATAAAGAAAGTGGTTGGTAGATAAATGGGTACCCTAGGTGGCCTAGTGGTTAAGACGCCGGGCTGCTGATGGGGCGTGGTTCGGATTCTCAATATATTTTTGTTTTTCTAAAATTCAGGTGATGCGTTCCGCGGAATATTAACCCCGTCCAGATACAAAAAATTTTATTATTATACCTAAATAAATATATACTAGATTTCAGCCCGTAAAGCGCGTCCGCTTGGCTAAAGGAAGTTTACATTTACAGTATATACAGTGGATGAATAATAATGAAAACAGAGACTCATCTCCATAAACTGCGTTTACTCTCGTAAAGAATTGACTCGTAGGTTGACTTGGAAACAAATACTTTCAGAAATTCTATCACAAACAAAACTTAGACCATTTATTTAAGTTAAATAACCTTGACAGGCCCAGTGGTGGCTTCATGTGATCCGTGTAAATGTAATGCATTGCATTAAGTTGCCCCGATGGCACACTTTTATTGACTTTTCTCTTTTTTTTTTTAAATTTTTGCACAAGTTTAATGTTTTATTTTGGGATTGTTTTCAATATTATATATATATATATATATATATATATATATATATATATATATATATATATACCCCCTTGGTAGTGTAGTGGTTAGGGTCCCTGACTATGAATCCATCGGCCTCTGGATCGAGACCCAGTGACGGCAGCCGGCGCGCAGCAAAACCCAGCTGTTCATCCTTCCACACAATAAAGAAAGTGGTTGGTAGATAAATCGGTACCCTGGGTGGCCTGGGGGTTAAGACGCTCGGCTGGTGGTGGGGCGTGGTTCGGATTCCACGTTAAACTGTAGGTCTAAGGTGGACTAAAAAGCTTGACCTTCGTCAGAATGAACAATTCGGGCGGAAGCTAACCAAAAAGTTATAAATAAAATGGGCGTATGGGCGAAATGTTCTAGGTAAAAAGATGTTCAGCTCTTAATGCTTCCACTTAAACTATGAATGCGTCGATGATTAAATAAATATATAAAAAAATATATATAGTAATATAATATATATATATATATTATATATATATAATTATATATATATATATAATGTGTGTGTGTGTGTGTGTGTGTGTGTGTGTTCCAAAATTGAAATACCTGAACCCTCGGGTCTGTCGTGAGCTACGTACGTGTCCGGGAAAAGCTGCTGAAGTGGAAACCAGTCCTAGATGTCAAACACTTGGTTTTCGAACAATTACAAAATCTGGACCTACAGTTTTATGTGGAGTCCGAACCGCTTACCCCAACGAGGGAAACTTAGAGAAGCACCTTTGATTGGTGAAGTCTGAAGTCCGGGCCGAAACTCGAACCCAATACAGATTAACAGCCAGGCGCTCTGACGGGTTCACAAGGGGAGTTAAGGAGGAGGTGGGGTTTGTTTCTGGAGCCCTTTTTTTAATGGGGGTGGGGCTTCCAGATTACGGCCAGCGAATTTTCCATTTTCCCTTCTGACATTTGTTTCCAATTCTTTACATCCATTTTTAAAATTTGGCTAACAAACTTTAATGATCATATTTAAGCCTTCGAAAGCTTGGGTTTTTCCAGCGAATAAAGTATTGACTCTAAAGAGTAAAAGCTAATATTTCATCCCCACTCCCACTCTGAAACACTGAAAATTACGGAATATTCTCAAATTTAGGACAAAATTTCATAGAAAACGATTGCACGATGATAAAAAACAAAAAAGGGGTCCGGAAGATTTCTTCATTCATGTATGAAATGGGGCCTCAAATTGAAAAATGTTTGCAAGCCGCTTATACAGTATAATATATATATATATATATATATATATATATATATATATATATATTTTATACTGTGTGTGTGTGTGTGTGTGTGTGTGTATATATATATATTTTTTTTTTTTTTTATACTGTGTGGGTGTGTATATATATATTTATTTATTTATTTATTTATTTATTTATTTTTTCCGAATATATTCTAAATTGACGACTTCCATTTTTCTTCTTTCAGAAGACGCTCGTGTTCGCCCTCGTCCTGATTGCGTGTGTGGTGTCCGCTAGTGGAAGCGGGGGCTTTGGAGGAGGAAGCAGCAGTGGCTGTAGGTACTGGTGTAAGACTACCGAGAACAAATTCTACTGCTGTGAAGGCGACAATGAACCAATTGGCCCAGTGGGTGCTAAACAGGGCCATTGTCCCCTTCTTCGCCCCGTATGCCCAGGAAGTGAAAGGTTTGGACCTCCAAAAACCTGCTCCAACGACTACTCTTGTCCAGGGCTTGAGAAATGCTGCCCAGACATCTGTCTCGAAGTTAACGTCTGTAAAGCCCCGCTGGCTGGATTTGGATACGGATCAGGATCCGGACATAACAGACCAGGACTAGGTCTAGGGTTCGGGAATAATAGACCAGGACTAGGCTAAGGATTCGGACACGGCAGACCTGGTGGATTTTTCGGTTAATAAAAGTATCTTACTTGATGGAATAGTATTTTTACCGTTTTATGACTTTAAACTGTTGCTTTTTATTTTCGATGAATTGTTATTTACTTAATTAATATAACAGAGTACTATAGTTAATTCTGAATAACAAAGGCGTAACCACAAACCAATATATGTGTGTGTGTGTGTGTGTGTGTGTGTGTGTGCGTGTGTGTGTGTATATATATTGTTTTTGTTTCATTAGCCAATGTTCAACTCGTATAAATTTGTAAGAAATAAATATATTTGATTATTATTAATAACAATAAAAGCATCTTGAATGTACGACTGGTTTTATTTGTCAATTTTCTTCAATATTAAGTTAAAGAATCGATTTCATACGTCTTTGATGGTGTCCAAAGTTCACACGACAGCCAAAAAAAAGAAGAAATTCTTAAACAATGTGCTTCAGTGAAATAACCGTTAAATATAATTATAAAATCAACAATGGTAGAATCTGAGCAGTTAATGAAGTAGTTAATATAACATGAGTCGTATTTTCTAAAATTAAAACTAACGTCGTCAAAAAAAATAAGACAAAAATCACGTCTTTCATTTTCTATCGTCTATAGGCTTATATATATATATATATATATATATATATTAATTAAAATTATGCGGATTATAAAGGTTTTCACATGAGCAAATTATTATATTATTATATTTGCATCGTGAGAAATTGATTGTAATCTAATTTCCTCCTTGAGGAAAGGCACACGCAATGAATTTCGAATCTAATTTCACTCTTAAGAAGGATTCGGAGAGTTGATTATTATACTTCAATTACTTCAGCTCTTCGGAAATATTATTAATTATAAATCCACGTATAGCGAAGCCCCTTGGCATTCATTTCGGGTGACGCTTCATTTTGAAGAAAGCCCCCTCGGAATTCTAATTGCACAGGCAAGCCCTCCGAAATTAATACCAATTTTAATTCTAACTTCAGGAAACACCCTCGAAATTATTTCCAATTATAATTTCACGTTCAGAAAAAGACATTCTGAACCGCCTCCAATTCTGATTCCACGACCAGGCAAGACCGCTCAAATTCACTCCAATTCTATCCTTAGGATGGACCCTTGATTCCAATTTCACTCTCTATCGGCAAAACTTTTATAATTGGTTAGAATTATAATCCCATGGCAGGAATTAACATTTAGTGTTTTGTAATTTTAATTCCACTCTCAGGCAAGAATGTGTGTGTGTGTGTTTGTGTGTGTGTGTGTGTGTGTGTGTGTGTGTGTGTGTGTGTATACTACTGTGCAAAAATCTTAGGCAGGTCTGAAAAAATCTTGTATTGATAAATTTTCTCAATTTCAAAGGTTAAAATACGCGTGTTAGCTTCAAGGTTTATCATTTATTAGAGAACCATCACCAGAAGTACTGAAAAATTATGTCCAATTGTCGAAAGTCAGTATTTTGTATCACCGCCCTTTTCCCGCAAAACTGCTGCGATTTGATTTGGAATGCTATCTTGGAGTTTTTGTAAGAAATCCGCTGGAATGCTGTTCCACGCATCTAAAAGGACCTGCCATAGCTCTTCTCTCGATTTTGGCCTTTTCTCGCTTCTTTCTGTCTAAATAATCCCAAACAGCCTCAATAATATTTAAATCAGGGCTCTGGGGAGGCCACTCCATCAGTTGCGAGTCTCCACGTTCTTTTTTATTCTCCAAATAGGTTTTGACTACGTTGGCAGTATCCTTAGGGTCATTGTCGTGCTGAAAAATAAAATTTTGCCCAATTATTCTCCGACCTGATGGCGCAGCATGATGAATTAGGATATGTCCGTATCTTTCTGCATTTAGTATTCCATCAATTTTGATAAGATCCCCAACACCATTTATTGAAATGCAGCCCCAAACTTGGATAGATCCTCCACCATGCTTAGTTGTTGGCTGCAAACGCATTTCCTTGAATTATTCTCCGTTTCTTCTTCTCACATACTCTCTTCTCTTTGTGCCAAAAATTTCAAATTTTGACTCGTCACTCCAGAGGACCCTTTTCCACTGGTCACCATTCCCATTCTCGTGTTTTGAGCATATTTGAGCTTCTTTGACTCGTTTCCTTTCCTGAGAAATGGCTTTTTGATTGCCGCTCGACCATTAAGACCATTTCTGATGAGTGATCTCCTCACGATGGATGAGTGGACACGTAATCGTGAGGTCTGGGCTAGTTCTGCCGAAAGTTCCGCACTGGATTTTCGTCTATTTCTGAGAGATGTTAGCTTAAGGTGCCTCTCATCGTGTTTAGAAAGTTTTCTTTGGCCTTCCACTGCGTTTCGATCTTCAACTTTGTCTGTTTCGCGCTGTTTCTTCAAAATTGCTCGAATACCACATCTTGATACCCCAGTTTGTCGCGATATTTCTGATTGAGATTGACCCTGCTCATGCAACAATACCACCCGGTAAGCCAATGCTTAACCAACGTAAAATTTTATGCCTTTATCTGGAAAATAATAATCGTTTTCTTCGTTAAACTGCCTAATAACAGAAATTATTCACAATGACTATACATCATAATTTATATTTATAATAAAACAACACTAACATGCTGAAATATTCAACATAATTATTAAAAAAAAAGAAAAAACCGCAACTGTACAAGGGTGCCTAAGATTTTTGCACAGTACTGTGTGTGTGTATAAAATAATAGATACATAGATAGATAGATAGATAGATAGATAGATAGTGTGTGTGTGTGTGTGTGTGTGTGTGTGTGTGTGTGTTTCATTTTTGGGGGGGGGGGGGAGGAAGCTTTTGGATCATATCACTTTAACATATTGCTTCCCAAAAATAGACATTACACAACCAATTACAGTTACATTACAGTAGTTTATAATATTTAGAGATTAGCTAGTCGAGAAAATGTAAATTTCTGGACAACTTAACTTATTATGCTTTGCCATTTTTTGTGAATGTAAAATATTTGGATCACCCGAAGATCAGGGCCCCCAACCTTCTTTAGTTAGCCTTAGAAGGCTAACTAACGAAAATATCACGACCTAACCTAACCAATCGTTAGGTCAACTGTACGCCCTTGACGAATGGTTAGGTTAGGTCGTGATATTTTCGTTAGTTAGCCTAGATTACCAACCTCTTTCTAACCAACCAACCTTTCTCTTTTTAACATATTGCTTCCCAGTGTTAATCACTTTAACATATTGCTTCTCAGGAGGGATCACTTTAACATACTGCTTCCCGAATGCTTTGGGAAGCAATATGTTAAAGTGATTGCTAAATGGTATAAAAACAAAGAAAAATATCTCGCAGCGTGTAAAAATTCTAAAAAGTTTTTTTAGAACTTAATGTTCGGCCTAGGACCAACAGCACTCTTCAGAACCTTATTTTTGTGCTGAAGACCCCCGACCCCCTTCGGATATAAAAAATTTGCGACCCCACTGCCCTGAATGATGATATAGCGTACTTGAACTGCAAAAATAATTTCCGAGCTATTTTTCACGCGACGATGGAAAATTGTTACGAAGTGAAAACTTAATCCGTTTGATGAAAGGGTGGTAGAGTCCGCCGAACTTGCGCGAAACCTACACGATAAATTAAATGAATTTTCTTCTGACAAAACCCCGCAGTTATCATTCCCGTCGAAAGATTTGCGTACATTTTGGATAGCTCGGAAAAGTGAGTATCCAGGACTAGTGTCGGAAGCATTGAAAGATTTAATCCCATTTGCAATCTCATATTTATGCAAATTGGACTTCTCATCAATGACTGCAATGAAAACAAAGCAATGAGATTGACTGTCTATGTGTTACTCTGTTTAGTCTATTCAACCGAATATAAGATTAACAAATGCAAAGCAGACACGGGTAATCTCACTGAAAGACAGTGACTAAGTTTCATATGGAGATTACGACTAACAAAAACAAACAAAAAACAAACAAAACATCTTTATTGCGGATCATTCATAATCCATATCCACTTAACCTAACATACAAGTACAATCTTACGTGTTATACGCTGAACTTAATACAAAAAATAAGGCCAACATAGCCACTTAACCTAATATACTGGCATACTGTTTGATTAATTAATTACACTAATCAACAGCCAAAATGTATCTTCGATGAAACCATCATTTCTTTAGTAATTCGACGTCGCTGAATCCGAAAATGACCTTCATTTTGCATGATTGGTTCGCGTTTAGAAGATACACGGGTGCCCTGTTTTCATTATTTCCCAATTGAAATGAATATATCATTGAAGCATAACATATGGCAACACTGTAGAATGTGCTCGTTTGGCAACCTCGTTGTCTGGCGCCATCTTGAGTACATCGTAAATCCCTTTAGCTCAGTTCTAGAGTGACGCTTGTTGTGGTGACACGTTATTTCACATTTTGACATAGTGCTTTTGTAGTGTTTCCTCGTAATTTGCACCTGTGGTTAGTTCATGACATATAGAGTGTAGTGCGTGTTAAAGCGTAATCTTGCGATCAGTTTCTCATTGACGTTATAAGCAAAATGCCACGTAAATGCGTTAATGACTCAAATAACTTTTGCTATATTTGCGGCAAAGTAACATTAAAATCGCAAAAGAAGACGTTAACACCTGCCATCAAGAAAGCGTACCACCTTTATTTTAAGTGCAAATTAGGAGATCAGGACAAAACGTGGGCGCCGCATATATGCTGCATTACATGTGCAACTACATTACTTGAGTGGTACAATGGGAAACCGAGGTCAATGGGCTTCGGCATCCCCGTCGTGTGGAGGGAACAAAGTAACCACGTGGATGACTGTTTATTCTGCATGGTTCCGCCATTACGTGGAATTAGTAAGAAGAAAAAATGGACCCTCAAGTATCCTAATGTTCCATCCGCCATTCGACCTGTGCCCCATAACGAAGACATACCTGTGCCCAATCCTCCTACCTCCTCAGACACCCTCGATTTGGATGACGAAGAGCATCCTGTAATGAAGACATTGCACATCCCACAACATCACAAGATACCGACTTTGCGCCCAGTGAACTGTCTACAGAACCGCATAAAATCACCCAACACGAACTGAATGACCTCATCAGAGATTTGGACTTACCGAAGTCTAAGGCAGAATTGCTCGCCTCACGCCTTCAACAGTGGCATCTTCTTCATGATGATGTCCAAATATCCATGTACCGCACTAGGCAATCCACGTTGGAGACTTTCTTCATCAAACATGGTGACTTCGTGGTGTGTACAGATGTTGTTGGTTTAATGAATGCTCTAAATATAACATACAGAGATGACGAATGGAGGTTGTTCATTGATGCCTCTAAGCTAAGCCTTAAGGCTGTACTACTTCATAACAAAAACGAAAAAGCTGCCATTCCAATTGGATATTCTGTCCACATGAAGGAGACATATGAAAATATGCAATATCTGCTTCACCACATAAACTACAACGCTCACAAATGGAGCATATGTGGTGATTTGAAAGTGGTCGGCATGTTACTTGGTCTCCAGCAGGGTTACACGAAGTACTGCTGCTTCCTTTGCGAGTGGGACAGCCGTGCTAGGTCACAGCATTATGAAAGGAAGGAATGGCCTCTAAGATAACGTTTAGTGCCAGGTGTGAAAAACGTTTCGTGCGAGCCATTAGTAGAGCCAAGCAAAATACTTCTACCACCGTTACATATTAAGTTAGGGCTTATGAAAAATTTTGTGAAGGCACTCAATAAGGATGGAAAGGCATTTAAGTATCTTTTCCAGAAGTTCCCTCGACTCAGTGAGGCAAAAATCAAGGAAGGCATATTTGTTGGTCCTCATATACGAAATCTGATGAAAGATGAACATTTCGAGACACTTTTGGAGGGCGCTTTAAAAGAAGCTTGGGTCTCGTTCAAGTCAGTGTCGCAAAATTTCCTTGGAAACAACAGAGCTCCAAATGCAGATGAATTGGTGGATAATATGTTGAAGGCGTACCAAAGAATGGGATGTAACATGTCTCTAAAAATTCATTTCCTCCATTACCATTTCGACTTTTTCCCGGCAAACCTTGGTGAAGTAAGTGACGAACATGGGGAACGTTTTCATCAGCAGATTTCAGCTCTTGAGAAACGTTACCAGGGCAAGTGAAATTCATCTATGCTGGCTGATTTCTGCTGGTCAGTAATAAGAGACACTACACAGTCAGAGTACAAGAGACAGGCCAAGAGGAAACGACATTGAAGTGAGTGTGCTCCTTAAAATACATATATGTTGTGGGATAAATTTTTACCAGTACTTACACAATAATTACCATGATATCTTAAAAACGCGAACTAATTAAACAATTTCACTATCATTTTCAAATTCAGCATGCAAAAATACATAAGAATCGGCTACTTTCATTAAAGATACAAAAAATTCCTTAAAATTTGTTGCCTAGTGAATTATCTGACAATTTTATGTATATTGTTATTACACGAGACATCATTAACTAAAAAAGATCATTTCTATACATAAGAGAAAATAATTGTAGCTTTAATGAAAAAAATCAGAGAAATTATGAAAATAAAAAAAAAAGAGTTTAATAAAAATGCTGATGAATTATGGGAAGCCGAGTTCGGATATGATTTTGTGGAAACTATATTTTAAGTTATTAATTATACAACAACCAAAACATCTTTGTTGCGGATCATTCACAATCCATAGCCACTTAACCTAATAGACAAGTACAATCTTACGTATTATACATTGAACGTAATACAAGAATAAGGCCAACCTAGCCACTTAACCTAACATACAAGTACAAAAATAAGGCCAGCATAACCATTTAACCCAACATACAAATACAAACTTATTATAACACAACTTAATATGCATATATAATCTTTGCTACATTACAAAAATAAGGTATTGTAACCCAGCAGTTGTCTGAACCAAGACTGCCATAGTATAGGTGAGAGGTACACAGTAGTAGTATAGCCGAAAAAGGTTAGAGTGCAGGAATGTTGCAAGTGATTACGTAATGTTGCAAAGGGGGTGGGGGTGTTGCAAAAAAATTAAAAAATTTAAAAAAAAGAAAACAATTACCCCAAAGGGCCCTTTGTTGCCAACCGGGGTTGCAATGGGCATGCAACTTGGGGGCGGAGTTCTCCCCCAAGCTATTCGCCCCAAAGGGCCAGAAAGGAGAGAAAGGAGGAGAGGTGCTCACCTGGCAGGAGCCAAGTGCATATTAAGACTTCAGCCGAGTAGGCGTTGTTTTATAGGCTCCTAATCAGCCAGTTGGCTTAGAAGGCGTAAATGGCTTGAGTTGCCAGATAGCGCCACGTATTCGCTATATATTTAATTCTAATCGAAGACTGAGTTGCCAGATACCACTTTTTAGCGATACCATTGTATACATTATTATAGACTCCTAATCATCCAGTTGGCTTAGAAGACGTAATTGGCTTGAGTTGCCAGATACCACTTTTTAGCATTATTATTGCCAGATACCACTTTTTAGCGATACCATTGTATACATTATTATAGACTCCTAATCAGCCAGTTGGCTTAGAAGACGTAAATGGCTTGAGTTGCCAGAAGGCGTAACAATTAGAATTAAGTAAAACAACATTGCATCATTCTTTTTATTATAAATATATAGAAAATAAATATACATTTCAATAATAATTGAGGAATATGCATATAATCATAACAGTACAGGAAATATATACACACAATTATGGAGATATATATATAAAATAAATATACATTTCAAATAGAAATAAATATACATTTCAATAATAATAGAAATATGCATATAATCATAACAGTACAGGAGAAATATCACGCAAAATATATAAATACATTTCAATAATAATAGAAATATGTATATAATCATAACAGTACAGGAGAAATATCACGCAAAATATATAAATACATTTCACTTTTTTTTCAAAATATTAAACTCGCATTTAATCGAGTTTACAATTACATCATTATTGCTCTGCATTACGCAGTATATGCGGCTTAATAATATTTCACCGCTTAAAGTATAGGGAAACCTGTATTCGATATGAAGGGCTTTCATATCGTTCAGTACTATTTTTGTTCCCACTTTACAACCGGTTGGTAAATCATCTTTAAATACGTCTAGAATACAATCAAAAGCACGCACAAAGAGTTCATCGTTAGCTACATTATTAAACACAAGTTTATAAACACGCTTTTCCAATCGAGGGTTTATTTCTACCGACTCGAGCTTTTCAATCGTGAACTCACTCAACATAGCGGCAATTGAAATAATCTTCTAAATCGTTACGACAACTGCGCGTTATATAAAGAAATAGTTCTTCAGGGTGAACGGTGTAGGTGAGCTCAGCCTTGTACCGATCAATTGCTTTGTACCAAAGTTCATGGTATTTCAAAGAGTCTAAACTTTTTAAATAAACGTCCAGCACTAGACCATTCTCACCAGCCCTACACTCGGTAAACCCATCGAGCAGAGCGGTGTATGCGTATTCAAGTACTGTATCAAAATAAAGCATATCCGTAACACGCGCGTCTAATATAGGTTTCAGCTTGCGGAATCCGACGATTTCAAACATTCTGTCGAGGATGAAACGGTTTCGCGTAGGAACAAGAGCGTTATTATCAGAAGCATTCTTCCACATCAGCCGTATATCAATGCACGGCCGATCGTTATTTATACACAACGTACATACAACGGCGTATGAGGGTGCGTCACTAATCTGCTCTCTTCTTGTACCTACGTTAGCAGGTATTTTATAACGATCTTCACTCCACTTCTCAACTATCACGAAGATTCTATTCATCTCCTCGACACTTAAATAAACCCGTTTGTTTGTTTGTCTACATTCCGTTTCCAGTACATAGCTAACGGTACCGGATTTACGCCTGAACACGCGCAACGATTTCGTCACGGACACATCGTACGAGGCGTTGAGAATGCTGCTCAAAGGAAGTTCCATCGTATTCGAGGAGCGCACGTCCACTCGGCTCAAGCTCTGAGATATCTATGAGCCGTGTGAGGCACGCAGGTAGGCAGGAACGGTTCGACGGGCGGCTGACTCGATGATACGTGAATGGGGTTGTTCGTATGATCCGCGAGTCGTACCGAATTGTTGTACATATTTGTTTTTCCGGTACAAGAATTAATTTCATCACTACCAGCCTACGCACCAGACAGTTTACCTCAGGATAAGAACTAGGCACATTTTATGTTTTACTAAACATCTTCACACTCCGGCGCACTATTTGAGAGGAACATATGCTCATATTTTTCCTTTCTGCCCATCAAACGATACTCGTCTCTAAAGTCTGTTAAAAACTCACGCAGGGAACTAGCCACAACCTCACTACGAACCTCATCATGATATACATTAATATAGTGATAAAAATACTTAAGATTGTCCATGATCACGAGATTCACATTTTCAGTCGTCGGGTATGAGTAATCGACATGGTGTAGCATGACGTAATACCGCTTGTCACACCACCCATACGCAATACTCATTATCCATACCTGCTGCTTCTCTTCTGCACGCGTTGTTTCTTTTACTTCACGGTATATGTGAGACTTTATAAAGTTTAGCTCTGCAGCATACTTCAGCACATCGTCTGTGCAACGAAAGCCTTCAACGGTCTCACCAGAACATCCGTAGAGTATTTGTACATCTTGGAACTTCGCACAATCCAATGTGTTTTTAAAAGAGACATAGGAGGGAGGAATAGGAAGTTTTTCGGTATCCACCACATCCTGACACTTTGCTGAATACCATTTCATAAACGTCGTACAAGCAATATTAAAGGTAGCCATTTGAATACACGTCTGATCTGAATACACGTCTGATCTCTCGGGCTTACTGCAGTCGACTGACCACGCAGGGACTCCCAGATAGTAGCATGACTCACGGTCTTACAGTGGGCGGAGCTTAGAACTTTCACCTGCGCACACACACACACAAAGGAGAAAGTGAAACGCTAAATGAAACATGGTTTATTTAATAAACGAGATATCCAAGTTATATATATATATATATACTTACAAATACGATTTAATAAACGAGACATTCAAGTTATACATATATTTACAAATACGTGTAATAAATCAATAGATACGATTATATACAAGACAAATACGTGTGAGTTAACAATAGAAGCATCATACGTTATGGTATCCAAAGGGTACGGTATCATAGGCACCAGGTAACTGATAACGTTTCCTATAGGTGTTACGGCACACCTTCGTACCCCTAAGTTCCTTCACGCCCCCCAGCTTCTGCGCCCGAAAACTGTGGGTGCCTACAATTAGTTGGGGAGTTTGTTCGCCCTCATCATCGTCCAAACATACTAGATCCTTCAACGATTCAAAGTTAACAACCCGCCGATTCGCATGGTTGAGCGTAATGCCCTTTGCCTTCACGATATATTTCATTTCCTCCCCCACCCTGACCCGTACCCCATACGTTTTAGGTCCTGTTGAGACAAAAGAGTCGGCGTATGCGTTGTCCCCATACTCATCTTTGATCTCATCAGTGAGTTCGCCGAGGAACTCCCCAATAGTGGGCATGTATTCACCCTCCCTCTCTGTGAATATCACGCTATCTGTATCGGCATACAATACTCTCCGCCCAAGAGAATGCAATAGACCACAAAGTTTTATACGGGCATAGGCTGTTGTGAAGCTGGCCACAGGTATGTTTGTAACCCTTGAGGTATCTGTGGCAAATTCAGTGTTGTTGTACTTTATTATGTAAGTATTACCTACATTCACGATCTCCATGATCTCTTTATCGGGAGCATTGGCATAATCCCAGACATCGCTATAACTTTGTGCCAAATGAATGCTCCCTCTACCGGTATTCTGCGCAAATTTTCCCCATAGACTGTTTAGACACAACTTTGCACTAAAGCGCTTGCCAGTATTCTTTACAATTTGGACACGATCAAGTTGTATACCTTCGCGGTCGCGGTAACGTTAAATATAGGCAGACTTTTCATCTTCGGTATCAACTCCTCGCGGATACCCTGATGCCTCAACCTTATCCTTCAAAAAGGCGTTTATATATGGTGTGAAATGGTTGGGTAGCTTCTGAAACCTCCACACCTCATGTATCTTCAGTATTCTATAACCATGGCGTACGGCTAGGGCCAGCTCAGGACTTGTATATACGCCTCTGATCTTACGCTGGTGGGGTATATGGTTACAATCGCCGTTATCCTCTTCCGCGCACTTCACGCACAGGGGAAACATGAGCTTGTCGTCGATAACGACAGGTAAGATCGGAATCCATAAATTGCGTGGGGGGAGTACGTCTACGAAAGAGAGCCCAAAGTAACGATCATTCAAATTTTTTGAAAATTCATTGATGGAGGGTAGGCTAGGTCCCACCAGTTTCTCAGGAGCGCCCACGGGGTACGGATTGCTCTTCATCACGTATGGGTATAAAGAACAGAAATCGTAGTAATGGAGCTTCACGCCCTCCGTAGGTGGAAAGTATAGTCTGAAAGGATTTATACGTCCTCCAAACAAGCTATCACCACATTTGAGAGGATCCAGTACCATTGAACGCTTGATCGTGTTTATTTCCTCACGGTACACCTCGTCTGTCTCCATCCGTGCATCATATTCATGCTCCCACAAGACTTTGTGAGTGAACTGTGATCCTATAAGTTGATCGCGGGGGCGGATCGATGCAAGACAGTCGGCAGGAGACCTACCGTGGATATCTCCAGCGATTCCGCACTCAGGACGGGGGCATCCATGCCACCAGCAACCGTTAAAGGAGTACACAGTCTTCACACCAGTGACACGGTTTTCACTTAACCCATCAACCCAAAAAACACGTCCATTAATCTTAATGGGTACTTCACCCGTGTTGCGGGCGTGCTTTATGTATACACCTGTCTGTTGCTGTAGGTGTATGAGCCAGTAAATAGCCTTGTGTCCGTAACTGCGGGGGTTGTTTCGGTGAATAATGGCTAAGGTGTCTTTAGGCATGAAGTTATTCTTGAACACCGTAAAACATAATGATGCGATGGTGGTTGCGACTTGCAGCGGATCGCATTTGAAACGGGCTATGTACATCCTTCTAAAGGCCTGGAAACATACTCTAAGCACGCGCACATCGTTCACGCAATAACGCTCACATTCATCAGCTATATTATAAGGGTTATTTTCATTAAAACTGTTGTAGTATCGATCAAAGTCTTCACGTTCATCCATACAGTCAAAATAATGTTTGGGCGGTGGTGGGCCTACGTAGTTTAAAGTCTCGCTGGTGAGGAAAGTGTATGGGAAGTATCCTTTGGAAACTTCAGCTGCTACTCCCATCACCTTGGGTAGCTTTGCTAATTTACAAGGTGTGAATAATAAAGTATCTTTAAATTGTACATTGCCTCTTATCTGCATCCGTATTAATTTGTTGCCTCTTTTCAATGGATCACCTGTAAATATCTCAGAGGATTCGTGTTCAAGCAACTCCTTATAAAGGAACTGCGTGTCAAACTTTGCCCGTTATGGGCGAGAATATACACAGTCATTTTTTTGAACTTGTCGGCTAACTTGACAATATAGGACACAAATAGTTTCAGAGGACTATCGCGGACATTCGTTCTAAAAACGTTTGTCCGTTTACCACATTTGGGGCACTCGTCACATTCGATACCCATACACTCATCACAGATGGTCTGGCTCACAAGTAAATGTGGAATTACCTCTTTGGTTTCAGCGTTCGTATATGTTTCTATATCGTAGTACACAGTTATACAAGGGTTATTTTTAGGCTTAGCATCTTTCATATAACATACATGCTTTACTCCATCCGCCTTATATTCCTCCTGGCATGTAGGACAGTGAATTACGTCACACTTGTGCTTAAATTTTCCCCAATTATCCATTGTGTGAAACATACCACATTCACAGATTCTCATTTTCCTGCACGTGCCAATTGATTTATGGAAATCAAAACAGCTATTATTGAAAAATGTGCGTCTACACACATCACAGTCTCTCCTCAGCGTCAACTACACGGCTTTCACATTTGGTGCTTTTACACTGCTCACATACCATGTGACATTCTTTACAATGTTGCACAATATCATCCGCAAACTCGAGGCACAAATCATGATGTCTCCCATATTTTCGACTTTTGTCATAACTCGCGTAAAGCCACCTTATATTACGGATGGGGAGATACGTTGTCCCTGACAATCCTAAAATAAGTAGGGGTCTTGTACGATCTCTCACACAGCTTTTAAAAACATACACAGTCCTACGACGATCATCCAGCCCAAATACAACTATGCGGACATTCATTTCCTCGGATGGGTGGTGTGACAAGCGGTATTACGTCATGCTACACCATGTCGATTACTCATACCCGACGACTGAAAATGTGAATCTCGTGATCATGGACAATCTTAAGTATTTTTATCACTATATTAATGTATATCATGATGAGGTTCGTAGTGAGGTTGTGGCTAGTTCCCTGCGTGAGTTTTTAACAGACTTTAGAGACGAGTATCGTTTGATGGGCAGAAAGGAAAAATATGAGCATATGTTCCTCTCAAATAGTGCGCCGGAGTGTGAAGATGTTTAGTAAAACATAAAATGTGCCTAGTTCTTATCCTGAGGTAAACTGTCTGGTGCGTAGGCTGGTAGTGATGAAATTAATTCTTGTACCGGAAAAACAAATATGTACAACAATTCGGTACGACTCGCGGATCATACGAACAACCCCATTCACGTATCATCGAGTCAGCCGCCCGTCGAACCGTTCCTGCCTACCTGCGTGCTTCACACGGCTCATAGATATCTCAGAGCTTGAGCCGAGTGGACGTGCGCTCCTCGAATACGATGGAACTTCCTTTGAGCAGCATTCTCAACGCCTCGTACGATGTGTCCGTGACGAAATCGTTGCGCGTGTTCAGGCGTAAATCCGGTACCGTTAGCTATGTACTGGAAACGGAATGTAGACAAACAAACAAACGGGTTTATTTAAGTGTCGAGGAGATGAATAGAATCTTCGTGATAGTTGAGAAGTGGAGTGAAGATCGTTATAAAATACCTGCTAACGTAGGTACAAGAAGAGAGCAGATTAGTGACGCACCCTCATACGCCGTTGTATGTACGTTGTGTATAAATAACGATCGGCCGTGCATTGATATACGGCTGATGTGGAAGAATGCTTCTGATAATAACGCTCTTGTTCCTACGCGAAACAGTTTCATCCTCGACAGAATGTTTGAAATCGTCGGATTCCGCAAGCTGAAACCTATATTAGACGCGCGTGTTACGGATATGCTTTATTTTGATACAGTACTTTAATACGCATACACCGCTCTGCTCGATGGGTTTACCGAGTGTAGGGCTGGTGAGAATGGTCTAGTGCTGGACGTTTATTTAAAAAGTTTAGACTCTTTGAAATACCATGAACTTTGGTACAAAGCAATTGATCGGTACAAGGCTGAGCTCACCTACACCGTTCACCCTGAAGAACTATTTCTTCATATAACGCGCAGTTGTCGTAACGATTTAGAAGATTATTTCAATTGCCGCTATGTTGAGTGAGTTCACGATTGAAAAGCTCGAGTCGGTAGAAATAAACCCTCGATTGGAAAAGCGTGTTTATAAACTTGTGTTTAATAATGTAGCTAACGATGAACTCTTTGTGCGTGCTTTTGATTGTATTCTAGACGTATTTAAAGATGATTTACCAACCGGTTGTAAAGTGGGAACAAAAATAGTACTGAACGATATGAAAGCCCTTCATATCGAATACAGGTTTCCCTATACTTTAAGCGGTGAAATATTATTAAGCCGTATATACTGCGTAATGCAGAGCAATAATGATGTAATTGTAAACTCGATTAAATGCGAGTTTAATATTTTGAAAAAAAAGTGAAATGTATTTATATATTTTGCGTGATATTTCTCCTGTACTGTTATGATTATATACATATTTCTATTATTATTGAAATGTATTTATATATTTTGCGTGATATTTCTCCTGTACTGTTATGATTATATGCATATTTCTATTATTATTAAAATGTATATTTATTTCTATTTGAAATGTATATTTATTTTATATATATATATCTCCATAATTGTGTGTATATATTTCCTGTACTGTTATGATTATATGCATATTCCTCAATTATTATTGAAATGTATATTTATTTTCTATATATTTATAATAAAAAGAATGATGCAATGTTGTTTTACTTAATTCTAATTGTTACGCCTTCTGGCAACTCAAGCCATTTACGTCTTCTAAGCCAACTGGCTGATTAGGAGTCTATAATAATGTATACAATGGTATCGCTAAAAAGTGGTATCTGGCAATAATAATGCTAAAAAGTGGTATCTGGCAACTCAAGCCAATTACGTCTTCTAAGCCAACTGGATGATTAGGAGTCTATAATAATGTATACAATGGTATCGCTAAAAAGTGGTATCTGGCAACTCAGTCTTCGATTAGAATTAAATATATAGCGAATACGTGGCGCTATCTGGCAACTCAAGCCATTTACGCCTTCTAAGCCAACTGGCTGATTAGGAGCCTATAAAACAACGCCTACTCGGCTGAAGTCTTAATATGCACTTGGCTCCTGCCAGGTGAGCACCTCTCCTCCTTTCTCTCCTTTCTGGCCCTTTGGGGGGAATAGCTTGGGGGAGAACTACGCCCCCAAGTTGCATGCCCCTTGCAACCCCGGTTGGCAACAAAGGGCCCTTTGGGGTAATTTTTTTTTTTAATTTTTTTTTAATTTTTTGCAACACCCCACCCCCCTTTGCAACATTACGTAATCACTTGCAACATTCCTGCACTCTAACCTTTTTCGGCTATACTACTCACAGTATCTGAAGACAGGACATTGCACAATAACACATTAGAGCTGTTTTGGACCCTCGTAATGAAATTATATACAGAGTGTCCCATAAGTCCGGCATCATAGGAGAAATTCATATTTTTATATTTCTACAAACCATAATTCATATTTTTCTTATGCTCGGGATGCCAATTTCCCGTCCATCATTCTGTTCAGTGACGAGGCTGTTTTTTATGGAAATGGTGAGGTAAATCGACAGAACACCCGCTACTGGTCTCAAAACAACCCTCACTGGTATACCTCTTCAAAGGAACAAGGTGCATCTCGGGTGATGGTATGGTGTGGCATTTGGAAGGATCGCATCATAGGCCCCTCTTTTTCGATGAACATGTCACTGGAGGCACCTACCTACGTATGCTCAACGAAGAAGCATTTCCCAGTGTCTTGAAAGAAGAAGGAAATTTCCCAACATGGTTCCAGCAAGACAGCGCTCCTGCACATTACAGCACCTAAGTAAGGGAATACCTGTACCAACAATTTCCTGGTCATTGGATAGGACGTCGAGGGCCTGTGAAATGGCCAGCTAGAGAAGCCCGGATCTCACGCCACTAGATTTTTATCTCTGGGGCCAGTTGAAAGCGCTGGTATACGCAGAGAAAATTAGGAGTGTTGAACATTTGCGGCAGTGCATTATTGGGGCATGTAACACCATTACTCCTGACATCATTCACCGTGTGCTTGCTGACTGGGTATCACGTCTGAATTTGTGTACTGAAAACAATGGTGGACATACTGAGCACGTTCTGTAAATAAAAGCGTTTGTTTTGCCTTTTTTTATTATTTTTCATATGATGCCGGACTTATGGGACACCCTGTATATTCTTCCGAATTAACATTTGGCTGGTAGGTAGGTTACGCGTAGTAAACATAAAACTAGCACTGCACCATTTTGGTTCCCCACATAGCATACGAAAAATATTATTATAAGCAACAGAGAGTTTATTCATAGCAGTTTCTGTATAGTTCCACCACAGATGGGATGTATACAATGCAGTACAGTAAGTTCTAAAAAGATAAGTTTTAACTGATTCTAACCAGGGTTGTGGAGTCGGTCTAAAATTTTCCGACTCCGACTCCGACTCCACACATTGTAAAAATTCGACTCCGACTCCGACTCCACACATTGTAAAAAATCTAAAAATCCGACTCCGACTCCTCACATTTTAAATATACGACTCCGACTCCTCTAGTGTTTCACTCTATAATTATCATAATAATAAGACATTTCATCACCACCACATGAATCGTCAGGTTACTTTCTAGGATAAGGGAACATTCAAATATTAAGAAGGATATTGACTTGTAGATATTATCATATTAAGGGATTTTTATTTTTTCCAATAATATATATATATATATATATATATATATATATATAAATGAAAAAGATTCTCTTAAACATAATTAAGGTCTAACCAGTAGTAGTCCTACTTAAAATTGAATAACCCTTCTTAACCTAGTGGCTATAACCAGGGTTGTGGAGTCGGTCCAAAATTTTCCGACTCCGACTCCGACTCCACACATTGTAAAAATTCGACTCCGACTCCGACTCCGCCCTGAAACGTGCGACTCCACGACTCCGACTCCGACTCCACAACCCTGATTCTAACACACCAAATTTCCTTACTAGCATGTTACCCTGTACATACAGCTTTTTATGTTGCCTCTCAACATCGAGTTCATCTCGCAGCTCGTGAGTAATTACATGACCTAAGTATTTACGTGTGTCTTTGGCAAGTATTGTCTGACCATTCATTTCAAAAGATCCACATGACACATGTTTCAGTAGATTATAGGTGATGTCATTTTCTATATCATATTGTTCACATATCTCTAATAGTACTCTCAGCCCATGGGGAGAGGGTGACAGAAGAACAAAGTCATCAGCATACATTAAATGATTAATTTTTTTCCTTTCCAATGACACAGCCAGTACGTGCAGTTTTTAGTTCATTGGTAAGGTCATCCATGTATATACAGAAAAGATAGGGTGATAATATACCTCCTTGCCTAATACCATTAGTTACCTTAAAACCTGGTAATACATGGTAATACATGGTCTGCTCTGTATACCAAAATGCAAGTACCCTAAGTATATATTTAGGTACCCCTCGACATAAGAGTTTCTTGAAACGTTTGTGATGATTAACTCTATCAAATGCTTTTGATGCATCCAAAAAACAGGAATATACATTGCTACTTGACATCTTGTACTTTAGGACGGCTTCCTTTAGCATATAAATACACATGTCAGTACCATGTTTCACTCTAAAGCCAAACTGATTGTCATAAGTCTGCAAGTAAGTACTTATCCTTTTATAAATGACATATTCTAACACCTTAGAAAGTATACTGGCAAGTGCTATTGGCCTACACTTATTCTTATCACAGATACCAGCACCCTTATTTTTAACAACCGGCAACAATACAACTAACAAAATGGATTGTGGCAAGTACCCATGTATCATACAGTTTGTGAAACACATTGCAAGCATAGGTATTATACGAGGGCTACAACATTTTAAATGTTCTGCTTGTATGCCATCTAGGCCACAACTTTTGTTATCATCTAACTTATGAATAGCCTGCCAGATTTCTGAGTCATTAATTAGTAGCTCCTCAGACCGTTCTATCAGGTCATCCCATAAGTAATGTCGTTTTTTACGATAGATTAAGTTTAAACTAGTCCTACTCAGTTTAAGCATAAATTTTCCGAAGGCTATATCTAAGAGGAGATCTATTGTGTCTCGCTACATACTTTACAGACCTTGACCAGTGAAGACGTGTGTTTTGCTTTATGTGAACCCCTCATAAACATGGCGGTATCAGAAGAGTATATCAGGCATATAATGCTTTACGAGTTCAAAAAAGGGAATAGTGCTACTGAAGGAACGCGAAACATTCAGGACGTTTATGGCAACTCTGTTCTGCATGTGAGGAAATGTCAAAGATGGTTTCAAAAGTTTAGGAATGGTGACTGCTGTTTGACAGATGCAGCACGCTCTGGACGCCCTGCTGAGTTTGATGATGACCTGCTGTTAGCCGCACTTGAAGAAGACTGTTCAACAACTGTCGAAGAATTGGCCCAGAAACTCAATTCATCCCCGTCCACCATCCATCGACATTTGCAACAACTCGGGAAAGTGCCTAAGTTAGGAAAATGGGTGCCACATGAATTGTCAGTCGACAATCTGAGGGTGCGGGTAAACATTAGCACAGCTCTTCATTCCCGTGAACTCCAAGATCCGTTTTTGCACCTTTTAGTGACTGGTGATGAAAAGTGGATACTGTACCAGAATGTTAAGCGCCGTCGACAGTGGGTTTGTGCCGGAGAACCAGCGACACCACAGCCAAAACCAAATCTTCACCCTCGGAAGGTGTTACTTAGTGTTTGGTGGGATAAAGGTAGTGTAATACACTTTGAAATCTTACCACACAGCCAAACAATCACCGCTCAAGTCTACTGTCAACAACTGGATCGATTGAACACTGCACTAAAAGAAAAGAGACCTTCTTTGGTTAATCGGAAAGGAATCGTGTTCCACCACGACAACGCACGTCCTCATACCGCTCGGATCACTTCTGCAAAAATTGAGGAGCTTTGGTGGGAAAAACTTCCACATCCTCCATATTCTCCAGACCTTGCGCCTTCAGATTATCATCTCTTCAGGAGTCTGCAAAACTATCTTGAAACAGCAAACAGTATACTTCTTTAGATGACCCGCACACCAGTCTTTGTACGTTTTTTGCCTCAAAACCGCCTGAATTTTATAAACATGGCATTGAAAAGCTTGTAGGACGTTGGCAGAGTGTCATTGATTCCGATGGAAAATAGATTAAAAAGTTTCAGTTGAGTTTTTTTTTTTGTCCTTCAAATTCCGATCTAAAAAACGACATTACTTATGGGATGACCTGATACATTTAGGCATATATTTAGTCTATCCCCACCCCCGTGACAGTTAAATAGAGTTTCATAATGATTTTTCCACAGTTCTGCAATGTTTTTTGTACCATGTACAGTGTACACCCTATATTACATTTGGCAAGGTAAGGTTACTAAATTGTTAATTTTACTAATCTCCTTCCAGAATTCCCTACTGGAAGTATTGCTATTGCCTAATTTTCTGGCTAGAGATTCTCTTCGAAGATTCTCTTCATTTTTCCTTATAAATCTAAGAGCACCTTGAATCTAGCACGAGTTCTATTTTTCAGTTGGAAGAGTTCCCCCTGCCTAGGTTTCCCCATAGCAACCCATCCCACGAATCCATTTTTTGCTACATCATAGAAATCAGCACAGTATTCTGCCCACCCTGGATTGACATTTACTTTTCCCCATTTTTTATTCTTAAAACTACTTCCACTAGCAGCCTTAATGGCATGTACAAGCTCACTGTAATACTTACTTAACTTAAGAGATCTATATGTTTTACATCATCACAGGAGGGATTCCTACAACCCAAAACTTCCGCAGGAATCCTCACAAGCTTAGTAGTGCATCAGTCTGCATTGTATAGTAATCTACCTCAGAGTGACTAAGATTTGACCAATTAACCTTATAGTAATCAGCATTATCACAGTCATTGTCTAAGTCAGGTGCTACCATACAATCAAGCTCTACTACAAAACAGAAAATAATTTCAACTGTAAAATCATATCGTAACATTACACGAGTTTCTCACTTAAAAGAAAGATAATTTTTGTCTGATTTTACATAATTCTGTAATTTTCGCTGAAAAATAAACAATTTTCCATAAAGGCCTTTTTTTATGATAAGCACAGGGACCCCCTCTAACTCAGCACCTCTCGCGACCACCAGGTTGAGAAATACTGCTTGCGAGGATAGCTAAGAAAGTATTTTCAATTCTTCTTTTTAATAATTAGTATTAATCAGGGATAGAAAAGCATGTCATGTTCTGACACGTTAATAAATGTCTGTAGTGAAATGAATTACAACGGTAATTTCTGTACTTAGCATTTTACTATTAGCAAAAGACCAATTTGTTTTAGAAGTAGGAGTTAATTAAAGTATGATACAATGTAATAAGATAGGTCAAAAGAAGATTGGTGCTACTGTAGTATGCGGTCTACCTACGATTCGGCGGTCTACCTTTTAATTATAGCTTCTTATCTTGTTTACTAATTGTTTGTTTACATCCCATTGTCAATCGCCCTTGACGATTGGTTAGGTTTAGTCATGATATTTTCGTTAGTTTTAACGAAAATATCATGATTAAACCTAACCAATCGTAGGTAGACCGCATACTACAGTAGCACCAGAAGATTTTTACATTATTTAATCACTTAAAGTTTATATTTTAAATAAAATTACTTTAAGTTTTAACCAACATTAAAAGAGGTTGATTTTTTTCTTTTTGCTAAAAAGGAAAAGAACCTAAAACAAGTCGAAATAAATAAATAAATGAATATATGGAGCAAGTGTAGTTTACGTCCGCCTCTGGTGCCTAGTGTAGTTTACGTCCCCCTCTGGGCCCTAGTGTAGTTTACGTTACCCTACATTATCATAGTGTAGTTTACGTTCCCCAAATTTATCCTAGTGTAGTTTGCGTTCCCCAATTTTGTCCGCGTATACCTAATCAAATAAAACGTTAAACCTAACGAAAATATTACGACTTAACCGAACCAATCGTCAATATATATATTAGGGGGGGGGGGGTCGAAATTTTGTATTCTTATTCTACACACTGCTCGGAGTTTCCTTTGGGCCCCTAAACAACATACTGTAATTACACCGCTATGCGCCCCCCCCCTACCCGTTGCATATGCCCCCCCGCTTTTTTTAAATTGAAATGAAATTGAAACCAATTCTTTGAATAAAAAAACCTGATAAATGACAACCTTATATTAACCTTTTTTTTTTATTAATAATAAAATAAATACAGTAGTCTTTTTACACTTTACAATTTTTACAATGACATGAATAATTGTGAAGCTCGACTATTTATTTATTTTTTTTTATTTAATTTGGCCCTTAAGCTTTAGGCTTTACTGGGCTCTTATTAAAAATAAGCAGCTAGCTGTTATAAATTAATAATAATAAATAAATAAGTAAGTAACTAAGTATTATTAATAGTTAAAACCTGTATTTCAATCTTAAACAATATTAATGGACAATATTAAACATTATTAGTGGACACTAATCCAAGATTTTTGTTAGTATCCCATTATTAATCGGGATTTTAACTTGGTTTTAAACAAATTTACATTCGCAATATTTTTTATATCGGCATGCAAGTCATTCCATAGTTTCAATCCAATGAAAATAGGTAGTTTTTGAGATGAAGACAATCTAAATTGAGGTATAACAATCTTTGATCTATTTCTGGTCTGATACGGGTGGATTTCTTGATGAGTTACAAAATATCTATTTACCCATTGCAAATTAATGATTTTGCTCTTACATTTGTAAATAAAAATAAAATGTGCCAGTTTGGTTATATCATTGAGCTTTAGTAGGTTTAGCTCTTTAAATAATGCACTAGAGTGATCAAGGAAATCAGCATCAGATAATAACCTTATTGCTCGTTTTTGGATGACAAAGATACCATTTAATGCGTTGTTAGCGGAGTTTCCCCAAACAAGGGTGCAATGTTATATAAGGAAGAACAAGAGTATGATAAAGAGTCAATAAAACTTGTTTAGGGACTACATTTCTAAGTTTAAACATTATAGCAACGCTCCTTGAAATCTTTTTCGCGATATAATTTACATGATCACTCCATTGCAAATTCTTATCTAGCATTACACCAAGAAATTTTGTTATGGCGATTTCATTAACATTAAGTTCATCAAGATGTACATTTCTTTTATTAGTAAAAATCATGAAATTTGTTTTACTGGTATTTAGGAAGAGTTTATTGGTGGTCAACCATTTCATTACACTGATGAATTCTGAATGAAATATATTCTTAGCTGTATTAACATCTTTGCAAGAAAAAGAGAGAGTTGTATCATCTGCAAACATTATGAAGTTCAGTATATCAGATGAACGTGGAAGGTCATTATATAATAAAAATAACAGTGGACCCAGAACTGAGCCCTGTGGCACACCATGTTTGACAAGCGCTTTAGTGGAGCAAACCTTATTTACTGATACAAAATTATATCTATTGGACAAATAACTTTTAAACCAATCACTGATTGCTCCTCTAAAGCCGTAACAATACAATTTATTAAGTAGAATATTATGGTCTATTACATCAAACGCCTTACTCAAATCCATAAATATTGATATCATTATTTCTTTGTTCTCCTTAGCTGTATTTACATTTTCCATAAGATTTAAAATAGCCATTTCCGTTGTTCCATTATTACGGAAGCCATATTGATTTGGAGATAATAAATTGTAGGATTCTAAATATCGCTGCATTCTACTTTTTACAATTTTTTCAAAAACTTTGCTGAACACAGATAATGAACACACCGGCCTGTAATTTGTTACTAGTGTATGATCACCCCCTTTAAAAAGGGGTGTTATACAACCAGTTTTTAGCATTGATGGGAATATTCCTTTGGAAATACTTTGATTGATAATTTTAGCCAAAGTTACAGATATCTTATCTTTAACAAGTTTCAATATAGATACAGGAATGTTATGAATGTTATTTTTTGTATTTTTTAATTTACCAATAATATTCTGGACCTCAGTAGAGGTAGCAGGAACAAAAGAAAATGAATTTAGTGGGCTGGGTGGCATATATTCTAGAGGTGAGTGATCATTATTTATTAATTGTGAGCGAAGCTTATCCGCTATTGAAGTAAAATGTGCATTTAAAGAGTCTGCAATAGCAGTATCATCAGTGATTTCTTTATTATCAACATTTAATTTCTCTATTGGATTTTTCTTAATTTGTTTTCCGAGAAGATTGTTTATGGTTGTCCAAGTGTTTTTCATGTTTCCTTTATGTTTGGAAAATTGATTGTTATAATAGTTATATTTTGCAATTTTGATTATTTTAGTTAATTTGTTTCTGTATTGAGTATATTGTATTTTAGGAATTTTGCTCTGCAATTGCAATTTGAATAATTTATCTCTATTCTTTATTGAAGTGATAATTCCTGGAGTGATCCATGGATTTGCGACCCTTTTGGGCGAAACTGTTTTTCTCCTTAAAGGAAAGCAAATATTAAAAATATGGAATAAGGTGTCATAGAAGAACTGAAACATATGATCTGGGTCATTTAAAGGTTCGTCACAGTCAAGTCGAGTATTTTCTACAGCCCCAATAAATTTTATTTTGTTAACCTCTGAGAATATTCTGTAATCAATAGTTGTTTTGTCCGCAACCTGAACAATGTTATTGAATATAGCGTAAGTAGGAAACTTTAATGATCACTGATGTTAGTGGTTATAATTCCAGAGTTTACGAGGGCATTGCTATTTACAAATATATTATCAATCGTAGATTCTGTTATTCGATTGCCATAGCTGCAGACTCGAGTGGGTTTGGTAATAGAATGACTAAGATAGAAAGAATTCATTAAGTTTAAAAATTTATGAGAGATTGCTTCAGATTGCAAATTGATGTTGAAGTCTCCCGCAACTATGGCACTCGATTTATGGAAGTTGCATAACATGTTATCTAAGTGAATTAAAAAGCTATTGATATTAGTATTAGGTGGTCTATATATTGCATGGACAGAATATACATTACTTTTGTCTTTTATATTCACAATCAGGTTTTCATTGTCACTCTTACATAGAGAAAATACTTCGTTAGAGTCGTAAGTTTGATGCACATACACAGAGATACCCCCACCAATCTGACCATCTCTTACAGTATGATAAGCAACGTAATTATCCATATTATATAGGTTTTTAATACTACTATTTAACCAAGTTTCCGTGAGAATTATAACACTAAATTTGACCGTAGAAGTTTTCAAGAGGGCCAATAAGTAGTTATAGTTCCTAGGTAAGCTTCGAATGTTTAGATTTAGCACTGAAAGATTTTTATAAATATCTTTTTGTAATACAAAGGCATTAAACTCGTCTATCGATGAGACCATGCAATTGCCTATACCAGATTCCTGATCTAGATTCTCTAAACTGGATACAGAATTGTTTGGTAATGAATTGAAATGATTAATATCGGCACATATACTATGAAAGTCTTTATCGATGAAAGCCATTTAACAGTAGTTCTCAAACAATTTCACTAAATATAGAATACTGGAGTAAGGGGTTACCGCCCAGTTGAGCCGAGAATGGGAAAGTCGACTGTTGAGATTGTATGCGGAGTTATTCGCAGGCCTCCTGTGTGTCAACTGTCGGCTGGTGGTTTCTTAGTTCTCATAGCTTCGAATGCTTTTTCACTAACAAGGTGAACTCCTTTGACCGAAGTATTCCGCGCTGGAGGAGTCTCTCTCTCTTTAATCATTAACTTCGCTCCAAAGAAGTAGGCAACTTTCCCGAGTCTCCTCGCTTCTATGAGTTTAGGGAGCTTTTCTTTACGAATTTTACGTGTTTCCTCACATACGTCGTCATTGACGAAGATTTTTGATCCTTTCAGCTTTCTTCTGTTTTTTAGTATTAAATCTCTGTGAGTTTCATCCTCGCATATTACTTTTATAGCTACTTAAAGAATCAATTGAAGCATATTAAAACCAAAATATTCACCTTAAGAAATTTAAAATCGTAAATTACTGACACCACTGGCCTTTCCATTGGAACACAGGTAGCTTTTTTCTCGACTCCAGTACATTCAAAATAAATTTATGTCTGTTTTTGTAACCAATTCTATCTTGTGATGCTTCTGTTAC
Organism: Bathynomus jamesi; assembly: GCA_023014485.1. Classification (NCBI taxonomy): domain Eukaryota; kingdom Metazoa; phylum Arthropoda; class Malacostraca; order Isopoda; family Cirolanidae; genus Bathynomus; species Bathynomus jamesi. Next base: position 539,951 of record JAJOZX010000081.1, on the reverse strand, counting down.
CACATTTACAGCATGTTCTACTCCCTGGCTGTGACAGGGAAAAGGAATAAGCTGAAGTGGTTCATTTCGAACTTTAAGATCATCATTTGTCAAATTCTGTAAAATAGGTGGAGGGGTGTTGGTTTCGTTGTCCCAGTCGATCATGTTAGGGTAATCGTCTGCTTCAAAGTTCAGTGTTTTTGGCAGCTCAAAATTTCTCGCATTGGTGCTCCTAGTTCTTGCTCGAATGATGTGCTGAAGAGCCAGCTCTCTGACCTCTCTTCTTGTGTCTGTTATCATTGAGAGTAAGATATTCTCTGGGTGGGAAAAATAGGCGTTATTTCTGAGGACACGCTCCATAATCATCCGATGTTTTTTATCTAAGCCTTTAAGCAAGTGCATGATATTCCAAAAATTAGATGCTCCCTCATTTGCCTTTGGATGAGACTTTATCCAAAACCAGCCTGGAGCGTAAACCAGCATTATAATTTTTACTAGGTCTTGGATGTTTTTGTCTGGATTCCGTGTAGAGACATATAAGCGCAGGATCCTGTTTGCTCGTGTTAGCCATCTTGCATGATGGAGGGCACCTGGGGATCTGGTGGCTAACGCTTGTGAGATGCGTCCAGATTGTATGCTAATGCACATTTCATACATATATTTTTCGTCACTGCTGAAACTTTTAACAATATCGGCCGAAACTTCTTTAATGTTGCCCTCTACAGGGGTATAATGAACTATATCCAGTTTTGTCAAATCCTCTCGGAGTTTATTTCCAAGAGAACCTTTGAAGGTGTTTGGTCCCGAAGTTTTTCCATCAATTGCTTCAAATACGTGCCTGAAGGGCAGTTCGTTTGCATGCAAAAGGCAAATCAGCCATTGTACCGGCCTGTCCAGATATAATTCAATCAATTTTAGCACTCCGCCAATCCTGCCAGTGTTCACTGGGGTGCCATCGCATAGCAAAGCTTAGAGGGATTCTTTGCTATTAGAATCAACTATAAAATTATTTCATCTGCAATACAACAAGCAGTTCCGTTATCTGGAGCTATATGATCCATGTAAACATCACCAGGTTCTTTGACTATTATATAATGTTCTTCGTACTCCATTCCCTTCTTTGTCTTAGTTTGATCTCTTCTACCATCAAATCCGATGCCTTCAATCTGTGTGTTATCTGATTTCACTTTGATTATGTTCTTCTTACCCACACATATTCTTTCTCTTTCCACTTTTTTCCTATCCAATATATTGGTTTCGTCTAATATTCCCATATCCTTCAAAGCTGCATTTACTATAGCTGCAGTAGCTCTGTAACTTACACGGTATCTATCTGCTGTTATTGTTAAGTTATCATAAATAATTCTGTTCTGATGGTTTTCTCTCAGCTCAAAATCCGGAACAAAGTCAATATCGTCGCTGTCATCATCAATTTCCATGCTCTCATCTTCCATAATATGTAAAGGGTCCAGTTTGCTGGTTGAGGTGACATTCATATCTAGGCTTATCTTGGCTCTTCTTTCTAATCCTTTAACTCTATCGTGAGTCCTTTTTCTTGCGGAAGTCGTTACTCTGTCGATTGGTCCTAGTTGGTTTTTTCTTTGTTTCTGCCCCACAAAAGACTCCCACTCAATCATTGGAACTCTAATATCACATCTGCAATCCGTTCGACTGATTTTTGTATCGTAACAAGTACAAGTGCAAATATCAAACATTTCATCGAATGTCTCCACCTTCTGCTGAAAACTGTTGTTTCTTTGTTTTAATGGTACTTTATTTAGCTTTGCTGCAGATTCTATCAATCGTTCAACTTTTATAGCTATTCCTTCAAATCCTATATGTGGAAAGGAAAACTTCTCCCAAATGGCTTCCACATCTTTAGTGACAATTCTGTAACATTCTTTTGCTGTTCTAGAACCTTTCGAAATCAGTTCTTCTCGTTTTCTTACCAATAAATAATGCCTAAATACGTCAGCCTTTGAAGGAGTCATTGAAGGTGGAAATTCTGCAGGGTGACCAAATGTTGAATTGTGCGTTTTGCTTCTTGTCGCCATTATTTCACTTATTTAGGCCTAGTAGCATTAATAACAAGAAACTAATTGTTAAATTCTAGCAACTGAATCATTCAATCTGAATTTAATATAACTCATTCGGAATTAAATCATAACTCATTCAATCATAAACAATCTGAAAATAACAATCTGAAACTAAACAAAAAAACGTGACAATAATTTATATTATAATTCATCTTATCTATCTAAATTAATCTATGTAATCTATTCAATCTATCTAAAACTCTATCTAAATAATATATCCAAATTAATCTAATCTACTTAATAAGACTTAATATAATGCATGATTGTCACATTTGGGGTTTATATCTGTGGAGAGAGTAAAATGGGGGGGATGCTATGGAAGGGGTAAGGGGCGTCGCATATACTCATTTTTTTTACAAGATGTTGAGATCATCATTTCCAACTACGTGCATACTGTGGAATTGGAGAAACTCGATTTTTTATGTTTCGACCCCCCTAAATTTTATATATATATATATATATATATATATATATATATATATATATATATATATATATATATATTTGATTGGTGTTAGGTTAAGTCGTAATATTTTCGTTAGTTTTAACGTTTTATTTGATGGATTCATTTAAACAATGTCTCCTAAAGATCCTAGTGTAGTTTACGTTCCCCAACTTTGACCTAGTGTAGTTTGTGTCCCCTTTTGCGTCAAGGGGACGTAAACTACATTTACTCCATAAGGAAAGGGAACACAGAGTGGTGCTCAAGCGCTTTCGTCTAATGACGTCCTCAGGAACACTGAAGTAAATAAAGAGTTCAAGACTATAAATTATATAGGTTACAAAAAAAAAATATATATATATAATAAATATAGAAATAAAAATTGTGGGAGGAGCATACAAATTTGTAAGGAAAACTACCAATTTTAGCACTTTGCCCGAATTCAACACAAGATCAAATGGATTGTTTACAACCAATTTTATAGATAATGCCTGAATGATATATAGGTCACAAAAAAAATAAAAAATAAAAAATTGAAAAATAAAAATTGTAAGAGGAGCATACAAATTTATAAGGGAAAATTACCAAAGTTTTAGCACTCTGCCCTTCTTGTCTAAATCTTTTCTGAACGAATTCAAAACAGCGGGATCGAGTTGAAAAAGCCCTTTGCTCATGTTAAAGCTATTTGTAAGTTGGATAATAGCAGACTCAAGAAGTACTAAAATATTCTTTGACAAAGTGCGAGTGTTATTATTCACACAATAGAAGGTTCGTTTTGCCTTGTTAAGACAAGATTCCATAAATGCAGGTCGGTAGCACAGATCACTTCCAATACCGCTGATTTTTTCCAATTCGGCATCGATGTATTCCGGACTGGCGATCCTAAGAGCGCGGAGAAATATTGAAGAAAATATGGCCTTCTTAATGGGAGTGTCATGTCCAGAGTAAAAGTGTACGTAGGACAAATTGTTTGTTTTTTTCGATAGATACTAAACTTAAAACCTGGGCTTTCCCTATGTACATGCACATCCAAAAACGGGATTGAGTTGTCTTGTTCCACTTCTAAAATAAACTTAATGGAGGGGACTTGATCATTTAACTGAAAGAGAAAGTCATTCAGGTCGCGATTCATGGGCCAGATACACAAAATATCGTTGACGTACCGCAACCATGGGATGCCAACCCCCAGGATTCTCGGAATGTAAGTAATTTCGAAAAACTCCACATAAATATTGGAGAGGAGGGGCGACAAGGGGTTGCCCATGGCCATCCCAAAAACCTGTTGATAATACTCGCTATTGAAAGTGAATTTACAGTCTTTGATGCAAAGCTTAATAAGTTCCAAAACGATGTGTGCAGGTAGTGGCCGGTCGTACTTATGTAATTCTTGGGCTTTTTAGGCATTGCTAATGTACTTAAACTTTTGGATATTAATGTAGTATTTTCATATAACAATATTGTGAAAAATATCAAAGTAAAAAATAGCCCTACCAATAATTCAGGCATTATCTATAAAATTGGTTGTAAACAATGTGATTCCTTTTACATTGGTCAGACGGGAAAGGATTTGCACACGCGTGTAAAACAGCATCAATATTCCGTTAGAACGGGACAGTCGTCCAGTGCCCTTTTTGTCTATTTGTCAAAGTTATCCCATTGTATTGATTGGAATAATGCTTCAGTTTTGTTTCACTCTAGCAACATTGTTAATAGAAATACTCTTGAGTCTGCTATTATCCAACTTACAAATAACTTTAACATGAGCAAAGGGCTTTTTCAACTCGATCCCGTTGTTTTGAATTCGTTCAGAAAAGATTTAGACAAGAAGGGCAGAGTGCTAAAACTTTGGTAATTTTCCCTTATAAATTTGTATGCTCCTCTTACAATTTTTATTTTTCAATTTTTTATATTTTTTTTTTGTGACCTATATATCATTCAGGTATTATCTATAAAATTGGCTGTAAACAATCCATTTGATCTTGTGTTGAATTCGGGCAGTGCTAAAATTGGTAGTTTTCATTACAAATTTGTATGCTCCTCCCTCAATTTTTATTTCTATATATATATATATATATATATATTTTTTTTTTTTTGTAACCTATATATTATAGTCTTGAACTCTTTATTTACTTCAGTGTTCCTGAGGATGTCATTAGACGAAAGCGCTTGAGCAACACTCAGTTTCCTTTCCTTCGTGGTTTTATTCATCATAAATATTTTTCACGTGTTACTTTCGTGAAATAATTTTCATATATATATATACCTTACCTTACCTTACAACCTTACAAAGGTTCCGCGCGATGATTTCTCATTTCGCGAAGGTCAAGCTTGTCGCCCCTCCTCTCGAGTTGGCCTGGTGAAGTAGTGAGTTGGATTCTTGCGCTCTCCACCTCAGTAGTATAGCCGAAAAAGGGGAGTGCAAGAATATTGCAAGTTATTATGTAATGTTGCAAAGGGGGGTGGGGGTTGTTGCAAAAAAAAGAAAAAAAAGAAGAAAAAAAGAGTACTGGCCTTTGTTGCCAACCGGGGTTGCAAGGGGCATGCAACTTGGGGGCGGAGTTCTCCCCCAAGCTATTCCCCCCAAAGGGCCAGAAAGGAGAGAAAGGAGGAGAGGTGTTCACCTGGCAGGAGCCAAATGCATATTAAGACCAGCCGAGTAGGCGTTGTTTTATATGCTCCTAATCAGCCAGAATCAGCCAGTTGGCTGAGCCAAGGCATGGGTACACCTGAAGGAGAGAGAGAGACACCTGAAGGAGAGAGAGACACCTGAAAGAGAGAGAGAGGGAGTAGTCGCCTTTGATTGCAAGGCATGCAACTTGGAGGCGGAGTTCTCCCCCAAGTTATTTTCGTTTACCTAACCTAAGAGGCCTCTAAGGGGTTTTACCAAAGGGCCTGAAAGAGAAGGACCAGAGGTCCTTGCTCGGCTGGGAGCCGAGCTGGAATGATTCTTTCATCAGCTTCTCGGTCTTTTATAAACCTCTATTCTGGCTGAGTTGCCAGATAGCGCAATGTATTCAGTTGCCAGATAGCGCCATGTGTCCCAGAAAACCATATATTAATCATCCATTGTGTACCACAATATATATGACGGTAGTTAATCCAATTAAATTCTGTTTATTAAATAAATAATTTTTACACACTCAATCTTTATTATTATTAAACCTGGAATTGCATACCTTTCCAGTTTTTTTTTGCAATGATCGGATTGTTCTTGCTAGATATATATTATTATGCATCATTTTAATGAGAAAGAAATGTACTTTAATATTATGTTTATTAAATTCTCCTAAAATAGTTATATAAGACCAAAGTAATGGTCTGACGTTGGAAGAAAAAAAAAAGTAGAGAGAAGTTTAGTCTTGGAGGCTTCTTAGCAAGACAAGTCTCCCATCAAAATTAGTTTTCTTTACTTACTTTAGCTTCAAATTTTATGGGTAACTTGCATATTTGAAAAGAAAATGGGTTTCACTGCCTCAATGAATCATTACACACGATGTCAGTATCACTCACTTCAAGACATTATTGTATAGAAATAAGGTAACACAAGTACTACAATAAATAAATAAAAGAAGTACCCACAAACAAATCTGTAGTAAAAAAAAAGCAAAACAGGCCGCGTGACCCTGGACATTTTAATGAGAAAGAAATGTACTTTAATATTATGTTTATTAAATTCTCCTAAAATAATTATATAAGACCAAAGTAATGGTCTGACGTTGGGATGAATCCAATTAAATTCTGTTTATCAAATAAATAATTTTACACACTCAATTTTCATTATAAATATTCGAATATCAGTGGGGAAAAACGAACGGAAATGAAAATTTATGAAACAATTCAAAACAGACGATCGTCATTCCCCAAACCCGTATATATATATATATATATATATAATAAACGAATAAACAACTCGTGCACACACACACACACACACACACACACGAGGAAAAGGCGACTCTGCGGCATTTCGAATCGCGTCCCTAGAGGCCTTTTCGGCCGAGGTTTAATCCTTTCGTCCAAGATATTCGAGCAAAAAGCACCGTTTACTTCAAATATTAATATTATCATTATTATTACTTCTACAATGAAAATATTTACGCGTAATTTGTATGGTGTCATATTCTTAGATAGCATCTCTGTTATTGAAAGAAATACACACAATTATATTAAATAACAATCCGCGAAAGAAATAAGGTAGGCATACCAGAATTTACTAATAACTATATATATATATATATATATATATATATATATATATATAGAGAGAGAGAGAGAGAGAGAGAGAGAGAGAGAGAGAGAGAGAGAGAGTTTTGTTCAAATAAAGGAATCCAAATAATATTTCCATTTACTCAGTTTTCCAATGAGTTATTAGTAATATAACAGAATTAACAAAGTTGCCCAATAAATAAATCGTTAGACTGAAAATTATCATATTCACAAATCTACACACACACACACACACACACACACACACACACCTCTGTATATATTACGAAAATCAGGAAAAATGCCAAACGTGTATTAATTTAAATGATCCTAGAAACCTTTGAAAGGTGTGGGCGTTCACAGAGGAATTTTTGCTGGAACTTCCTCTCTCTCTCTCTCGTCTCCCTTCTCTCCAAATCTTAGCTTTCACACAAGCACACACACACACACACACCTGTATATATATATCATGAAAATCAGGAAAATAACAAACGTATATTAATTTAAATGAAACTAACATACGAGCCTCATTCCCCAACCCGGCTATATATAATATATATATAATAAACGAATAAACTCGTGCACACACACACACACACACTTCCCGGAAACCAATGCATTTTTTCATCTCTCCGTGGAGCAGAAAAAATATTACGCGCTTTTCATCTTAAAGTGAATTAAAGCAATTTTATGAAAAAGAATATGAATTTCAGAACTAAGTTAACATTTATACAAGGCTAGAAGCTTTATCAACTCCTAATTTATTTCTCAATGATAACCTATATTTTTAATATAATTAATTAATTTTCTTTTTATCATAACTCAGCCGAGCAACGATGTTAAGCAACGTTGGAATCCAAAGGATACTTCCCTTACACTTTCCTCACCAGCGAGACTTTAAACTACGTAGGCCCACCACCCCCCAAACGTTATTTTGACTGTATGGATGAACGTGAAGACTTTGATCGATACTACGACAGTTTTAATGAAAGTAACCCTTATAATATAGCTGATGAATGTGACGTTATTGCGTGAATGATGTGCGCGTGCTTAGAGTATGTTTCCATGCCTTTAGAAGAATGTACATAACCCGTTTCAAATGCGATCCACTGCAAGTCGCAACCACCATCGCATCATTATGTTTTACGGTGTTCAAGAATAACTTCATGCCTAAAGACACCTTAGCCATTATTCACCGAAACAACCCCGCAGTTACGGACACAAGGCTATTTACTAATAAAATAAATGTATATCTTGATAAATTTAATGTTAATGAAGTCGCCTTGGCAATTTCCAGTTCCGAGAAAAAGACTCTCAAAGCCATTTCTCTCTTTGTGCATATATATTATTAAAAATGTTAATTGTTCTAAGACTATTTATAAAAGAAAATGGGATTTTGGCACAACTTGCATAATTATGTATTCTACAACTTGCTTATTGTAATTTTAAATATGTTATGAACGTTATACGCGTCACTATTAAATGTCATTTATATTTTTTTTTTTTACTTTCGATTTGATTTTGGATTATGTGTTTCAGCTTTGTAATTTTAATTTTTATTATTGAACAGATTTAATTTTGTACTTTAGATCTAGCTATCCACGTTTATATATTTTTGTCATTTATACATTTTTATCAGGCATTGAAATGCGATAGTCCCCCGAAACAGCGGATGCTGCCAAATATAATAACTTTTCTGCGCTACGTCATCGTCTTTATCCTAAATATAAAGTTTAATACAGTTCTTAGTACCTCTGTCGTTCAATTATTAATCTTATATGTTATAATGTTTCAGAACAATCATATGATCCCTTTCCAGATAAAAGCCTAGTCCAAACGTATTTGGTTTTAGAATTTATAAATCTTAAAAAGATATAGGAAAACAAGAAACACAAAGGAGAAAATGAATTCCTAACTGACGCATTTTACATGCAAAAATATACGTAATAATAATAATAATAATATCGCTAACAATAGACATATATCTGCTCTTATTTAGCTATTTGTTATTTGTAGTTAAACAGCGGTGAACATTCCTCAAACAGTAGGCTGTAGACCTGACATACTATGCACGAGAATTTTGTCAAATTTCCAGATTCCAGACAGTTCATAATACAGCTCAGTCCAGACCTCATTTTTTATGGTGACTGTCACTGGGACACATTTTCCAGATTGCTAGGAACAAATGAATAAAATGCCATGACTACAATCTTGTAGCTCACCAACCTTTTTCCTGAGCTTTAATTCTGAAAATATTTTTTTTCATCAATACTATATATTTGGTCCTTAGTTATAAAGAACACATTTGATGTTTAAAGACTCCCAAGTTCCAGGAAAATTGAGATGGTCATTTCACTCAAAAATCTGACAAGATAATTGATCACACAGTTTCCAAATTAGTTGGCAAATTTATGAAAAAAGTGTGTGGAAACCATTCATGTGCAAAAGTCTTAGTTTGATAAAATATGGTAAATGTGGTACACAGTAGCTCTTTAGTTAATTTCAAGAAAAATTTAGACACTTTCATGAGTGAAAGAGATAGTTTGTAGATTGTATATCGTGTATATCCTTAGTTTCAGTTTTGTAGGAAGTAAATAGTTGTATATTAATTAGCTAGTTTGAGATTGACATTTTACAAAATTTTATTATTATTAAAATGTAGCTGATGACTTGAATTACCTCAATAGGCCCAAGTGCCTTCATGTTTTCCAAATGAAATGTAATGTAACGTAATAACTTAGCTAAGAATACGGTATACACTATTCACATTCAGCAAACTATCTCTTTCATTCATGGAAGTGTCTAAATTTTCTTAAAATTAACTAATGAGCTACTGTTTACCACATCATATGGCAAGTCATTCCAAAAATCTACTACTATATGAGTAAAGAAGTATTTTTGTAGATCAAGTCAACAAGTCTGTTTTCAATTTTCTTATTATGCCCACAAGTTATCCCATCAGTATCTAGTGAGAAAAAGTTATGTACATCTAAAGTGTCCAAACCTGAAAACATTTTAAAATCTGTATCATATCTCTCTTCATGTCTCTCAAAACTAAACATGCCTAGTTCCTTTAATCTTTTCCAGTATCCCTAACTACTGTCATCAAATGAATTAATTAGCCACAGCCTACTAAGGGCCTATTTCTTTTTACAACATTGAATTGTAATTTTACTTCCATTTTATTACTTGGTAAGTTAATTCACAAATGTTAAATTATCTAAATAAGTTTTACTCATAAAAAAGACATATACCTAGATATTACTACATTTGCAGTACAAAACCTTAAATTTAAGTAGCGTATTACTTCCCTTAATACAAGTGTACAGTACTTAGCTATATACAATAATGAATTCCTGAGTTTTTAAGCATGTGAATTATTGGCTATAAGTTCATATCTTTTTTAATATGTTGTTTTATGTAAATTCGTATGTAAACTTATCTACAGCTAATAACTCTTATGTTTAGACACTGACTCAGGAATTTATTATTGTACTCAGGCTTTAAGTCTGATTGTCTTCAACACTCCATGGCCTCACAGCCATAAATTGACAATTTATTATTCAGCTTGATACAGTCTGTAGTTACTTAGGCTTTTTTAAATACTCCTCAATTTTAGATAAACAATCATTTGATAACTTGTACTGTCTCCCCATTTTCTCAGCAACTGTAGGTGGTTCAATTGAACACAAAACATGTTGGAATGGAATCCTGCAAACATCCTCTTGTTCAGGCCATTTAAAAGGATTCTTTTTCATGAAATTTACTAATAGATCCTTCTCAGTATCACACACTTAAACTATGTTCCAACAAACCAGTCACCTTCATAGAAACAGGCCACATATGTACCAGGTTTATATTGGTAAGCCACATTTTCTTGAACCAAAAAATTAATTACTTTAGATGTCACAAATACAATTTTAAGGTATGTATATAGTATAAGGGGTTTATCAGCTATCATGTATTTATTTTGAAGTTGCAGCAAAGTTTGTTTAACCAGCTATTTTTATTTTTTTGCTCTACTTTGCCCACAACAACAACCTTAAGGGTTTCAAATGTTCAATCAAGAGTTAAACGTTACATTTGCAGTTTTAAAACAGGTTTGTAATGGGTTTTTATTGATAAATGATGAAATAGAGAAATCTTCATTTCCTTGGTGGTTCCTTATTCTTTACATTCAAGGCCTATCCTAACTAAAAAACATTGTAAATTTTTAATTCAACCTGCGTCACAGGTTGATGTCTTAGTGACAGAATGGGGTTATCTGGCAACTTTTTTCCTGAAAACTGTACTGTGCATGTTTAAAACTAACATTTATTTCAGAAGTTTTGCGCAATGATTCCTCATTTCATGAAAGTAATATAAGTTACTCATTACTAAAAACACTTGGTTTTGAATAATAAATATTACACCTTTTGGTTTAAAGAGAAAATATTTGTGAACAAAAAGGGTTAAGAACTACATGTTTAAGTTTAAACGTTATTGTAACCCCTCCTGGAAATCTCTTCAGAGATAATTATGTGACTCTTACATGGTAAATTGGTGTCAATTGTTACTCCAATGAATTTTTTTTTAACTTCTATTATGATAATAGACTTAACAATTCAGTTAATCCAAATATATATATATAAATTTATGAAACTGAAAACTTTTAGTATTTCTTATATAATTTAAATTGCTGACAATTAGAAGAAAGAAAGAAATCAATAGTTTAACCATAAACTAAATAAAATAAGCATTTAACTTGACTTTGTGTGTACTTTTTTCATAAAATATTTTTCCTGGTTGGGCTATTTTTCACTACTCTGCGATTTAATTAGCTGGTTGGGTTTTGTTCTGGCTATTTTTCAAATTGGATTCAGTTTAGTGGTGTTTGTGATAGAATTATGACGTGCCACTCGTGTGATTTTGATCTGAGTCGTCATGTGTCCTAGATGAAGACAAAGGATTGGATGTTTTTATCAATTACGGCTTTATTCTCTCATCCTTAACTTGTCTGAAATGTGACAGTGAGTGCCTAACACGAAACGATCAGAAGATATTTAGGTGAAATAACCAATATCAGCCTGTTAGGTTAATTGAATGCCTGGTTAGATCAACTATACACCCTTGATGAGCCAATAAAACATGTCTAGGGCCTACATTTCTAAGTTTAAACATTATAACTGAATGTTCAGTGTGTGAAAGTCACATATATATATATGTGGGAAGGGTTCACGTTCCTCTTCACCACACCATTGCCTGCTCCAACAAAACATCATTACCAAATATCTCTTTCGGGCATTATTTTATCTAGTTTATTCTCAAAAGTCTCCAAAGTACGGGAACTCACAACTTCTTCATCTGAGCTATTCCAGAATTTTACTATTCTGTTTGAAAACTATGTTGTACTAACTACGATTTACATCTTTGTTGAAAAAGCTTAAGGTCAGTGTCTCTTGGCCTATTATTGCGATCTTTTGTAAAAGTTTCCGCATTAAGTTCAATCTAACATTATCCTTATTTCTAATTTCAATACAGTGAGTTGTAGGCGTAAGAGCATGATTCACATTGACACCCAAATCTCGCTCCTTCTTTTCTTCATTTATCCAACTTCCAACCAAGTTATACTCAAATTCTGGATTGTTATGATCAGGGTTGTTTGGCTTAAACCATGGTTTAAGTCATTTTAAAAAAACAAAAAAGCCATTGGCTTTTATAAAAACCATTGGTATTTGGCTTTTTCAAAAAAGGTTTTTACCAGTCCTTGCCACGACCAACATGCATAACTTTACACTTTTCCACATTAAATTTCATCACCCATCTATCTGTCCAAGCATCTACTTCATCAATAGCCTTTTGCTTTCTCATGACATCTGTTAAAGATCTTACGTTTTGGCTCAATTTTGTATCATCTGAAAATAGTGAGGTTTTCCTATTTAGATCCACATTCCAAGTCTGAAGCTAAAGTAAGTAAAGAAAACTAATTTTGATGGGAGACTTGTCTTGCTAAGAAGCCTCCAAGACTAAACTTCTCTCTACTTTTTTTTCTTCCGTCAGACCATTACTTTGGTCTTATATAATTATTTTAGGAGAATTTAATAAACATAATATTAAAGTACATTTCTTTCTCATTAAAATGATGCATAATATATTCTAGCAAGAACAATCCGATCATTGCAAAAAAAAAACTGGAAAGGTATGCAATTCCAGGTTTAATAATAATAAAGATTGAGTGTGTAAAAATTATTTATTTAATAAACAGAATTTAATTGGATTAACTACCGTCATATATATTGTGGTACACAATGGATGATTAATATATGGTTTTCTGGGACACATGGCGCTATCTGGCAACTGAATACATTGCGCTATCTGGCAACTCAGCCAGAATAGAGGTTTATAAAAGACCGAGAAGCTGATGAAAGAATCATTCCAGCTCGGCTCCCAGCCGAGCAAGGACCTCTGGTCCTTCTCTTTCAGGCCCTTTGGTAAAACCCCTTAGAGGCCTCTTAGGTTAGGTAAACGAAAATAACTTGGGGGAGAACTCCGCCTCCAAGTTGCATGCCTTGCAATCAAAGGCCACTACTCTCTCTCTCTATATCTCTCCTTCAGGTGTCTCTCTCTCTCCTTCAGGTGTCTCTCTCTCCTTCAGGTGTACCCCTCCCCCTTGGCTCAGCCAACTGGCTGATTCTGGCTGATTAGGAGCATATAAAACAACGCCTACTCGGCTGAAGTCTTAATATGCACTTGGCTCCTGCCAGGTGAACACCTCTCCTCCTTTCTCTCCTTTCTGGCCCTTTGGGGGGAATAGCTTGGAGGAGAACTCCGCCCCCAAGTTGCATGCCCCTTGCAACCCCGGTTGGCAACAAAGGCCAGTACTCTTTTTTTCTTTTTTTCTTTTTTTGCAACAACCCCACCCCCATTTGCAACAACCCCTACCCCCTTTGCAACATTACATAATAACTTGCAACATTCTTGCACTCTCCCCTTTTTAGGCTATACTACTACTACTCACCTCACATAGCCAGGTACGCCCGGCTCATCGGGGATTGTTCTGAGCCAGGCGTCTAGTCTTCTTTTGAAGATTTCCACTGCAACTCCCTTCGTGTTTCTTAGGTCTTTGGGCAACTGATTAAACAGTTTTGGTCCTCTCACTACAAAACTATTTTCTTTCAGGGTTAAGGATGTTCCCTGTCTCGCCTTCAATTTGGGAATACGACACAGTCTACCGCTTCTACTTTCCACCGTTGTTTGGGGAGTTATGGGATTCAGAGTAAGATTAGGGACTAGTTTCTCCATTATTTTCCAAGTGTAAATAATGGTGTATCTCTCTCTTCTCCTTTCCAGTGAATATAGGTCTAGTTCTCGTAACCTTTCCCAGTAATTTAGTTCTTTGCACCCATTGATCTTGGCTGTGAAGCTTCTTTGGATCCCCTCCAGCTGTCTAATGTCTTCTTTTTTATATGGGGAAGTTAGGACCGAGCAGTATTCTAATTTGGGTATGATCAGGGTTTTCAGTAGAGGAATCATTACATTCCTATCCCTTCGTTTAAAGGTTCTCAATATCTGACCCGTTATTCTCTTTGCTCTGTTTACTGCAATCTTATTTTGTGTTTCAAATTTCGCATCATCTGTCATTACAACCCCTAAATCTTTTGCCCTGGAATTTCTCTGAATTTCCTGTCCATTTGGGGTATAATATTCCATGCACTTTAGGTCTTCTCTTTTTCCGTACCGTAATAACTGAAATTTCTCGGTGTTAAACTTCATATTGTTGTTTTCAGTCCACTTGTAGATTTTGTTTATGTCGGTTTGTAAAGATCCTATGCCTTCTGGGTTTCTTATTTTTCTACTGATCTTTGTGTCATCCGCAAAGGATGTTATTGTGCTGTCTCTGGTAACGTCCTCATCTATGTCAGTTAACATGATTATGAAGAGTAGTGGAGCTAATACTGTTCCTTGTGGTACTGAGCTGAGGACCTCTGATTCTGATGAAGATACTCCTTGTACTGTAACGACTTGCCTCCGCTCACTAAGGAAATTATATATCCATTTCCCTACTTTTCCTGTTATTCCCATATATTTCAGTTTATGTATTATGATTCCGTGGTCACACTTGTCGAACGCTTTAGCAAAGTCTGTGTATAGTACATCATAGTTTTCATTACTTTCAAGTGAATCAATAATGTTGTTGTAGTGTTCCATTAGTTGTGATAGGCATGATCTGCCTGATCGATATATATATA